>OZ024916.1:44247419-44464919 GCA_964017125.1 Flabesymbios commensalis | reverse complement strand
CAATGCCCCAGTAAACACAAGGCGTTCACCCGATGGTGGTTTAATGTTGCTGAATATTAAACCACCATTAGACGAGCGTCTTGTGGCGTATTGAATAAAGTCTCCATAGAATAATCCCTTCCCACACCCGCCTTCTGAACAGAACAGAAAACCATGGATTTTGAGTTATTGAAAAATTAATAATAAATGTTACACTATGAAATACTGACAATTAACAAATAATTGCACTCTTAAATACTGGCAATTAATTACTAGGACCGACCTACGGCCGTTATCCTATTAAGTTTATTCTAAGTTATTATCCTATTAAGTTTGTGTCCTAGAGGGGTGCTGTGTGTGGGAAACGGTTGCAATTTCTGTACACCGGTCCTTATGAACATGTACAGTATAACGTGTCAGGTACTTTTGTCTTTAACAAGTGTTCCAGCCTGCCTCGCAAGCGGTGGCCCAGAATTACATCAGCATTGGGCCGATGTAAAATTTTTAACTCTTACAACGCTGAAATATGTTTGTATACACCATGCAGACCAAATTGTTTTTTTTAATTTGAAATTATCATAAATAACTTAGTTAGCTCTTTCCGCTTCATATAAATACCTATGTTATGGGTGTACGGACATTATACATATTGAATTTTTTCAGTGCGGCGACCGTCTTTAGACATCAGAATTTGGCGTCTGCAGACGTCAGATTCTGACATCTACAGACGTCAGATTCTGACGTCTAAAGACGGTCCCCGCGCTGAAAGGGGTAAAGTATGTTTATCAAAAACGTCAAAGATCTTTGAAAAACGTCAGCGTTCACACTTTGCAAGAAGTGTTACAAGAGGTGTGCATAGACCCTGCACGTTGTCCGTTTTATAAGACATATCCCGACAACATTTTAATGTGAAATCAAACTGTGCTCCAAATGCGGGGAATACAGGATTGCTGGTCCGTGTATATGAGACGTGTTCTCGACATTTGGTCGCCTCTGGAGCCATTTCAGATGTCAGGTGACCAATTCCGGTGTCTCTTGCTGGGAAGTACTGACAAATAGATGGTTTCATAACCTATTAGTGTCACCACCAACCGCCCAATTTATATCATCCTCAGTAATTGCACAGATTTATATGGTCTGTCTTGTCCACTGCGGATCAGTATACCAGACTGACAGAGTCTGTCGTACCGCAGGCGAAGGCAAACAGTAGTAACTGATTACTTGAGAAAAGTAAGCAGTTACTGCTGTGTGCCATTGCATAAGAGAATACCAGATAATTGCTTGCAACGGTATAATTTTTATTGATTTATTACGTTTTTATGGTGTCCAGATAGGGCCACCTCGCTAGAATCTCTTTAAAATATCGCTCTTTCGCATCACCCTTTCGCAGTTTTGCCCTTTCGTTGTTTCGTAGTCTCACAGTTTCGCATCGCCCTTTCGTTGTTTCGCAGTGTCGTTGTTTCGCTCTTTCGTTGTTTCGCATCGCTCTTTCGCAGTTTCGTAAATGATGAAAGCTATTCAGTTGACGTACAAATCCGTTCAATGGTTGTTCCTGACGCAAATCCTTTGGTAAAGTATTCCAAATGCTGACTAGTCGATTTGAGTAAACACTTTTAAACGTCTTAGTTCTGACTTGCCTCGGATTAAAAAGTGATCCGCTCTGACTCGACCGAAGTCTAATGTCAGGTTCGTAGTTACTCAATCGAGATGCGACAATATCAGAAAAATCTGACACAAATAATGATGGTTTAAAAAACAGTTTGATATTTATAATTTGAAGCAAAATTTTTTGTAGTCTAAAATATATTCAAACATCTGTTTTACATATTTTACTTGACAATCGAAATATAGAGGATAAAATAATACAAGGTGTCCCTTTACAAATTAATTATAACAAAATATTATGCCTGAAGCCCCTATGTGATCCTCCAAACTAGGTTATTTCTGCCTAAAGAATTATTTATAAAAATAATATTACGATCCCCTCAACCGCATATTACAATGTATTCCTACATGTATATTTATAAGTGGATAGACAAAAAGGGATCATGCTTAGTAGGCACACACTGTCTCTCCCAAATAAATCAATACCAAACTATCATATAAAGGCAAACGGCAGGAACTGCCCACTTTTCAAGAAAGCAGTTACTGCTGTTTGCCATTCAAAGGTAGCCTAGCATACATGAGCCGCCAGATACGAGACGTTGACCCATTGTTGATCAAATGTTGGTCAAGCGTCTACGACGCTGGACCAACATTGGATCAACAATGGGTGAACGTCTTGTGCTCGCTTAGTGTACACCAGATATCAACAGGTGATTTTCCCCAAATATGACAGAGATCAGTTTTATATCATTCTCCATGAAATAGGTGCCGCTGAAAGGTCTGTAAAACCAAAAGGAGACAGATGACCCTCTTGGTATTAAAGAGTCGTATCTGCCGCTTTTCAAAGTGGCACATACCACCCTTTATTACCAAGGTTACGATATGTCATTGTCGCCTGGCGAGCGAGAAGGGACACATAAGCTTTGTACCAGTTGCCTCTTTTATGAAGTGAATGCGTAACACGTTATAGTGCAAAACCAAAGTACAGTAACTTCTCACTTGTAAGTAAGCAGTTCCTGCCTTTGGGTTGGCTTTGTAGAGCGGCATCTGCTATAGATCCCTGTTTTATCATAAAGTCCATTAGCGTAATAATGAGCCTGCCCCAGTCTCGTATCTCAGATGAGGCCAAACATGGTGCCCTGTAAGACATGGAAACGGCGCAGATAGCCTGTAAACACAAAACATTTGGATAACATTTATACAATGTTGGACCAGCGTTGGGCTGACGTCGTGTAAATGTTATACAAATTATTTGTGTTTATTGGGTAGATATCATCTAAATCACTACCACTCAGTCGCCGAACCCTTTTAACGCCAATAACGCTTAAATAATGTTTTTACCTGAGCAGGACCGATTTAGAGGTGGAATTTCTCACTCATTAACAGTATATGTAAAAGTAATCTTCATCCAATTATACTAGACTAGATAATTTTCATTCACTTGACTTCGCGTGTCGCGTCAGCAAAAACAACTTTGCCCCTTGCAACGCTGAAATATGTTTATATAAACCATGAAGACCAAAAGGGTTTTTCTGTTTGTCTTCAATTTGAAATCATCACAAATGCCTTAGTTAGATCTATCCGTTCCATTTGAATACCTGTGACGGGTCCACGGCCATTAATTTTTTTTAATTCTTTCGGTGCTCGGATCGACTTTAGAAGTTAGAGTCTTGACATCTAAATTTGGTCCCTGCACTGAAAGGGTGATTAAAATGTATAAGGTCTTCCCGTTAGTTTAAAGTATGTCTGGAATTTTATTTTAAAAGGTAAGTCATTTTGTGTAGGGTACAGCTACAATTATTATATTATACGTTCACAAATGTACGTTATGGATAGGTTTGGAGATAATAAAAAAATAGTCCGAGCATCTCGTTGTACATATAATTATATGATTATTAACGTCAAAAGCAAAAAAAATAAATAATGCTGATTTCATTCATGTATTTTTTTTGGAAGTAAAAAATATATATGAAATTGATTTGACAATAACAAATACTAATCCGAGTACAATATCATGAAAATGGGTATCACTAAGCAGCATACTGCATCACACGACACAGAAAAAATAAAACATTACCTTAGGCTCGTAAACAAGATAAAGAAAAAAACGGTAGGCCTATATTTAACGTGATGACCAAACCGAATCAACTTACCATGTAATGCTAATGTTACGGTGTACATGATGATGTGGTGTGTTTACGTCGCAGAACTTTTCAGGACTGGTGGGGTTTAATATTTTTTGAAAACATTTCTAAAAGTCTAGCGGGAAAAATAGAGAGAGAAAGAGCGTGGAAAGACAAGGAGAAAATGGGTGTGTTATTGGTGGTGAAGCAGAACAAAGGGTGGCTTAGTGGGGGCAGGGGTTGTCAAGAAAAGAAGAGTAGGTCTGCCCAACACCTCCTTCTACCAGATAATGTATTATGCCCGACCTGTAATCATCACTTGTGCCTAGCGGAAGCAGGAGCAGCTTCTGCAATACCATCAGCAGCAACAGCAGAAGCGTTGCCCAAATCATGAGCCATTACTGTTACACTAACATAAGTTGTCCAAGCGTTGTATAAATCCTGGGCCTTATAGCCCAGGATTTAAACAACGCTTGGACAACGTCTGCAAGGATCAGCACCACCATCATTAGCATCAACAGCTGCATAAGCAGTGCAGCCTCGCTATACCAGGAGACCCGATGGTGGGGCGGTGCAAGCGAGGAAGTTTATGAAGAGAGGACCACAAGAGGAAGGACTGAGCCAGCCAGAACCCATACATCAGTGGGTCCACGGAGGCCGAGGCCCGCACACTTCTCAGACATTGTTACAGCACAAATACACCCCACTTAGTTCCACTACGTATTCACCATATTTCAGCGGGACACACCGCGGCGTGGCATTTCTGCTTTCTTATCTCGCACCGCAATGACCCGCCCCTGTGTCCAGCTGCTCAATGCGCCATTTAGCCACCAAAAACGCACCATCTCACTTGGCGTTTTCTACAGATGGTGGCGACCTTCTCATACTTTAACTTGTAATCACGAAAAATCACGCGTGATTGTGACATGCCTTTTTGCCACCATCCCACAATGACCCACGATAGCAGTGCATGCACTTATTGTGTTGTCCGGTGATTCCCCACAATATAGCAGTGCCTTCTGCTCAGTATCTTGCAATGCATGTTTGTTATGAAGCTGTAGCGCCAATAATTGTAAAAAGGAAATTCAAGATTTACAGCTACGCCTGATAGGCCTACTGGTAACCTCTGTTTTGAGTGTTGTATTTGCCATGGAAAAGTAATTAATATACATGCTATCCACACATTGGTGGGTCCAATTGAAAATTCATTAAGCTGATGACAATGCTTTGATATAAACATATGTATTTATTGAGGATTGTACAATAGCAAAAGCTAATAGGCCTACAACATACGCTTCTCAAAATATATCTTCATGTGTCCCCCGGAAACAAGTATACATATACATTTTTTATTCGTTTGAAGCTGGGACTCGATTTAGCTATTTCAGCCTCAAACCTATGCATACAATTCAAAACAAACATATACTTTTTGATGTATTTTCGTATGCGGGCCGAATGTGCCCGATACTCCGGTACAGCATTAATTTATAGGAATGCCGAAGTTATGATGAATCTGCACTTTCGGAACGACTCCTCCACTTTCCAGCTCCAAAGTGTCCTGTCTCACCCGTCTCCGCTCATCCGGCGACCGATGTGCGCAACCAGTCTATTTTTTTATTAAATAAATAAATAATTCAATAAGTTGTACTATTTAGTACTATCTAGGGACATGAGATATTATCGGAGGTGTTTATGTAAGGAAAGCAGCCTATAATAGACCATATTCTCCAAATAATTACGTCCCAGAGTAACTGAATAAAGGGAAGCAGCTGCGTTCTAAATGACGTGTCCTTCACGCATAAAAAGCCAGTATTCTCCTCCGATTATCGCGTAAACGGATTGCGGTCGTTCAACCACAATTTGTGTCGTTTCTGATCGGATCTTGCGCAATCAATAGCGATTACTTGGCCTGGTGCCCCCACCCGCGCGGTGCAACAGAGTCCGAGTTATACCGGCTAAGTGTACGTTTGAAGTGCTCAAACGTCTGGACAGAGTGTCCCGGCGGCTATTTTATGTCGAGGAGTTCACGGGTGACAGGCACAAACTGCCCCGATCTCCACCGAACCTCCCTGGAAACGTCCCGCGCGGACTATGAGTTGGATCGGCGTCCGCGACGCCGATCCAACTCGGTGTCCGCGCGGGATCAAAGTTTCGCTGCGATGCTCCAGCGCTCATCAGGCGACAAATTATTCTGTTATTGGTGAATCCACACCTGGTTGATGGTCATCATTCTCTACTTATGCCAATCAAGATGGCCGCCCGCCTGACAGTGCCCGCTTTACCTTCATCAAAGGTCAATCGGTGGTTGTCACGTTCAAATCTCCGGCAGAATATATGAGCTTGTTTATCAGCCGGCTACACTGCCCGCCACTCTAGGTTGGCATCCATATTTGTTGGAATGTGCAAAGACCACGAACAGGATTTCGACGGAAGAGGTGTTATATAGGATGAGGCCTTCGCGATGTATTACTCAGTACAATCAAGAACCATTAGGGCTGTCATGTCAATGCTGTCATTAGAAAATATTAGAAAAATGAATGAATAAATGAATAAATGAATAAATGAATAAATGAATAAATACATAAATAAATAAATAAATAAATAAATAAAAAAAATGAATAAATACATAAATGAATGAAATAAATAAAATGAATAAAATGAATAAAATGAATAAAATGAATAAAATGAATAAAATGAATAAAATGAATAAAATGAATAAAATGAATAAAAAATGAATAAAATGAAAAAAATGAATAAATAAATAAATAAATAAATAAATGAATGAATGAAAGAATGAATTAAGTGTCAATCAACAGATCAATCAATATATTAATTGATTAACATTAGAATCTGTGAATCGAAGGGCGAGATGAATATTTAAAAAGGAGGAATCAAACAATCTGAGCGTTTAGTATCCGAAGCTTATTATGGTGTTCATGTTCCGGTTTTTACCTGAACACGAGGAAGAATAAGAAAGGTCTAGACAGATTGTTTGGTGGATAACCAAGACAATATGCCCCTTCTGGCCCCTTATCCTACACAATGGTGCAGGACGCGGTGTATCTTGACTGTGGCATCTCTCGCAATATTGACAAGTCCCGTACTACATGCTAATATTCATACTGTCATGAGAATGACAGCAGCTCCATAAATCTGGATGAGAAGCTTTCTGCTTCCGTCTCATAAACAAGTTTTGTGAGCCTAGATTCGACAGAACGTTGGCTTATTTCAGGTGCAACGTCTACAATATCATCCCAGCATTGTTCCAACATATTCAACAATGCAAAGTTAAAGCCAGTTGTATTGACTTGTGTATAGAAGTATGGCCAATCTTTACATCATCTTACAGGCATGTTCCTTTTCAGAGAACTATCAGACTGATCACATGATGTGACATAATATAATTATATGTGAATTTTGTTAATTATTGTAAAATGGTGTGATCTGTCTAGATAGGGAATATGGGAACATCTCTGTGGTCAGTTTGAGTGTTTGGTTCACAAATTAACATAATTAGCACTTAACATAATTATCATGTGCATGTGATGTTAAGTACAGATAAAGGTACGATTTGCCTTCCAATATCCAGCTTCAATGTTAAAAATTATCTCCAATTCAACAATTTAATCTCCTTTAATAATATTTTCGAAAAAGATTGTAGCTATCCACCACAGTGGATTTTACCAATCTCACTAGACAAATATTGAGGTTAATCTTACGTTCAAAGGCAGAAGCTCCTTACTTTTATAGTAAGCCGCTACTGCTGTTTGCCTTTGCTATTTGCCTCACTTCCTACATTTCAAGTAGAAGGTTACAGCTCTGTCGTTCAAAGCCAAAAGGCAGTAACTGCTTACCTTTCAAGTAAGCAGTTCCTGCCTTTCGGCTTTGCAGAGCAGTGCTGTTCACCTTTATAAGTAGTATATATATCCAATCCCTGCAGCAACAGTAAATCAGAAATGTTGAATTATCCATGATTTATCAGCGTGGCTTCCATGTCAAAGCGGTTCTCGGCCCCTCCTGGATTAAAGGGGTGTTTCTGTCAGTGTGTATAAGTGCTAGATCCGTCACTTTAACCATGAGGGACAGATATGTGGAGTTGTGACACAGATGCTGATATTACACATTAGATAGCCGGTTGATCCCGTTCACCTCCGCGGCAGACCCAGCGCAATGCCCTGCTTGTTGTGTATCAGAGCCCATTCACCAGAGGCCGCTGCCAATTTTGGAACCTGTCTTCGGACAAATTGGAAAGCTGTTTTTTTGCAAGACGGTGATCATATTCATGGGCATTTGTCATAAAATAAAGCAACAGTGCTGTTTTTATGATCATTGCCAATTACAGTGCTCACTGGACCTCTGCCTAAAGTGGTTGGCCATCCACCAATTTCAGCAGCCTCATTGTGGGCTTGCCTCCTGTAGTCTTCAGCTGTCCATGTCTTCCGTGGGCTTATTGCAGACATTCTGTGTATCTCAGCTTTACACTGCCGTGCAAAAGTATACAGTTTACTTTTAAGTAAACAGTGACTGCTGCTTGTCTTTTCATGGACATGCCTGCTGCATGCCCTATAGACTTGAAATTCAGCCATTTCAGCCTTTACCTTAAACACCTTTACCTTTTCACCCACGTGAAGTTGTGTCTCGCTACCGCGACCCACAACATCAAGTGGGGCAAAATTATTATGTGTTTACTTTTAGACCAAACTTAGCAAATCTTAATGTCTAAGCCCGCATTTCGTTCACAATAACCAAAAAACAGTGATTTAATCGGCAGGAAAAAAACCATTAAAAAGCCTAGTATAATCGTGTTTAGTGGTGTGATGGTTAGTTAATTATTTGACGCTTCATATGCCCAGAAAACACAATACATTGACCTAATGTTGAATCAATGTTGGTCCATTGTCTACGACGGTGCCAAACATTGACCCAACATTGGTTCAATGTCTTGTGTTTGCTGGGCGGGCATATCTGTCAACGAATTATCATTCAGTCTTTTCTGGGCAAGGATATGTGTGTTCTATCCTTTACCTAGCCTTTCTGCTCGCTTGCCTGTCCATGTAAGTTCAGTTTTCCGTATTTTAGGATCTGAGTGTTGACAAGACAATTTGACAAGTACGTCCCGTTCTCTTTTTGTTCTGTTCTGTTTTATTTTGTTCTGTTCTGTGCTGCTTTACGCGGCAGTTTGTGCTGGTAGTTTAAACGTTCTACCAAGAACATTGTATGGTCATTTAGCGATTTTGAAAATCGGTTCTATTGATAATTACGTTCTTGTTCTATATAACCTCCTTGGTACTACGTTTGGACTACACTGCTCTGAAAGCCAAAAGGCAGTACATATATCTGCTCACTTGTAAAGTAAACAGATACTGCCTTTTGTCTTTGCACGGCAGCACAGGTGGATCGCGGGCACGTAACGAAATAAAGCAGGGTGTGCTAATCCGCGTGGAAGGTACCGGGATCTGCTGATAAAGGGAGTCCCCGGGGACAGATGACGAGGGGAGGCTCCCGGGGCCGCCTCTGCCCGCCTAATTATGCCCCTCCCAGGTTTTTTAAGCAGAGTGAAGTACCCTGCGTAATGCGGTGGCATCCCCGGTGTACGGACACTTAGACACGAAGTGCCTTTTTGTCCGTCCCAGTGCGGAATGCACGATTTAGCTCCTTGCAGGAAACACGAGACGTTCACCCAATACCAGCAAACACAAACTATTTGTATAACATTTGTACAATGTTGAACCAACGTCAAAGACGTTGGGCCGACATTGTACAAATGTTATACAAATGTATCACGATAACATTCGTTTTTTAACGTTTTTGCTAGGAAATTTAACACCAGCATGTGAAAGATAAAAGGTGACATCAACCAGCAACATCTCGTAACAGCTGACCTCCATTTTGTCAAATCTGAATAATTTTCACTCACTTGAAGTTGTGGATCGCGTCAGCGAGACACAACTTCAAGTGGGTGAAAATTCCAATTAATGAACTTGGCCGTTGAGGGGTAAATGATGGGCCGTCGTCGCAACTTTAAATCGACATTGGCTCGACATCCAGTGTTTGCTGTGGTTCTCCCCGGTCTTCTGTTTTTCAGAAGAGTTATCAGATGGTTGGACTGCATGAGCAATACGCTGGTATAGGACAGCATTGACACAAAGTACATGGTGTAGGTGGTGGTGGTGGTACGTGGTGGTGGTGGTACATGGTGGTGTAACGTTTCACTGACGCTCTCTCAGCACTCTCCAAGAAAAAACAATAGCCTGCCTATCAATGTAACCATACTTATCCGATTCAAGCTCAGAGGCGCAGATTGATTCATAATAGGATCACCACCAGGAGTGTCTCAGATGGTCGCCATCTGGATCATTCACTAGGACGCACTAGCTATTTTACAAGCGTTCCTGCAGTGAGCACACTGTTGCTGCAAATGTGAGCTCACGATGGGCGAGCATTTCCGCCATTCATCTTTTGTCGGGAATATTGAATTTACGTTTGACCAGAGTCTCTGGTGCGGGTACGGTGTGGACCGCCGGGATTGTTTTCGGGGACCTACATAGAGGAAGCTAGGTATGGTCAGCAGGACTGCGCTGCTCGCGGCCATCTGCAAGGCAAATGTAGTGTTGGTCAGCGCGTTAAACAGTCAACTGCTCTAAATCAACCGGACTCACCTTGCCAACCCTGTGTTGGATTATTGTTGGGCCACCGTCGCAGACGGTGGCCCAACATTAATCCCGCACAGGGTCAGAGTCCGATATTGACTGGGAAGCGCGGCCCGGTTCAAAGCTGGGACTCCCCGACGCTATGCCTGTCCATTACCCCCTAATCTGCAAGGGTGTCCTTTCCAGCATGTCCTTAAACCCAGACGTTCCAACGGCCAGACGTCCACAGGTCCAAGGTAAATCACCGGCCAGCACACAATGCACGAGGAAGCATCCATTGTTAATTATAATGTGAAAGTCCATTGTAATGACATGAAAATGCCAGCCGCTCTCCATCAGCCTCAATGCTCATACACAAAGCGGGAATGGATAGAGAAGGGGGTATGCGGGTGCTAATTAATCACTACTGAGGTGTCTATTATCGGGTGAATATAAATAGAAGCTATTGATAGATCCTGTCTTTACCATGCATCTTGGTTTACCAAGTCTATAATGCATACTCTGGTTTCCGTCGCCACTTAATATTGCCACAAATAACCACAAAAGGTCTACGGATGTGTTTGTTTGCTATTTATATCCTTTGGCACGGCCTGCATGGGCTCCTCAATTTGCAAATACGTTATTCATATTAACTGTTGTTATAGCCATTATTAAGGAATACCTTTGCGAAAATTATTTAAATCTATCGCAAAACTATTTATCTTTAGGCCTATATGCTGCTGTTGATAAATAGTGCCTATGATATTTCCGTAAAGAAATGGACAAATTATGAGTGTAAATATAAATATAATATTATTTCAAATGTTATTCATTTGGATGGGAATCGCCCATCACGCTAAAATCTGATACTGATGGGGGTTCGGCTGATTTTAATACGGGTAAAATTATATAGACGTGGTATTTTGTACTTCGGCATATCCGGTCACATGATTTGGCGGGTCTCTCTGAGAGACTCCAGGCATAGCATTGACATAAGAGCAGTGCTTGACAAGATTTAGATGATGGTCTTTACCAGCTTGTATTCACTCCTCCTGAAAGGACGCTAGGTATAGGCGCATTAGAATATTAATCAGCAAAACCAACCCTATATAGACAAGGGCGAGAGAGAATATGAGCGCTACACCAACACTCCAGAATTCAGAGGTACTCATTACCTGGGTGGAGAGAAAAAACGCTGCCAGATTCCTAGCCACAGAAAGAACCGACAGAGTCACCCGTTACTTTCAAAACTGAATAAAAGCACACATGCATGCTCGTCAATGCCTTCAACATTTTTCTGTTGTCTATAAATCGACGAAGCTTGGGATGCGCTATATGCAGCTCACACCCAGCAAGCACAGAGTATTTGTATACAATTCGCGCAATGTTGGACCAACGTCGAAGACGTTGGGCCGACGTAGTACAAAATTACTGTTATACAAATATTTTGTGTTTGCTGGGAAGCTGGATGCGCTGTTATTTACGTTTTTTTTTAAATTTATTTTTATTTATTCAAGTCATTAGCACTGTTATCAGGAAACTGAAAGCGTCAGTGCATCAAAACTGATGTCCGTTTAATGTTGGAACTGCTCACTTGAAAAGTATTTCCTACTTTTCAAGTGAGCAGTTGCTGTTGTTTTGCCTTCGCACTACATGTACTTTATCTCTGCAGCACTGGGTGTTTTCGGGTCCCACGATCCTTGAGACGTGCGGGTTCAGCTTATACATATTCATATTTGTGAAATGAGAGGCGAGAGACGCCTGGGTCAGCGGCCAAGATGTAGACGACATGGATTTGTGGAGATGTCATGCAATGATGGATCGTATGAAAGCTCCATCATCCTTTCCAGCAGGCTCAATGCATAACACTTACAATGCTTATAGCAGTTATGCCGTGCAAAGCCAAAAGGCAGTATCTACTTACTTTACAAGTAAGCAGATACTGCCTTTTAGCTTTGCAGAACAGAGTTGCAATGCACAACCATGCCAGACACGGTAATGTTCTGATGGTAATGCGCGGTCGGCAACACGTTGCATCATACCAATGCCTCGATTCAATAGCAAGTACCGGTAACACCTTACTTGGAAAGTAGATGTAAGTACTCAATATTACTTATCTGATAAGTTATCGCTTACATGACACATCCCGTCCTGACAACCGATAGGTTCTTGTAAATTATAATACTGTCATTATAACACTCACTCACTCACTCACTCACTCACTCACTCACTCACTCACTCACTCACTCACTCACTCACTCACTCACTCACTCACTCACTCACTCACTCACTCACTCACTCACTCACTCACTCACTCACTCACTCACTCACTCACTCACTCACTCACTCACTCACTCACTCACTCACTCACTCACTCACTCACTCACTCACACACTCACTCACTCACTCACTCACTCACTCACTCACTCACTCACTCACTCACTCACTCACTCAATCAATCAATCAATCAATCAATCAATCAATCAATCAATCAATCAATCAATCAATCAATCAATCAATCAATCAATCAATCAATTAATCAATCAATCAATCAATCAATCAATCAATCAATCAATCAATCAATCAATCAATCAATCAATCAATCAATCAATCAATCAATCAATCAATCAATCAATCAATCAATCAATCAATCAATTAATCAATCACTTTCAAGATCATTCCTCCAATCATGCAATCACTCACAACATTGACCAAAATATTGCTTTTGTGAGCTCTGGCAGAAAGCAGAACAGTGAATACCCCTTCCCCTTTCAAATTGGTACGGCATTGGATCAAAGTTGCCCCAGCGCATAAACACTGGCTAAACATAGCACTAATGTTCCAGTAACATCTGAGTTGGCGGAGCAGCATCAAGCTACGTTGAGCTAATGTTGTATGGTCGCTGGCCCACCATCTGCGACGCTGGCCTAGCATTGATCAAACATAGGGTGAGCGTATGGTGCTTTATGTGATAGCCCAGCAAACAAGATACATTCACCCACTGATGTTTTGATGTTGGCCCACCGTCTCCGACGTCGGTCCAACATCAAAGCAACATTGGGTCAATGGGTCGTTTTTCCTGGGAGTCACTCAGCCATTCTGTGGCATGGCCGGCCTATAGATCTGGCGAGAAAGCCTTCAATTCCGCAGCCCCAAACGCGCCTAATGAAACATCATGCAACAAATTTTTGTCATTTGCTCCCTGCCTGACATGACTAGCCCTGTGTTTCGCCAGAGCCCGGTATTTCACCTACCCCGGCCTTGTCTGGCCCGGACTGTGTGACACGCATGCGTCATGACCTAATTATATTGCGGGGGATCTAAATGGGGCTGCAGGACGACTACCAGTGACCATCAATCGCATCGAGACTTTGGGCCAAGGTTAGTTTAATGTTGGGCCAGCGTCGTAGACGGTGGACCAACATCAAACCAACCTTGGATCAATGTCTCGTGCGGTGGCTGAAGCCTGGCCCAAAGGGGTGCATGCTGGCCCAGAATTTTACCGGAATCTACCAGAAATCTCGTTTTCCCTGAGTTACCATCTGGTTGATTGGTAGTGATGGCTGAGGTAACATCTAATGTGGTGTGCCCGAAACCCCTGGCAACCGTTACTAAGGCTGCTTGCTATCTCTAATTCACTGTGATTTCACGATACTGAAGTTTATATCCAGAAAGCACTGTGATCTTCTGGAATGAAGGAACTTCTATGTAGTACTTTCAAATGCATTATCGTTCAATGGAAAATAAAAATAAGATTTAGATACATCTCAGGCCTGTTGTTTCCAATAATCCGACTGGAACCACAGATGTGTTTTCGCTAGGAGGCGAAATCGAAGGCACCCCCTGTCAATCATTTTTATTGGCGCTACATTTACCCAGTTTTCGTGCATTTAAAATCATCTAAAAGAATATCAATGATTGTTTTGTACATTTTATGTTATTTCAGGCGAAATAAACAAAACAGCTATGCTTCATTAAACAGCTGGCACAACATTGATCATGTGACCTTATGCTACCCGGTGGAAAGTCTAAGCTTTGTTTATCCAATAACTACCTAACCGGGGATGTTTTCAGTTAACAACTTCAAAAACAATTGTATTTAAACCCCCAGAACGTAATATCACGAGTGTGAAGCCCCACTTATAAACTGATGACAAATGTCCGCCATTTTCTCGAAAAATATTGAATCGCGACCAAAGCTGTTTTCATGTTTGCGACCGGGTATAGCTAAGCACTTACATACAGTATCACGAGTGATTTGGTCCAGCGGTTGTTGCTGAAAAAAAATAAAATGACTTGAGAATCACTGAACTGTGATGAAATCTAAATCATGTGTGATTCGAACTAACGGTTCATGAGATAACGCGCTCATAAGAACTGGGAACTGTAACGTATGTAGACTACGAGTACGTTGGGGATTTTATATTAATCTCGGCCTCTGTGTAAAGATTTGATATTAATAAAGAAAGACACAACTTTAAAAACAGTTTATACATGTATTTTGTCCAGGTTATACACTCAGTTAAATAAATAATACTGATCTCTCCTATTCTAAGTTTTAGGATTTTTTTTCATGGTAGCGTCTTGACTCTATCCCTTATGAAAAATCACGCTCGTTGTTGTCAAAAATAAAAAAAACTCGTTGATATTCCTCGTACATCCCCCTTTAGCATGTAGTGAAATGATATGAATGGGATTTTAGGCCACCTTTGTTCACATATAGGCTAAACTGAGCCAGGAGAACCTCCTGAGGATGGTGGGATGAAGCATGCAGTAGGACAACCTTGACTATCCGTAATCAGCCGCCCAGCATAAAGAGATTTGTTTAAAAAACATGGCCCAAAATTGTCACAATGTCCAATTCCGTCAGTACCTCGCAGCCTAATTTGCCATTACGGCACAGCGGCGAACCAGGAGAATCAGGGCCTGGTAAATCATCATTATATCGGGTATGATGAGCAGATAAGTGGAGAGGGGGATGGGTACTGAGCGTGAGGCCCCAGTCCTAGTCACGTAGTAGGGTGACAACACCAGCTCGTATATAAGACTCAGCTCTCCAGGTCCCCAGCTGAGGAACACCCCGGCAAACACGAGTAGTTGGCACAATGCTGGGTCAATGGTGGGTCAGCGATTAGTCCACTAATTATCAGTTATTGTAAAAAATAAAACTTCAAAACGTACACTTTCTCTGGGCTGGACGGATCTCACAACTCATGACTTCACACACAAACGCCACCCATTATTGAATTTAGACAAGCATTGATACAGCAGGAACCCTTCAGTACTATTACCATGCAACCCCTGGAGAACCCTTGCAGGGTTCTCCTGGGGTTGCATGGTAATAGTACTGAAGGTTTCTTTTTAAATAACCTAATTGTTTAGAGTGTGCAGGGTCAATGTTTATTGTTTGCTGTATTTATATATGAATTTCTATAGGCTCACGTTTCGCATTGCCTTTGGTCAGTTTTAAAACTCACATAGTACAGCTACATGCTCGTATGTATGCATTCTAAAACCAACCAGGCATGATGACATATCATAACGTCAAGAATAAGCTCCCACTTTTTGCATTCGAAAGCTATTTGAATAAAATAAAGGATGACTTAGTGCAGAGTATGTCAGATAACTACATGTAGCCTTTATAAGTTATTATGTGGTATAGTCAGGAGGAGATGCGTTTATTTTCCAAGCATCCTTCTGGATTTCAATGGGGAAATATATGAAATAAATATTCCAAAGCTCCTTTCTTTAAATTTATTACACAGCCATATATGAATGTGAGATGTGTGGCTGGATGTGAATGTGTTTTAGTACCGGTGCTGTACAAGGTTCTCTTAGATGAGCTTTGTACTTTATACGTTTTTCTTTTGCATGATATATGACCAGAAATGAATACGTTTTAGACATTGTGTTACTACCGGCCAATTTAAAACTACGCATATTACCTAAGTTACCGTGCCCAGTGGCCAGTAACTCTGCTCCGATCGGGTGTCATCGTCCACAGGAGAAAGATGCTAATCAAAAGCTGTTTGCGGCGTTGAAAAGCCTAACTAATGCCGCGGTATGCAGAGCAAGGGCGTGGGATCACGTGATTGGTGGTGGGTCACGTGGCACTGAGCGTCATACACCTCACTTCCCGTGAGGGGCGCAACCAGCCCCCGGTAAAAGACGTAGCTTATTCAACGAGGACCGTGGAATACTCTGCCTTGCAAAGCCAAAAAGCAGTACTTCCTGATTTTTAAAGTGAGTAGTGACTGCTTTTTTGCTTTACAGAGCAGTTCTGGTTTTGTAAGAGGCAGGATACCTCCGGCTTCAATGATGCATTTTCTTCTTTCCTGCAAAGAAAAACAGCAGTAACTGCTCACTTGAAAAGTGAGCAGTTACTGCTGTTTGCCTTCGCATGGCAGTCTTGCTGCCGTGGATGCTGCAAGGTCAAGCTGTAACTGCTTACTTGGACCGTAAGCTGTTACTGCTGTTCACTTTAGCCTTTTAAATCACTGCATACTATCTTAAACACGATATAGGCTATCATCACTTGATTTTTTTTAGACCAAAAATAATTAACAATGTTAATTTTCTAAGCATAAGTCGGCATAGGACCTCTCAATATTATACTTGTGTATACCATAAAAACAGGTAATTTATTAATATAAACATATCCCATTGACTAAGTCTGTCTCCGAAGGTGACCCAACAAGCAAGAAACTTTGACTCAATGTCGGGTCACCTTTTCAGATGATGGGTTAACATTAAGCCTGCATATGGATAACTTCGCGTGTCTGATAAAGATGCCTTTGGACCTCATCTTACTAATATAAAGATATCTCATACTTGTAAATCATACTTAATGAATGAATGAAATCATAACTAATGAAAGGGGTAAGTCATAAGTAATGAATGAGGTAATCATCATCTCTTAAACCAGGGGCGGATTTAGACCGGGTTGACAGGGTTCCAGAACTTTTCAAATCGATCAGATACTAGGGTTTCAGACATAAAAAAAACTATATTTTCTAGGTTTGGAACCCTGTCAGCGTTATACAAGCAAACTGACCGGGTTTCATAACGGTGGCGCCTGACCATTACATAACATCCACACCACCCCTCCAGTCCTACGACCTACATAATTATATACTAGTATATAAAGTTGGCGATTTTCACATTTAAATTGGAAGTTTGATCTTATATCGCTATTTCCCTTTTTGTCCATTCACCTTTATCACTTTATTTATAATTGGGACTCGAATAAATTATTGGCCTGCATTATAATATAATGATAAACATCAGAGTTACCTAACACCAGCGTGTATACATACATATACTAGTATATGATATATATGATATATAGGCCCTATATGATACACATAGGACCTATAACATATATGATACATATGTATATATAATATGAGTAAATTGGCACCCTGTCAGATAATTTCCTGGATCCGCCCCTGTAAACCTAACCCTAAGCGCTAAGTTTAATCTGTTAGCCGGTTACATCAATGTTATTGGGAACGAAATATGTGTTTAATCATTTCCAATTGTTTCGTTTTAAATTAAACAAATATTTTGAGTAGTTTGCAACTCAAAGTTGTTGGTCGCGGCAGCAAGAGACAATTTCAAATTGTGAAAACATAGATAATATAAATTTGCGAGCAATTGTAATTTTGTGACGTTCCCTTTAATTTTGACAGAGCCTGCAGACGAAGGCTGTAGGAGAATTGAGTAAAGAATTGATATTTTAACAATGTAAAATTAGGCTATGCTGTTCAGACACAAAATATCCAAGACCCAAACGAACCTAATTTGCGTGTAACGTATGACCTATGAAGTCGTAGGTCAGGTCCGTGAATTAAAAAAAACTGTCTGAAATAAGGAAACCTGAAACCCATGTTTTTCGCTGATATTTCCAATTCGTTCAATTAAAGCAGGCCCAAAAGTGCGTGACATTTCTAATTTATTAATAACACAGTCATAAGCATGAATGTTCCACATGTTATTAATCATTGCATTGCCGAACTTTTTGCATCTATTTTTCATTTGAAGCTGGAATTGCTAACGCAATTTCCACCTTTCAATAAAGAAAAAATAGTTCTATTGGTGAAAAATAGTCAACTGCCAATTCAAATTACATGATTGACTTGGAATCTGCTACGAGCTTCGGCATTTCAGTGTCATTTTATTTGGTTTAAAACTTTATGAAATCGTATATAAACGGTCCTAGCACCACAAGGGTCAACATCTAAAACATACATATCATATTATTATCATACTAAGGTATACATGCAATTGTCCAATTTGCTCACAGATTCAACTCTGTGGTTGGCTACACGTTATTTTACTATATAAGTGTTATAAACTCTAAATCTGTAGCATATTTTCCAACTTTGACACCAAATCGCCAAATTAGCGAAATGTACCTCGCAGCCGCGATTCATGACTTCAAATTAGGAGGAACTCATTACACGTGTTGCAAATGAGTCAAATATTCTTAAACGCTGCTCGTTCCACCGATAAAAAACGTCTGCATTTAATGCTATACAAACGTTTTTATGCTGGGTATATCATATGTCTGGAGCAAAAACGATACTTAGTCGAAAATCAGTCAAACATCACGTGACAGAAACGTTGCAAACAACAAGGTGCCAGCTCATAACATCACGCTATAATTTGTCTTGTATTGCACGTTCTTGCCCAGGGGAATAGTTTGAAAACAACGACTTAGTTGTCGGGAATATTTGTTTTAATATGGCTATTCATAGCTTTAGATTATTTAGTTGTTGCCTGGGAGAAAACCTTCTCCAAAAAGCATTTAGCACGTTGTGGCTTGAAATAATCTCTTCAATATAGCTAACTAGCCTGTTGTTAAGACTTTGCTTGTTGTTGACTCGGACATCCGCCCATGAATACAACCAAGTTGTTCATACCACAACCAGGTAGTTCGACCATTGATTGTAGTTGGGCTACGCAATCTCTCAGAGACCAAAACCTACTTAGCTTCTTGTAACTTCAGACAAACAAGATACAGTATTATTATGTACTAGCTTCTGAAAACAGATATATTTTTTGCTATCAACACGCTGGTGTTTTTTGTGTTACTGGATCAGAAGTCATGTCACTACAAGAATAGACGACGACGACAATGTTAGGGTATGAATTGTTGATGTGATCTGCAGGCTGCTCTGTCATTGTGATTGTCGGCTCGTCTCCTGAATTCACACCCTCCTCTGTAACTGGTGACATGTGTCATGATAGATCCCGGTATGCATGAAACATTGTACCAATGCTGTTTTATTGTTAGCCCAGCGTCGCAGACGCTGGGTCAACATTAAAACAGCATTTGTACAATATTTCATGTTTGCTGGAATGATAAGTGAAACAAGGTGGCCAATCTCCTGCTTCTACAGCTTGCAGGAAAGGAAGGTGTCCTGCAATGGTTAGAGCGTGGCGCTATGCCGATGCCGCTGCCTGCCGTGTGGTTTCGAGCCCCGCTTGGTACAAAACTTTTAGAGAAATATCATGTTTTCCCCCTCTCACTATTGGCACATTGTTTCGATAGTGTGTCCTTGGGCGAGGCACTTCACCCTCAAATGCTTCACTTGACTCAGGTGTAAATGGGTACCTGGTAAGACAGAGATGGCAATGTGTACGTAAGTGCAATGCGCTGAAATGGCTGCAGGACTGTATGCTCTCTGTGTAGTTGAAATAAGACACGAATGAACTGTTACAGGTCTAGTGACTAGAAGGTAAAATGTAAAGTAGGATGATAGGTTTTCTGACTTGATATCAGACTATAGACCTGCACCTTTACCTTTGCCTTTACAAAGCTAGGCAATCGGCAGTACCGGTAACTAATCACCCTGAAGGTTTTAGCATTACTTTTACTACTGTTTGACTTTGTTGTGTCTTCTGCAAAGGTTCTATCTCCCCCGAAAAGCAAGAAGCTACTGACTGCTGTTTTTTAAGCCCTTGTTTGTCTTCACAGTGTCTTCACAGCAGACAATGTCTCCGTTTGTACATCATAGGAATCACCTCCCAGACAATGTATTCTCCAATGATACCTTGAGCACGTTATTATGTAAGGCCAGTGTCAACGGTAATCAACAGTGATGGCCTGTTTTTGTATCCAGCCGATACAAATACACTCCATACATATTGCAGAAATCGTAAATTGCTGGCTTTGTATCACAGAAGAAACTGAGGCAGATTCAAGTACTCTTTAGCCCACTGTTAGGCTCCCCGGCGCCCGGCCGGTTGACAATTTCTGGAGACACATTCAATGCCATTCAAAATTTGACAATGTATATTAATTATGCTGCACAGACAAAGAGCAGCATTGCTTACGTCTCATGCGACAGGTTACTGTTATTATTATTGTATCAACTAATATGAACTAGTATGACAGTGGCCATGCACACTTTTATATATATTCAAGGAGGCAACTGCAGAAGGACAATAGACAATGTGCTTACCGGCTCACATATTCAGGAGGCTCACATGGCTCTACAAAGATGCCTTTAACATAGGCCTGTGTCCCCAGCTTTCGCCTGGCATTGTAACAGCATTTGACAATGCCAAACAGTGTTCTGTTGAGCAGGTGTTTTCCCCACACTTGTCTTGTCTTTATTCGTCTCCCCTCTCCCCTCCCCTTGCTCCGGAATGTAATTCATTCATCCCGGTATTCCAATAACAAATAACTCTGAGGTTTCTTTGTGGAACAGCACATTTCCACGTCACGTTGTCAGTGCGCTAGTCCTATATCTCAACATCGGGTCTGAGCCCGTCTTCTCGTACAAGTTACGATATACCGTAGGCTTCGGATTGGTCGAGATGATCATCTCGACCAATCTGAAGCCTACGATATATCGTAACTTGTACGAGAAAATGGCACCTGGTTTAAGCCTACATATATGTGTCTATGTATATCTATGTGTGTCTATGTGTATTTGTATGTATATATGCGGGTGTAGGTTTTATGGTTATGTATGTAATGTGCATGTGTCTGTGTGTACACGGATACATACATATACATAGGATCACATACATACACGTGTTATTAATTACATACATACATACATACATTGTGCATGGTTGTTGATTTCGCTGAATTATATCGCGGCGGAAAAAAACTTAAAATCACATTTTTTTAACAGATTCAATCACCATATATAATGCTACTATGTTCCAGCTTTGATGCACAAGAAATAATTTACAAACTCTCAACATCTTAGACTAATAACATCATCGCATACCATCGGCAAATGGTTGCAAAATGGCGGAAATTAGTAAAGTTCCAGTATTTCCAGTCACAGCAAACACAAGACATTCTCCCAAATCCTGGTTTAACCTTTAAACTGCTAAGCGCGAACATAGTCGCATTTAATCTTTAAGCAGAACAATTTGAAAGAGACATGACCAGTAAAAAAGTTAGATTGACACATGTTTTGATTGAAATTGTACAAATTTGAGTAATTTTCACAGCATTATGCCATTATCGGACCAACATCCCGTGCTTACTTGCGGTACTTACATTTGCATGGTGACACCTGCCTCAGCAGCTGCTGTAGGCATGATGGAGAGGAGAATGGTTTTGATGGAGTGCAGCTCCGAGATCCTAAGGCAAATAGCAGTAACTGCTTACCTGAAAAAGTAAGCATTTACTGCTGTTTGCCTTTGCACTGAAGTCAAGTGAATGTGTGACTTCTTTCTTCGGTGACACTTAGCACAATCACTTTACAATCCATTCCAACGCCTGCTCGCATACCCTAATCTTATTTATTCACACATCCCTGAATCCAAGAAAAATCCAAGAAAAAAAACAAGAAAAAACGATTGTGAGTTATATCCTGATTCATTCATTGTGTTTCGTGTCTGTGAAACTTACATAAAACATACAAAAACTAGAAAAGGAATTCCCCAACTCCGGGGGCCCGGCTTTAATCTGTTATGGACAACAAATCAGTGTATTGGTCTTCCTCATGGGCCGGAATCCTAAATGTCCAGGATTTAATTAAGAAAAAAACCAAGGAGGCAAGTTCAAAGATATCTTCGACGTGTATTCCTTCTACCATCATCGCCGGTGCTGACCAACATTCATTCAATACTTGCCTACGATGTACCTCGTACAGAGGATGTAGGCCTACCCACCAAATTCCGGTTCAATGCTGGGCCAGCATTGCAGCCCAATGCTGGTTAAATGCCGGTCAATCGTCTACGACGCAGGCCCAACACTAATCTATCACCGGGTCTGCAAACACGTGGCATTCAACCGATTTTGTTACAATGTTGACCCAAAGACTTTGACTCTGGCCCTTCATTAAAACAGCATTGGGTGATTATCTAACTATGCTGGTGACGCTTTAACATCCCGGCCCCAGAAACACTTGATAACACAATTCTTTGGTTCAATGCTGATGTGATGCTAGGCCACCGTCTGCGACGCTGGGCCAGCATTATTCCAACCAAAACTCCTAACCACAAATATAATCGTGACTATTTGTTTTCCTGAACACTTGTTAAAGACAAAGTACTTAACCTAAAGACCTGAAACGTTATACTGCACATGTTCATAAGGACTGGTGTACAAAAATGTGAACCTCTTCCCACACACAACACTCTTCTTTTCCCTAAATAGGACACAAATTCGGGCAAAATAAACTTAATAGGATACTGGCTGTAGGCCGGTCATAAATACACAACTGATTTAGCAATACAAAATTAAACATTTATATTGTTCAAATAGACATTAGGTCGTATATTAAACCTATCTGAGAAAATAGGAAATAAAACGCGTATTAGAAACTTACAAGCCTAATGCATTCTTTTCTCAACTATTCCCTGTATAAAATTATGTGTATAGATTACCCTTATTATACCTGACATTTGAAATTGTTAGTTAATTAAGCTGCTGGCACTAATTTATTAAGAGTTTTATTTGAGATATATTCTTAATATATATACTGTAGAAATAATATTTAAAAAATAATCCACAAATTTATCAGTCCGTGATAAGAAAGAGGGTAGGCCTATATTAAGTGAGTAACCGCACTTGGGTGGAATCATGACCCTAAAGCCTTGACAATTATTATGAAGGGTTTCAACGAAAGATTATTTTGAATTGCCATCCCTGTTTTGATAACTTATTTAATTTAACTACACTGTAGCCGTAGATAACATATTAATCCTTGAGTTGCTGAAATATAAACCAAGAGACCGAATGGTTTTTTTTCAATTTGAAATCATCATAAAATGTCTTAGTCAGCACTTTCCGCTTCATTTGACCCGATTATATTCGGTTTATTATTTTTTATTACCACGTATTTAACATGTTAAAGGTAAAGCGTGACATGAAACAGTAAGATTTGAAAATCCGAATTAAATAACTTGGCGGTGAAAGGGTTAAGGCCACAACCAAGTAGAATAATTATTGTTACAATGCTCGTCAATGGTTTTCCAAAGTTTACTATTTCCGCTACTTCAGGTACAGTTGGCCCGCTGTTAGGTCGAACCCTAAGACCACTGCGCTACTCAATTTAAATTTTCAGTCACTTGAAGATGTGTCTCGCTACCGCGATCCACAGCTTCAAGTGACTGAAAATTACTTGGATTTTATCAAATTATGTCATAATACATCAGTTCCATAGATTTAAGACATTTTTACCCCTACGGGTGTGAATAAACCGCAGAAATCATTGCTCCGGAGGTTAACATTCTGCTGGCTATTCTGCCGTGCAAAACCAAAATGCAGTAGCTGCTCAGTTTACATTGTGAGCTATTACTGCTTTTTGGGTTTAGACATCTGTATTTACATAGTGAACGTGTTGTTAATCAGAGGGTTGTGATTATGGCCCAAGGTCGACCGGTGATGTACCAATCTAGCAGACTAATATACCCTAACACACAGTCATTATCAGAGAGGCTGGTGCCCCAAACACTAGCTCCTTCTACATGATTGCCGCCGGATATTTTCCTCTTGAAATGAACATCAAATCGTTGCATTATTCGTTTTTAATGAATGAAACAAACGAGAGAAAAAGTGAATGAGTGAAGAAATTAATATATAATTGCATTTTTCTCATAATTTTGTTTCTATTTATAGTTATGTTTATTGGAGGTGTCGCAATCACGATAACTCAACCGAGACAGTAACACAATCAACTGATCCCTACCCGTAATCATGGTCATTTTATTATAATTTCACCCTTAACCCTTTAAGCCTTCACGATACATTAAAGCATCGTTTTACATCCCTGAAAATAAACTTAATTTTCCTACAACCAAGGGTTTTTGAATGAAAATTCCCGTGAAACTGGCTTACTAATACATGGTAATTTTCGTCAATTCTTTTCACCCACTTCAAATCATCTTCATCCACTACAAGTCGAGAATTTCGACAGCAGTTCGCGGCTTGTAGTGGATGAAGATGATAATTTAAAGTCAGAATTGAAAGGGTTAAAGCGCTGAAACGTTTTTCTATAAACCATGGGGACCAAAGTTCAATTTGAAATCATCATAAATGTGTTATTCAGCTCTTTAAGCATCATTTGAATACCTATGTTGTGGGTCTACAGCCATTAGAAATATTTTACTCTATCTGACGTCAATAAACATCAGATTCCGACGTCTTAATTCTAACCTCGCGCTGTAAGGGTTAAGTCAAGGGGATCTGAATTTCCATCATTCTCTACTTGTAGGTGGCGTGATAAAAATTAAGTTGTTCCTTCCAGCCAAAATCAAACTTTAAAAGCCGGGTTGCATAGGCCAATATCCCATTTTTAAACAAAATGAACCCGAAACAAAAGCGTTGCGCACCATTCATAACGCTGGCGTTTAAACTTTACGACGCTGGAAATATCGGAGGTTTGCCTCATATCTGATGGATCGACAGCAAATGGTCAAAGTTAAAGAATGTGTGGGTGAACCTTTCCAAACAAAGTATAGTGTTCCCCAGGGATCTGTCTTTGGGCCGCTCCTTTCACACTCTATACAACACCTCTTAGTAAAATAATTTCTAGACATAATGTGTGTCACCATCTTTATGCTGATGACACGCAGATCTATATCACATTATCCAAATCAGAACCTGAGATGTCATTGTCACTGTTGCAGGATTGTCTGTTGAACGTAGGTGACTGGAAGAGAAGTAAGTAGTGATCTCAAGTTAAACCCAGATAAGACAAAGGTTTTACTGTTTGGAACAGAATTGATGAAACATTCCCTCGCAAAATTATAAGATCACGAAATAACACCAGCAGACTCAGCTCGAAATCTTGGGAGTCGTATTTGACGGCGGTTTGAACTTCAGAAAACACATATAACGACTACGGTACTGAACACTCTTTTTTTTATTTTCGCGCCTATGAGCTCGGGAGCTCGAGTTTATATATTCATATCTTTATTCATATGGGGTTCTTTTCAACTGGAAATCATCATAAAGTTAGCTCTTCCCGCTTCATTTGAATACCAGTATTATGAGTCTAAGACCACTATAAATATTTTGATTCTCACAGTGGGGGATCGACTTTAGACGTCAGAATCTGACGTCTAAAGTCGGTTCCCGCGCCGAAAAAGGTAACTACGTGACGTCAAAATTTCATTTACAGATCAATGGCGTACCGATTCACATTAAAAATATACATCAGTTAAGCGGAAGACGAAATTTATTATCCTTGGGACAGTAAATGTTGTTTGCGTGTGTTTTTTTAATGTCGTGTTTATCATGGAGGGGGTGGGTGTACTCTGACACCATCCCAGCAAGAACGATAGATTGATCCAATGTCTATTTAATACTGGACCAGCGTCGAAGACGCTGGTCCAGCATTAAATCGACATTGGAAGCTTGCCTCGTGCTCGGTGTGGTGGTCAGCTCATTACAGCCCGGACTCCCCACCCAAAAGACGGATGGTGTGGGCATCCATTCTGATCCGGGACGGACTTAGTCCTCGCAAATTGTGATGAATAGCGGCTGTGGACCACTGATTCCCGCCGGATCTGGATCCAGGATCCGCGCACGGTTTCTGCGGTCCGCAGATCGTCCGTGGTTAGTGCAAATTTTCAAGAATGTGCCGCGCTCTGCGGTGTCGATTCGATTAAATTTCAAATGGCCGCTGTCAACTTGTTTATTTTGCGGACCCTACCCGATCTCTGGATCGCGCCCTGATCCCTGTGGGAAGCTTCCTCACACAGCGGGGCGTCCACGCTGCCCAACATACAGGAAGAAATCAGGGCTAATTTATCGAGGCGATACTCTTTTCTCCACATCGGCGGTGATCCGGTGCCCCTCAGACTACTAAAGCAATCCCTCTGCAGAGAAAATACAAACAGCAGTAACTGCTTAGTTTCCAAGTGAGCAGTTACTACAGTTTGCCTTTGCATGACAGTATTGCAATCCCTGGACAGCCTGAAAGCTATGTATTTTATTGATGATACCCCGAAAGGCAGTTTTAGTTGATTTCAATAGACTGTCCCCTCCAATTCCAATGTCAGAAATTGTAGGCGTGGTTTGGGTGCTTGTTTTATAGTCAACCTGTATTTAAAACACACCACTAAATTATTTGCTTTGTCCGACCACTATATTCTAAGCCGGGAATGGAGAGTTTTTGTCAATCAAGTACATATCAATTGAAGCCTCCCATGCAAGAACATGTCTTGCCTTTTAACGCGGAATCTGATTCAGAATATTGCAAAGCACATGTGATAAAAAAAATCTTAGCGATCTGAGCATTATAAAGGGGTTTTTCACGAAGCAAGAACATGTTACATACACTTGGTATCGATGGTCTTATAACCAATAACATGTTACTTACACTGGACACAATGTCAAGTGCACTTGACATGTATATGCGATTTCCATTTTATCACCCGACTAAGATATATAGGTTTGTACATACTTATGTCAAGTGTACATAGCATTCTGCTAACCAGCTGAGGCTTATCCAGAAATAAAATAAAAGTTGTGCTCAGATGTATGAAAAATCATTTAATATGCTTACAAGGGCAGTCATTCCTGCTTGGGGGCGAAAGGGGAGCCACCATTAATTTTTTGAAATATAAACGTCAAATGGTGCGCTTTCAAGGCATCTGGAAATGAAGATATGGTGGTCTGGTTGAAATCATTGGATGAAACATCTTCACTCTGAAGGGGGGGGGGGTGCTCTAGTAGCCTGAGCATACCCAGCCAGATTATGCCTCTAAATGGAATGCCCAATTAACCCAGCATATACTGATGCCCCCCTCCTCCAGGGAACATGACACGGGAACTGGCTATAGACACTGTTTGTTTCAGTTATGAAAAACTGGTAATTATTCCAGTAAATTAATAACTGTTTGAAAAAAATTATCTGAGACAATTTATATGAGCTCGTCCTCAACTTTTAAAGAAAACATTTCTTTTCTCTAGCTATTTTAATTCAGTATCTTGCCTCCTTGCCTAAGAGGTAGAATGATGGTAATCAGAATGTTAAATCTCACTCCTAATTACGAATCATGGGTATGGATGACAACGTCATCAGATTCACCATCCTCAGAAGACTAACCTGACCCAGGGCAACCTGTATTATCTGCATTTTATTATTAAATATGTGTATATGGTATATAAGCATAGTAGCAAATATGTGCTGTTATACCTGATCTGATAATGGTTGCAGTTAGTATCAACTTTTTTGGATAGAAAACATAATCACACCTATAATTAAAATTACAAGTTAAAAGCAGCATTGATAATGATTACTGTGTAAAATGTATGTTTCATACACAGTGACACCAACACCCAAAGATAAAATAACCTCATGGTATTATCAACAGTGATGAAAAAGTATCAACAGTGATAAAAAAGTTAATTTTAAAAGCGTAGAAATATGATATGATATACTTTTATCACCACTGTAGACTGGAAAAAAACAATTTCCTAAAAAAGTAGTTGCATTCCTCGTGCTTATTTAGTTGGGAGTTAGCGAGTGAGTGACTATTACTTTGCCTACTCTTTGTGCATTGTGGACATATAGTGATACAAGGACACCCGGGGTCAGTAGTACACCCTACTCTTTTTGAGAGTGACACATTGTTATCGTGATGTGGCCTAACATACTCTTGTTGAAAAAATTGGTAAGCCATTCTATGATACAGGAGCAAAATGTAGTATTATGATAATTATATTTCATGTAAAAATGTGCGTAGTCCCCTACATATTTATTAGTAGCTACTAGAGTCGTTTCTGACAGAAAGTAAACTTAAGTTTTCTTTAAAGTGGAAGGATGTTAGACTAATTCTCTAATAACAAGATATCTCCTCTTTCTAGCTACATGGTAATCCAAGCATAGATTGTAGCAGCTTAAACCATTGTTGGTGAGCCCTTTATTCGTAGCACCATACATGAAGTTATTATATTTGTATACATATTGTTTAGACTGTTGCCAATCATAACAAGAAATAAAAACGTTAACAAACGTGTTATCATACATTTTAGCAATCACGAAACATGTATTATGATAAAACATGGCAAAATGTTTATCACTCTGAAAAACGAGTAACCTAATTTATGTTACTAGCACCCTAATATATTTGTATAATTATGTGTTTGCTGAATATATTAAAAAAATAAATGCAAAAAATAAATGCACTGTGATATATGCAATCTAAGTCTGTTCCAATTACTCCATGAGTAACTACCACTCTGGCTCCTGCCATTAACGTTAACATTGTTGATGTTTTTATGCACTGCATTTCTCACGATTTTAAGGTCGGTGGTTCTATCCATGAACTGGCCAGTTTCAACACTCAAAATACTTAGAACTGAAGTTTCACATAAAACAGATAATTACATCAATATATACCTGTCTTGCCTAAAACTGTAGGCCTAATATTGAGCTGATATTTAAATACATGAATATATGTAGGTATAAACTTCTTATGCTTCAAACGCTGGCGATGGGGAAATAATATTTCATATCAGCTCGTCATTTAATTCTAATTTGAAGCTTTAGTTATCCTGCTTCCTTGTATGTATTCTACTTGCAATAATATTATTGATTTTACTTTGAGGAGGACAATAATGCAAGGTATAGTAGGATGGTACTCAAGTTTCCAACATGCTTGGGTAAACATTGGCGATGTTTATTCGATGTGATAATATCGCCGATGGTTTGAGTGATCCGTCGCCGATGCTCACCGATATTCGCAACTGAAAAGAAAGCATCACCGATGCTATGGCGATGCATCGGTGAGCGTTTTCTATTTTTAATCTTCGCCCAGTAAGACGCCAACAGAACAAAAGTGATCTCCTCTTTATCAATGATCTCATCAAGGAATTCGGCAGCCACAAGGTATGTGGTTCCATCTTTCATATACTCTATATAAGATCTCTTCACCTTTCATATACTCTCCAAAAGGCACTATGCCATCGCCATGACTTCGTCAAGACATCACCACAACATCGCCAAGACATCACCCTTACGGCCCTGATGCATGCTCGCTATTTGTCTGTCCAAGGAATACAGAAAGATATATTCCTTGGTCTGTCGCACGCCAGTGAATCACCGACCATCACCGATTCTCAAAATACATCCTTGACTGTTAACCGATGTAGCGTAGATTAATCCCCAAATCTTCTCCTGTGCATTATCGAATATTCTGCAAATGTTAGCGATAATTCCCCAAATATTACTCAAAGGCTCTTCAAGACATCGCGTGTGTGCTTTCTCGTGGACCATATGTTCGATATCTGCATCGATCCTCACCAAACACGTCGTTTTCATCGCCAGTACATCGCCAGACATCTAGGCTCTCGTGGGACCATCACCGTATGCAGGGCGCCGTCCGTGTATAAGTACAATAATGCCATCGTGTGCATAAATTTCACAATGGTCAAATCAACCCAGATAGCATTATGGTTCATGACTGCTAGCCATAAATAATCGAAACTAAAACAAGTACTTTATCACCAAAAACAAAGTTACCCTAAAGTTGGATGCCAAACAATCTTATCTGACTTGTATGATATTTTCGTTCTGTTCTCCATCTATTTCGTCATCAACGTGTTCCACTTGCAGGTATTATCATCATTTAGACCTGATATGAGACATTGCCAATGTGCAATGTTTACTGAGTCAAACAAATACATTCACTTGCCATATAATATAGTAAATTGCTAATTTTGTTTATTTGTTGCTCAACAAATCATTTTTTTATAGCCTTTGGTTATGATAGTCGACAAAGGCACTATCACATGAAATAGTATTTTCATCACATATGCTGTACAATATTTATGTCCCAGTCTAGTTCTTAGGTGTTTTGAAATCACCTATATCTAATAGAACGCTGGATTTTATTAGTTTTTATATCATTATACTGGAATTACCAAACATGTTAAGTACACCTATATACGGACTTGCCGTTAGAGTTAATCTTTTTTGCAGATATTTCACATTGTAAAACATGATAAGTGCACTTATCATAAATATAACGTATCATACAGTTAGATTTTATAGAATCCGGACACGGAAAAAAATGTTATGTGTACTTGACATGGCATCACGGCAGGAATGTCAAATGCACTTAACATGATATTGCTGCTAAACCAATCTTGCATTTAGTATGTTAACTGACCATAACAAAATGCTATGTGTACTTAACATGTATATGCTACTAAACAAGGACCTCTTCGATTATGCTAAGTGCACTTATCATGTAATATTTTGTGATGTTGAAAAAAATATTTCATGCAAAAACATGCTAAGTACATTTGACATGTTTTTACCATGCTAGTCGCAATCCGTTTGCATCTGACACAAACTTTTGACATGGTAGAGTCAGGCTTGAACGAGGGAACGAATTCCACCCAAAAAGAAGTACTGACGCCTCATACGAAAAAAGTGTGATGCAATTTACCTTTAAAGTCGATTTTCTCAAAACTATGAAAATGCACTTAGCAGGTTCTTGCACGGGAGGCTTCAATTATCATGGTAGGCCTATGGTGCTATAATCAGTCAGGTGTGACCGAGCTGTTGATTATGAGGGATCCTCATTATGGTCGGATGTGTTTTAAGTCAGTTAAAACCCTCGGAGCTGTACATTCTTAGCTGTGGAAAAGGCCTCGGCCTTTTCCAAGGGCTTTCTCACATACTTAATAGCAACAGGATGGTGGATGGGGATTAGCCGAATTTCTCTTGTGGTCTGCGGACGGTCTTATGATTAGGGTGTGTCATTTATGTATGCATGTATGTATCGAATTGCTTGGGACTACAAGCCGCTCACTCGTATATGATTCAATATTGTGGGGAGCCTTCATAGCCTAAAGGTAGCGTGCTCGGCCTCAGACAACCAGGGCTCAAATTTCGCATCATGTGTCTGGAGAACAGTGTCATCTGATTCATTTCACCATCTTCAGGAGGTTTTCCTGGCCCAGGTTAGCTTATATGTGCACAAAGTAGGCCTAAAACCCCATTCATTTCATTTGAGACAAGAAAATGTCCACTTTTCATGCTTTTGTCACATCGGATTTATCGCCTGCATACATCATGTCAATTTATTGATGCTGCTGACTTTTGACTTGTTTTAATTTTAGGCTTGATTGTTTAATTTCGCTTTTTACGACCGGCCACATAACGGTTCTGCTCTGAAAAGACAAATAGTAGTAGCTGATTACTTGTAAACTGAACATTGCATTGCATATGCAAAACCACGTTAATATCCGACCCGGCCGGGATCCGAGCCCAGTACATCTGAGTTTCAAGCCACAACCGGACCAAATAAGCCATCGGGGCCGGCAACGAAACACGAAATATGCAGAAGAATAAGAAAGAGCAAAACAGATAGGTTAGTGGAGAACCAAGGCAACACCTCCTTTTTGGAAGAGCGCGTTACCTCGTGGTCACGGAGGCTCTCCACAATTATAGGCCTACTGAACTGGGAAGAAACATTTTGTTTCTATTAGATAAGTGAATATACATTATCGAAAGAAAAACCGCAAGCCCGGCATGACAGGCACGCGGCAAACTGGCTAACTGCTTGTTAGTTTAATCATTTGGCTTTCTGACTGGCTATTTCACTGGCTGTCTGGGAACCTTCCTGGGTGCTGTTTTGCTGTCTGGCTGGTTGGTTGATTGTTTGGCTGCACGCTGAGAAGTTGTCCACGGTGTGAGCACCTCTTGTGTTTCTTGATGACGACTGAGCTTGCACTTGGCACTCTGTTTCTGGAGTCTTGTCACACGCGCAGCCGGATGCTTTTCTGCTCTGTAGATTGACCCGCACCCGATTCAATTATACCTCTATTTAGATAAAACAACCCCCATCCTGTCCCTGTAACTGTCCGGCTGGCATTGGACGTTGCCTCAACAGCGAGCCATCCTCGAATGTTGTCGGTCCATCTGTGAGGCAACGTATTCCAGCAGGGACGAGGCGTTGAACCAATGTTGGTTTAATGGTGGTCCAGCGTCGCAGACGGTGGACCGACATTAAACCAACATTGGTTCAACGCCTCGTGACTGCTAGGACATGTTCTACGTAGACACTATGCGGAAAACAGGTCACCATAGCATCGCCAAGCTGATCAATCCAATTTCCACAACTTATTGCGCAATTTTTCACCGGAAACCCTGGAGCCGCAGAATAAAATTCTTGAATTTTCCGCCATGATCGAGTGCACCAATCTCGCCTAAGAATCACAGTAACTGCTCACTCGTCAAATAAGCAGTTACTGTTGTTTGTTTTTGCATTGCACAACTCTGCATGCATGCACACATGTCCTGATGAGTGCATTTATTTAACCTCCTTCTCCAGTACACATGTATTTATTCTCATTTTAATTCACCCTGAGGCGTGATATAAGCAGCTGTCCTGATATTTTAAACATCCAAGCACATATCAAAATAATGAAAGCTCAGAACACCCTCCTTATGAGTTATAGTGATGCATTCTGTGTTTATTCTGTGAATTTATATTCATTATATCGCGTAAGGGTAATTAAATGCTTACTTTCACAAACAGCAATCATAATGCTCATTGTGATGGATTGTACTGCTGAGGAAGAGCAAGTTAAGAAGATACAAATGTCCATATTCACTCACTCACTCACTCACTCACTCACTCACTCACTCACTCACTCACTCACTCACTCACTCACTCACTCACTCACTCACTCACTCACTCACTCACTCACTCACTCACTCACTCACTCACTCACTCACTCACTCACAAACATATAAGTTACTGTCGTTAGTATTGTGGGGAGCCTCTGTGACCGAGAGGTAGCGTGCTCGGCCTCAGACCGCCAGGGCTCGAATTTCGAATCCTGTGTCTGGAGGACAGTGTCATCTCAATCATCTCACCATCCTCAGGAGGTTCTCCTGGCCCAGTTTAGCCTATATGTGCACAAAGGTGGCCTAAAGCCCGATTCATTTCATTTTCACTCACTCACCCACTCACCCACTCACCCACTCACCCACTCACCCACTCACCCACTCACCCACTCACCCACTCACCCACTCACCCACCCACCCACTCACCCACTCACCCACTCACCCACTCTACCACTCACCCACGCATACACTCATTCACTCATCCACTCACCCACTCACACAAACGTCATTTGGTTCAGACACTTCCAGTTACTTAGCCCTAACCCGCCTAGATTTGAGCCTGACTCTCGAGTCCTTCCTTCTCAGTACTGTCTGGGTTATTTTTCTTACTTCTGGATCGTTTCTCTATGGACACAAATCACAATCAGTGGGACTTAGAAGTCAGTCTGTGTCAGTTGATTCCGGGTCACCTCTAATTTACCCCGCACTGGCAGCCGAGCCCTTTCAATTCTGTGGATGTTTCTGTAGTTTTCACTGCTCAAGAACTGTGCAAGTGTAAAACAATTCATTGAATTCCTAATGTTTCGATCTTTTTATTCAAATTCCAGATTCAAATGCAGTTTCTAATCAAATTTCAACTTTCTAAAAATTCAAGCACATAGGGAGGATTATGAGTATTAAAAACGATATAGATGTAATCATATACTTGGGAAAAAACTACAGCCACACTAACGTCAGATTCTGACGTCAAAAGACGATTCCCGCACTGAAGGAATTAAACAAATTATAATGGCCTACACCCATGACATAATGACATAGGTATTAAAATAAAGCGGAAAGAGCTAACTATAAGACTTTTATGTTGATTTTAAATTTAATTGTGTTCTCTTGGTTTTTATAACAAGTTTTCAGCGCTTTAGGGGTCAACTTGTAATGGGACTTGATTAACCACACGTATCACAGTGACTACTGGACAGGGTTGTTTAGGTTAACAAGACATCTCTCTCTCTTTCCACCCATCATCGACGGAGCATTGGCCCATGTCTGGTTCATTGCTGGGCCAGGGTCTGCGAAGATGACCCATGAATGAACCAGAGCTGAACAAATCTCCCACGATCTTTGGGTTTGCACAGTCCGACATCGATTGCCTATCACTCTCAGTTTACTAGTAAATTACCGCATTACCAAGTGTCACTCGTTTTTTAACGAGGCAACGTTCTTGGGCTAAATCGCCCAAGATCACGTTGCAGGTTAGATTTCGGCACTGGTCGCACTAAATTTGCAGTTTCTCTCGGAGTACAAAATAAGATGTTCAAATTTAATTGATTTGTTTTTTGATATATTTAAGCAATATTAACATCCAGATTTAATTTTCTTTATCGAAAATTTCATATTAAGTGATTGTAAAATTTGAATATATGAATGTCCGGATAGATCAATAAATAAAATACTGAATTAAATAATGAATTAAATTATGAATAAATAGACACTATTTGAACATACAGGCTAAATTTGGTCAGGCGAACACCTCCGTAGGAGAGTGAGATAAAAATCAGATGACACTGTCCTGCATAAAAATGTTTTAAAGGTGTAGCCCTGGCTTTCTGAGGCTGAGTAGACTACCTCGAGTACTCGGAGGCTACTCACAATATTGAATCTTTACAAATGGATGAAGAAGAAACGTTGTTTCTTTGAAACCTGAATGCTCTGAGCACAATCCCGAGCTGGTGACACGCCATAGCCTAATCCCCACCCTAAACATCCGGCGAATACAAGCACGGTCCATTTGAATCCATGTAGATTTGGTAATTATGTTAGCATTTTGATATAAAATCCACCAATAAAGTCAGCAAAGCAATCAACTATTTAGAGTATAGATAAAATATGTATAATCTTGTCCCCATTGCCTTATATAATAATGTGTTCCATTTGCAACCAAAGCGTTGTTTATACAACTCTAAATAGTGGCATATACCCATGACACAACACCTAGGATTGGCAGGGTCCGTACTCTCGTACAAGTTACGATATATCAGTGGCTTTGGATTGGTCGAGATGGCCATCTCGACCAAACCGAAGCCGCTGATATAGCGTACCTTCTAGAAGAAGATGGTCCAAGGAAACAAGTTTTAGTTCCAATAATGCGATAATTATTGTTTTTAGCATTATTCTAATTAAATATGGATTTTTTTAACTTTATTGAAAATTAATAAAATTGTGCTTATTAAATTTAGTGAAAGAAGTAAGATTCTTTCAGAGTTGATCATAGTTTTTAAGAGGGACTTTGTTGTGCATTGTGAATTGAATATCACTTTATCCAAGACGAGGATGTCATTGACGTCACAGGATTTCTCCTGAATTAATTATGGGTTGTTCTCACTTCTTTAGAATTTTGTCTGCTCTGGAAATAGAATCATTATTACTGAAATAAAAGGTAGGCCATCTTGTCTGTGATTTTGCTTCAAGGAATTCAGTAATTAATAAATAAATTTCTGATTTCTTTCACATTATGTAAAACTCGGCTGGCGATGCCTGTCAGCTAACGGAAATGAACCTGCCATTTATGCCAGCTCGGTATGTTCCTCTCGCCAGTCTGAGCCGAGCAAAATTACCTCTGCGGGAGTCTGCGTCAATAATAGATTAAATATTGCTAACACCACCCATGATAAAAGACGGTGGATTTTTTTTAAATCATGAATGGGTGGTTTGTAAAAAAAAACCTACCAAACGAGCCGCTTTCTTCGCTGTCACTTTAACCCTTCAACCGCTAAATTATTTAATCTGAATTTTCACCCACTTGAAGTTGTGTCCCGCTGACGCGATCCACAACTTCAAGTGAGTGAAAATTATTCAGATTTGACAAAATAAAGGTCGACCCTTTTCAAATCTTGCTGGTTAATGTCACATTTTATCTTTAACATATTTAAAATGTGGTACTTAATGTGCCAATAAAAAATAAAAACCCGAATATATGCGGCACCGGCGGTTAAAGGGTTAACCAAACTGAATTGCATTGCCACCTTGACGTACAGTAATTTATCACGTATATAGGCCTATATAAATATGGCTCGTACAATGTACGAGCCATATTTATGTAGGCCTACGTGATAACATTGAAGAGTTAAATTACATAATTTAAAGCAGCTCCTTGGGATGACATCAATTCTCGTTTTTAATTCCGTACTGAAGTAGTGTATCCCACGAATCATGTTTTTTTTCAGAATTTTCATATTTTTACAAATATTTTTAATCAACATTTCTATGAAACCAGAAGTAACCCGAACAAACTATTTGTATACCTGAAGGACGATTGAATGTTTTTCACAGCATTGGGCCACATGCTGATGGCATCGGCCCAGCGTTGGGTAGACAATCAGTGCTGCAGGTGTGTCCTCCCGTGTCCTGACTATGAGACACCAATTAGCGGCGACTGCTCTGATCTTACCGTCTGATACGTGGGAATATGTGATGTAAAGTGCTGAATATTGCTGACTTGTTTTGTTTACATGGCAATATACGACCTGGATATACAACTATTTCACTCTTTCTCAGTACTTTAAATTTATTTTTTTACTTTTTCGTATTTTCAGTTAAGATCAGTAGGCTACATAGCTTCATATAAATTAAATTTTCAAAATTGACAACATTGAAAATGTCTCATCCCAAGGGGTCCCTTTAATTTGTTTACTCGCTTAAAGTTTTGGATCGCGGTAGATCTCCATAACTTTAAATGAAATGACTCATACGTATTATGTAGGCTACAATTATTATTTGAAGCAAAACATACGTAAATCAAGCAATTTTAAAGTTAATTGTCCTTCGAATTTAATGGTTTGCAGGAAAAGCATAATAGACCAAAATGGAGCGTGGCTCTAATTATAATAAAACGAATTATAAACGATCATAGTCGTGATTGCGACCTGTCAAAGTGAATAAATCTGTGAACAGGGGCACCTCCGTGTCAAGAGCGTCAAGTATTTGAAAATTTGCGTAGTTGACATTCGTTTTGACAGACATGACACAATATTTTTTCAAATACGTTTGGGAGTGGGTATAACATGGTATATTGCTCAGCTGAAATATCTCGGCCAACTCTGGCTCGTTGTAGGCCCCGCGTCGCAGACGTTGGTCCTCAACAAACTCAGCACAAGAGTTTATATCTGATAAATTAATTTAAACAAGGTTCAATGTGTAGCTAATAGTAGATGATATTAAATCATATAGTTATTAGGAATAACATGCGTGCTTAAAAATCAAAATTCGCCAATGTTTCGTCTCTAATTAAACAAATGAGTAATTTAAACCCGCTTGAAGTTGTGGGTCGCGGTAGCGACCTACAACTTCAAGCGGGTGAAAATTTAAATTAATCAATTTAGCCACCTTGCCGTATCAGGTCTGACCGTCAGACTACCAGTCTGACCTTGACAACAGGTGTGTGTGAAACGGGTACGAAAATGAGGGGTGCGAGCAGCATGAATATTCATTATGACGTCACCGGTTTACTGACGGCAGCGTGGAGGTCACACTCAGGTCAGATTGTTTGGGCCGCCTGAATCAACTGTGAATTGGTCAGGGAGGAGGAGGGAGGAGGCCGGTGGCAGACAACTGGATAGATGAAGATGCAATTTAGCGGGATGAGAATCAAACATCTGTGTTTGACAACATATTAGTGATAACATTCTGAAAATATAGCCTTGTTATTATGTGCTGACCCTTTTTTGCTGGGGGTATCCATCAAATAACACCGTGTTATGTGCAGGTTCGAGTGTTAAATCGAGAGGGAGATAAGCGATTATAACATGTTATGTTGGGCGCGGTACATATCTAATTCATCTTTACCCCGACGTCACATAAGCTTATAAAACCATACTTTATAATGAAACCATCTCTTTTTCAGACTAATGGTCTCTCCAAGCTTTCTATATCGAAGCAGAAATGACGCTGAGTGATTATTTCCGGAGGATATGCTGGCAAGCAGATATTTATAACTGCAGTGCAAAAGCAAACAGCGGTAACTGATTAGTTTTCAAGGGAGCAGTTACCACTGTTCGCCATCGCGGACCGGTACGACATGCTTGTAATCCTTTTAATGGACTATATTCCTGTCTGGTGAACTTCGGCGTGAATCTGGATCTTGTATCTGGATCTGTGATTCTGGGTGTCAGACGTCTGACAGATCTGGTTCTACTATCCCCGGAGCCGGCACAGTATAACGGGAATCAACCCTTTGGTGTCTAGAGTAAGTCAATTGCTCTTTTTTAAAGTTGATTTCCTAGGACGTCTTCTGGCTTGGACTGGATAGAAAATATGTTAACAGACGGTTGTACTCATACAATAACTAAACTGGTATTTCCCAGCAAACACAAAACATGTGTATAACATTTATACAATGTTGGACCAACGTCGAATACGTTGGGCCGACATTGTATAAATATTATACAAATGCTTTGTGTTTGTTGGGTTCCTTCATGAGCGCTGGTGGTTCCTGTGAGGTTACAGATCAAGCTGTCCAGACACAGATCACATAGGACGTTGGTCCAACGCTGGTCGCCCTGGATGCCTCGCCAGTCAGAGGTCGCGACATAAGCAGTTATTGCAGCCGCTCAGCATGTGATATTTCATTTGAACAATGATGGAGCCACGGCTGACCTGGCAATCATATTTATGCGGAGACTTTACCATTCTGCGGAGTCCGCCGGACAATTAAAGCCCCTGAAAGCCGCCTCGGACTGACCGCCCCACACAGGGGCTCAACGCGCGTGATGGATGAGTCTGGCCCTACCGCGGCTAGCCCATCTGTATGCAAGTCAGAGAGCTGACCCATAGCTGCTGCTATATACGACACAGGGGGGGGGGGGGGGGGGTGATCAGAGAAATCAACCACATGCAGATAATAATATGAGACTTGTTGATTATGTGGGACAGGTGGGTCCGAAATTCACTCTCATTGAAATTCAAACTTTGAGCCACATGGATAAAACATTTTGATATAAATTTGCTGTACAAACGTAAACAGAAATAAATGCTTTTTTTTTCATTTGAGGTGCCGAGCCAATGCTGGTTCCATGCTGGTCCACCGTCTACGATGCTGGCCCAACATTGAAACAACATTTGCTTATGAAGCAGCGGCTGCTGTTCACCTCTGCACTGCAGAAATGGATCCCCATTATTGATAAAGACAAAACTATATACTTCTTACCTTATTCATGTTTAATCAGCCTTTAAAGTGAAACAATAACACGTACCTACAACACACAAAAATAACATTAAGTTATTAAACAGGAATAATTTATAATGGCTATTGATTGATTGATTGATTGATTGATTGATTGATTGATTGATTGATTGATTGGTTGATTGGTTGATTGGTTGATTGGTTGATTGATTGATTGATTAATTGATTGATTGATTGATTGATTGATTGATTGATTGATTGATTGATTGATTGATTGATTGATTGATTGATTGATTGATTGATTGATTGATTGATTGATTGATTGATTGATTGATTGATTGATTGATTGATTGATTGATTGATTGATTGATTGATTGATTGATTGATTGATTGATTGATTGATTGATTGATTGATTGTGCGGTATCAGATAAAAGGCTCGGATATTCAGGCATGATTTAGTTACCACTCTCACATAACACACAAAAAATGTATCAGGTATGCCGAAGCATTATAAACAAAAGAAAAATGATATATTGAAAGTGATTTAGTTTTTTTTTAAACGAGCGAAGTCCCCATCCACACAGCTAATTAATTTGTTATTTTTTCAGTTTTAATTAGGTAGAAGGGTTTTGCTGTGAATGACTGTCAACACAAGCTTATCTTTAGATGTGCAGTAGAGACATTTATCACCACCAAAGACGTATGTACATTTTCATGGACTCTTTGAGAGCCAATAATCGTAAGCAAAATTGAATCCTTTAATTTCTATATTTGGCTTAGTAACTTAAAGCTGGACATTTAGATCGTTCCGATTACCGAATACACCGTTTCTTTCTTGGACGTAAGTAATCTTTCTTAAAGCTAAACCCTTACAGCGCGGGGATAGACTTTAGTCGTCAAAATCTGACGTCTGCAGACGTCAGATTCTGACGACTAAAGCTGAATTGCTGAATTGCTTGCTTTTATTTTTCATTCACTTTCTTTCATCTGAAGCTGAAATTGCTAACGCAATTTCAGCTTCAGATGAAAGAAGAATATCTGTTTATTTGTGAAAAATAGACATATCACAAATTTAGTTCTTTGGTGAACTGAACATCTGACACGAACAGGGCGGGGGCCCTAGGGTAGTGGTTAGCACCGCTGCCTTTCACGCCGGGGTTCGGTTCCCGGTCTCGGCGGTTTGAAAGAAACAAAAATGTTTCTTCCCCATCCACGTGTGAAAGTCAGTATTGTGGGGAGCCTCCGTGACCGAGAGGTAGCGTGCTCGGCCTCAGACCGCCAGGGCTCGAATTTCGAATCCTGTGTCTGGAGGACAGTGTCATCTCAATCATCTCACCATCCTCAGGAGGTTCTCCTGGCCCAGTTTAGCCTATATGTGCACAAAGGTGGCCTAAAGCCCGATTCATTTCATTTCATTTCTGACACGAACAATTTTATCATTTTCAGTCGTATTTTAAGTAGTTGCCTGAAACTTTCATATACGGTTCTAGTAGCACCAGGGTCAAAAGGGCAGATACTACTCTTTAATCCCCCGGGGCCAAAATATATGGCCGGCACTTCCAGCATTAATTAATTGTGTACGTATTATCAACACACCAATTACGGTTATGTGAGGTAGAGTATGTAATTACAATGCATATTAAGTAATACTTATCTTGTAAATTCTATATTTTTGAAGTTATAATATGTTAATATGTTTATTGACGTAGTCGAAGTACAAAAGGCTTATCATAAATACAGAGAAACATATCACAAAGACATTGTGCAATAGATTAATACATTAGGTTATAGGTCGCGGAAGAGAAAGGAAATGAGTGGGTTTTAGGTCACATTTGTGCACATATAGGCTAAACTGGGCCACACGGAAGAGAAACTTCCCGTGAGTACAAATTAAAACTAAAAGTACTTCATGCACCACAACTATCATGACTATTTAAATAACAACTGAATGACGGCGGTGATTGGTTAATCTCGGTAAGCCACCGGATGAACCACTCTTTTATTGATCGGGGGTAGAATACTATACTTGGTCCAACAATGCCAAGTTTACAACGGCAGAGCCATTCAATGAAACATTTAAAGATTAGACCATGCAGGATTCCTCCATGAATCATCTTCCCCAGGTAAGAACTCGCACCCAAACCCGCAGAGTGAGACAGCCTGCGGGTTCGAGTGTGAGACCTTGCCTGGGGAAGATGACCTCAGGGTGAATAGAGATGAATCACTTTCATAAAGAATCCAAGTGTGATATAAGCCGTCCCCTTGGATATTAAAGGGTGTATCTGCCACTTTATCAAGTGGCAGATACACCTTTTAATATCCAAGTGGGTGAATTATATCAAATAAAAGCTAAGAGTGTTCTTATTTTGATGGACACGCTCGCTATGATGAGAGATTAGCGACATGACGCGTCCATACTGGATCCAGAGACGATCCTGAATTCATCAGCGTCCACGTCTGACAAGGTATTACGCCCGACCTGCCGGGATCAATTCGTTCAGGGGGTCACTGCTCCAGAAAATAAAACCTCTGGGGCGGAGCACACCACATTCTTGTGTTGCACCACCGCGCTGAACCGACAAGGCATTCAATAATGACCAGCAGATGAGCTCTCCGGAAAAAAATCCACATCTACAGAATATTCCGTTCAGTGGACGGAATTGCGTCCGAGTTGCTGAAGATCCTCGAGTACATATTGATCTGGTGTTAGATGGTTAGAGAAGCCATTTTAATTCGAATTTGAATGTTCGCTGTCTTTATTCTAAATTCAATTCGAAGGAACAGAATTGAGTTATGAATTTAACCGTATACTGCGTTGTCTATAGCTGCGTTCTCATTAAAAAATAGTCAGTAAAAATTATCAATTCAAATTAAGTGCAAATTAAGTGCATGTACAGATCTGAAGCAAAGCAGTAGCTGTATTTTTCGTTACTTTGCAATACAAATCTACTTATTAAGTAACAATATTAAGTAAGTAACATATTTTGTGTTTAATTTGTAAGCAATGCCAGTGTTTCATATCAGATAAACATGTACTAGGTAATGATACTTTCAACGTTGGCAGATGCTGCTATTCATCTTTGCACAACAATGTGGCCTTCAGCCGTGCAAAAATAATAAATATCAAGCAATGTAATGTGATAACATCCGCTTTCATGCGTGTGTGTGTCTCCCTTAATTCACAATCCCCAGTATATAGCGTGATTCAAGAGCTATCAGACAATGCTCTTGATCAAAGGCAAACAGCAGTAACTGCTTACTTTTCAAGTAAAAATGAAATGAATGGGGTTTTCCTCCAGTGTTCCTCTCGGTCACGGAGGCTCCCCACAATATTGAAGCTGGGAAGAAGCATTTTGTTTTTTTAAAACGTTAAGGACAGAGTGGGGCTCGAACCCGCGATCTCCGACTTTCCAAGCAGGCAGCATCAACCACTGCACCAGGGGCCCCGCCCAACTTTTCAAGTAAGCAGTTACTGCTGTTTGTCTTAGAATGGCAGAGAACTAATGCCTATATTTTGAACCACCGTTGCTTCATCGGTCAAACATTGAGAGCAATGGGGGTCAACACCCTGTTCTATCCACCAAAGCCCATCGAACATGAGACATCCACCCAATGACGCTGGCAAAACATTAAACCAACATTGCCTCAATGCCTCCAGTTTGCTGGGTTGGAATTCCAAGGAAATCAATCTCGGGTCCCATGCTAACCATTTTTTATATAACTTTGACAACCTTTTATTGGCTCGGCGTGAAAAGCGATACTTTCAAGGTCTTGCCTGTCTCATCATGAATGAGCTGATAAATGACCCCCATCCCGCTGGTCGGCAATGTGCCGTGATCGAAAAGGTCCTGCGAGGCTGAAAATATGACAGAAACCAAAATAAAGCCAACGAGATATTAAGGGCAATTCCAGCTGTCAATATCCTAAGATATGAGATGCACAGGGGGTTACTGTCGAGTAGGTCGTGCCAGCAGGAGTATGGCAGAGAGAGTATATCAAGTGGCAGATACACCCTTTCATATTCCAGGGGACGATAATATGGACACATGGTAATCCTTCTAATAACCCTTTAACCACCGGGTACCGACTTTATTAGTTTTTGTCCCAGCTCATTGAATATCCGTTTTTGAACACTTTAAAGATAAAACCTGACATGAATCAGCATGAAATCATTGACCTCCGTTTTGTCAAATATGAATAATTTGCACCCCCTTGAAGTTGTGGATCGCGTCAGCGAGCCACAGCTTCAAGGGGGTGCAAATTCCAACTTAATAATTTGGCGGTTAAAGAGTCCGATCTGAAAAGTGGCGCACGTGACCGGACCTTTATATTATTTAATCTGATAAATGTTCAAATTAGAAATCAAATAATATCTATGCGACGACATATCGCATTAATTTTATGTAAAACTGTTTGATTGACACGTTTACATCAGACTGGCCAAGGGATTCGTTTTCAGACGACCAAACCCTCAAAAACAGCTAGCTACCAGCTGTAAGAGTGAAAAGAGGTTACTATTGAAATCAAATTGAAGTGAATAAAAACATTACAAAGGGGAAAAAAACAGCAACCTGATTATACGCCGGTCCCATGTTTCTATTTCTGTCACTTTCAAAATCAGCTTAACCCTTTACCCGCCAAATTATTCAATCTAAATTTTCACCCACTTGAAGTTGTGCCTTGCTGACGCGATCCACAACTTGAAGTGGGTGAAAATTATTCAGATTTGACAACATGGAGGTCAACTGTTTTCAAATATTGCTGATTTTATCTTTACCATGTTCAAAAGGTGGTACATAATGTGCGAATAAAAAATGAAAACCCGATTATATGCGGCACGAGCGGTTAAAGGGGTAAGTATAAAAAATCGAGGTTGACGAGAACGAATATTTCTAATGATTCGACTAACTTAAAATTCAGAAGGTATAATTCTCATTTGATTGGGAATAATCACTGGATATGCATAAAGCCTTTGTCTGTTTATATTTATATGTTATCAAACACTGGGAACATAACCTGAAAACCTAACTTTAATCTACCAACTGGCTGGGTGTTGGTCATTGTAGTTGTGTATTTACAGTAGTAGTACAAATAAAACTGTTCAGAGGTTTGGCGAGTGCAGTGACACACATACGCTGCTCTGGAAACCCAAAATGCAATAACAGTTCTCAGCAAACACAAACAATTTGCATAACATTTATACAACGTTGGCCTAGCGTCGAAGATGTTGGGCCAACGTTGTATAAATGTTATGCATTGTTTTGTGTTTACTGGGCTACTGGGTTACTGTTATTTTGTTAGCAAAGCACTCTGTACACTATTCTAAAGAACGCTTGCAATAGACGTCGGTTTTCTTATTTTCGTGATATTACCGGATGGTATTATCGGATAGTGAAGTAAAAGACATATTGCACCCATAAAGCAAGACTCTTGTCTAATGTGTTCTGGTATAGCATACGATAACTCTAAATAGCCTATATTATACAACAGGGCTCAAACGCTTTCTTCTGCAAGTAAAATCTGACTAATCCGTTGCTATGATTTATTAAATTGTGAATGGTGTAAATACCCATAAAATCCTTGATTTAAACGCCTGCTTTATATAATCTCCCAATAATTCACCTCCCATGGGCGACTGTTATGTTCCTTTATATAGAGAAAAGGAAAAAAAGGCAATGCTCCATTTCCATGTGTGATATACCGTTCGTATCCGCATCCGTTAGCCATATCATAATCAATTGATATAGTTTTCTTTAAAAAAAAAGAGTTCTGTATATTCAGTTTTTTTATCCCAAACATGTTGAATGCCAAAGTGTTCTTGTTATACATAATAGTGTATCACATTCATTCATTCATTCATTCATTCATTCATTCATTCATTCATTCATTCATTCATTCATTCATTCATTCATTCATTCATTCATTCATTCATTCCTTCATTCATTCGTTCATTCATTTATTCATTCATTCATTCATTCATTCATTCATTCATTCATTCAGTCAGTCATTCATTCATTCATCCATTCATTTACTCATTCATTCATTCATTCATTCATTCATTCATTCATTCATTCATTCATTCATTCATTCATTCATTCATTCATTCATTCATTCATTCATTCAATTATTCATTCATTCATTCATTCATTCATTTATTCATTCATTCATTCATTCATTCATTCATTCATTCATTCGTTCGTTCGTTCGTTCGTTCGTTCGTTCGTTCGTTCATTCATTCATTCATTCATTTATTCATCCATTCATTCATTCATTCATGACAGAGCTGTTATCCCAGCAAACACGATACGTTAAACAAATGCCGATTTAATGTTGGCCCGCCGTCTCCGACGACGGCCCAACATTAAATCGGCATTGGTTTAACGTATCGTGTTTGCTGGGATAGTCCATGATCCAGAAGTAGCGTGTGAGATCCTGATGTGACGTCACGTCCCTGGACCAAAACGAATTGAAGGGATTGCTAATTCCATTCTCCCGGATAAAAACAGGATTAACATGCAAATTACCGGCATCAATTTTATTATGTATAGTCAGCGCACTTCAACGACGCAAAACTGCAAGTCAAACTGGTTTATTTCCTATTGCAATAAAATCTAAATGGAATTATAAAGTAGGAATTCATCACGACGTAGATATTCTGATGGTCCATGTCAAAGCACCCTTTACACACTCGGGTATATCCACGCTTCATAAGTATTTAACTCTTTCACAATGTTGGTTTATTGTTGGCCCAGCGTGGCACCGCCCATATCCACATAAAATGGACAAAATAAACTGAGAGGTTTTACTATATTCGATTATGATAATCTGCAGTCATATAGCCAAATTGTTATTTTAATCGTTATTGTATTTATTACGCCTACATCAAACTGTTTATATGATCACTAAATTGAACAATTATTATACGCACGTGGCATGAATTTATTACTCACATTTGTTTAATTTGAGACCAATCATTTGCAAATCTTGATGTTTATACACTTTAATAAGAATGATTTAATCAGCTAATAAAACGGATTAATAACTAATATAGTCGTACTTTAAGGGAGAACTTTAACCCTTAAAGCGCTGAAATTATTTGAAAAAAAAACATCGCAACCAAAGAGGTTTTTTCAACTTAAAATCATCATAAATGTCTTAGTTAACTCTTTCCGATTCATTTGAATACCTATGTTATGGGTCTACGGCCAATATAAATATGTTGATTCTTGCAGCGAGGGGTTCGACTTTAGACGTCAGAATCTGACGTCTACAGACGTCAGATTCTGACGACTAAAGTCGATCCCCGCGCTGTAAGGGTTAAATTATGAACAATATAATTGTGAATTTAAATCTAAACAATTGTCATTTTGAAACTAATATATCAAAAGCTGAACCTCATATCAGAAATTCATTTTCGTGACTCATGAAACTTTCCCACGTTGTTTTAAATTGGTTTATCTGCTTCTTTCCTGGTTTCATAAAATGGATCTAAATGAATCTGGCATTCCAGGGTAGATGTGTTCGGATCAAGGGTTCCTCTTTCTTTAATGGGTTTATTTCTTATCTGAAAATCCGTTGTGGGAGCAAATCGAACGAGAGGATTTTTTTAATTTCTAATACGATAAGCAAATCATGGGAAACCCTTTTACCCATTTAATGCACAAATTCAAGATGAGAGCCGGATGATTCTTCAAGAATCTCTTATAAAAAAGAACTAGCTGTCATTTTCATCCACTACAAGCCGCGAATTGCTGTCGCAATTATCGTCTTGTAGTTGATGAAAATGACTTGAAGTGGGTAGCAAATAAAAAAAAGATAATGTTATTAATAAACAGTTCCAGGAACATTCTCGTTCTAAAACCCATAGTTTGTAGAAAATTAAGTCATTTTTCAGAAATACAAAATGATGCTTTAATGCATCGTGAGGCCCTGAAGGGTTAAGCGGAAAATTACAATACAAATATTTGTCTTTATTTCAAGCTTGAAGTTACGTAAGTAATTACAGCCGGAAATAATTGAAAACTACACACCCCATCTCGACCAATCCGAAACCTACGATATATCGTAACCTAACGCGAATACGTGCTCAGACAATTTAACAGTGTACAGGTTGATATGATTACACATGACTCTATATATTGCGGCCTGGAAATGTAGCACATTGTTACAATATGTCCCTATGGTCATATCTGTCTTTCAAACAAGCTGTCCTCTTGATATTTCACCACATTATTGGGATGAATCACTGGCAGGTTTTCATTTATGCATGCAAATCTCAATATTATCACGTTACACGGCATCTCTTGAGAAAGAAATAATATAAAGCGACTGAGATTATTTGATTTCAAACGATTCATTTCCTCAGTGCAAATTAGGCAAACCGCACTGTAACGGCAAGGAGGTTATATGGTAACGGCTTAAAGTTATTTTTCTCTTTACCATTGATTGGCAGAATTACAGTTTTATTATGATTTATTAATATTATGTCAGTAAATAATATAATGTATCTTTGCTGAGCAAGGAAGGATGCTGCATCACAGCTAACTTTGAGACAACGTGTTGTGCGACCTTTAGTATATTTATATATATAATATATAGTCAATATTTAATTAATATAAATTAAGAAAACCAGTACCAGTGTGTCACGCGTACACTTCACGATCCCTTTTGGCAAATACGTTTATGACTTGCAGCTATGAGAAGATATATGGTTTCTTTATATATATATAAATGGGAACGCAGTGTCATGTACCCACCTACACTGAGCTATTAGTGAGTGTCACAGTCAGATAGAGACACTGGCGACACGAGTGAAGCACCCACCTAAATTATCCAAAATTATTGGTTTTCATTATACATTTGATCAGTTAATTTACATGAGGTTAACCAATATTTTTTTATATTCACAGTGTGCCATCTGCCCCCACGATAACATGTTAACCACGATAACAGGAGCATTAACAAATGCCAAACGAACGATGTCGCCTACTACGCGGAGAGTCATAATGTGTATGCATGCTCAGCATTTATAAAACATAAACAGTGTGTTTTTGCACTCGAATGCTCAGCAATTCCATATGCTATCTGTTCCGGGCCGCTGATAAAACTACAAACTGTTGTATTTAGTGAGGATGAAGCACAGGAAGAGCTGTTGGAACTGCGAATATTGAAATATGGTAATGTATTTTTCACGTTAATAGTTAATCATCGGTCTGAGAATGAAAGCGCTAATGTCGCCCGGGTCTGCTTGTCATCGTAATCTTCTAAAACTCGTCCCGCGTTATGCTAGATCTTTATGGATAAAGGTCTATAGGGAGTGCCGGTGCGTAAAATTTGGCTCTGGTTTAGCTGACCACATCAGAAAAAAATCGCTAACCAGGTCAAGGTGAGAGAGCGCGGTTTGGCTAACTAACCCAGCGAAGATACATTAAACCTGAGCTAACTAATACATTTATGATGATTGCAAATTGAAGAAAAATGATTGCAAATGGAAAAAAAACTTTGATGTCTTGATATAAAAATATAAATATAAAAATAAAATATAAGTAAGAGTTATTTATAAGAAATATATCGTCCATTAGCAGCTAAATTTCGTATGTGACACTCAAATTGTGCCACATGCGACGTTCTGGTTGCTTATAGTTCATATATGCGGTGGCATAGAAAATATAGATAGTATTCGAATAATCTATTGCAAATATCTTTTTTTCCTGAAACAGCCGATCACACTTTAATCGGAATAGATGATCAGTAAAGTAAGAGATATATCACGTCTAGAACAAATAAAAAGGGGGGATTCTATTTGGAGAGAAATGAGTCCGAATTCTGGACTTTGCCCTACGTGTTGAAATCCCGAACGGAAATATTGTCGCTAATTCTACTCTTGTCAGCAAGGCAACCAGCTAAAAAGATACAATGACCCTGTGTTGGATTATAGAGCCAATGACCTTTAGTTGGATTATAGAGGCGTTCAATCTGTGTTGGTTTGCTGTTGGCCCAGCGCCTGCGATGCCGGCCCAACATTGAACCAACGCGGTCTCTTTTCTCCTGCAAAGTCACTTAGAATCAGACCATTTTATCGATCCAGCAGCAATACCATGCAAAGCCAAAATACAGTAACTGTTTCTCTTTTCAAGTAAGAAGATACTGCCTTTTGGCTTTGCGAGGTGGAGCAACAGTGTGTTGTTTGGAAGACGGGAGTTCCCCTGACAAGGTCGTCATTATTCCGGACAAAAGAGCTGCTGCGTCAACTCCGGTTCGTTGCCGGGCCAGCGTCGGTGACGCTGGCCCGGCAACGAACCGGAGGTTGTGTTTTTTTGCAGGTCAGGTTCAGATGGGAGCCCCAGACGGTGATGTACTTCTACATTATCAGTGTGTGTGATGGACAGCCCACGGGCGAGGCGGCTGGAATACTGATCAGGTCAGGCGATGACTGGGGTATGGCCCAATGCCTCAGACTGTGGCCCAATGCTACAGCAATGTTTAGCCAATGTCAATTATATCTGTCCTCAATGTGGCAGCTTGTAGCTGAGCTCACTCTTCTGAGCTGTGATGTACGTCAAATATTTTACATTAAATTTCCGAAATAATGCTATGTTATTGGTATGATTGGCTACTTCGCGGCATTATACCAATTATTTTAAAAGATATCATATCAGGAGAAGCCAAGCAATAAAGGGAAACTGGAAAAGTAAACCCACACTTCGAATCAGCGCCGTAAACAGATGCAATGGCCATGTGGCGGAGGTGGCGCTAAACAAATGGGTCGATCAAAAAAAGTTTTGCCTATTTTGCATCTGGCTCGCGCGGTGGCTTTAACTCGGTTACAGGCATTCGGAGCTTGGCAGCTCGGATACTCGGCTCCGTTGGCACGCTGATTACGGGCGGGTCCTGAGTGGGGAGCCGGCCAGCAAGAATGAAAAAGACATTCCTGCACCACCAGGCAATAACTCCTAATTTAATTCAGCGACCACCGGCTAATTCGCAGTCTGGTCGCGTTGCGTCACTGCATTTAGCCGGACACCCTTCCGGGCGCTAGGACCCCCCTGCGAGCCGCGGGCTGCGACTCAACGCCGGCCGGATCGCGGGCCGTCGTCACGGACGGCGACCCGCGACCGGCCCAGCGTTGGTTTCGTCAAATATCTGTAGAATCTTCACGTAAATAAAACTGGAATACCCGTTGAGGGCTGCCAGACACAATGGCACAGAATTGTGTCAACGTAATTTCACGATTACTGGTCACCAAACCACGACCTCTGATTTCAAATATGTTGTAGTTTTATAAAACCTAATTTCACATTTTAAAAACATGAGTTTTCCCCTCCTTACCTGCACCATGGAGGTTTACGCATAAAGGCTTAGCTCACCTAGGACACCGCTATACTTACTCCATTTTTATTCCCCTTGAGATGTGAATTGCTATCGCAATTCTCATCTCCAGGGGAACAAAAATGTTCAAATTTTGAAGAAACACCCAAGTATAATATCCGAAAGTCCAGAAAGAACTTAACGTGATGAATATTACCATCTTTTATTCGTTGAATTTTACTCAAGATAAGCCATGTTGGGTATAAAAGCGCCTATAGAGGGCTTAAAGGGTCAAAAACCTCCTTGGTTGCCCTTTACATTGCAGTTTGGCGGACGGCTTATCGTCGCCATGTATATTCATGGAGGTGACGCAGGGATACAAAAACACCTCTTGCCTCCTCCTGAGGGTATCATCATGGTTATCCCGAATACGTCATATAAAACGCTATTTGCCCTCGAGTGGAGCATGTGCTTGACATCTTCCCTACAGCAAGGCTTGGCTTCGCGAGGTCGCAGACTGGTCTGCGACCTCGCGAAGCCAAGCCTTGCTGTAGGGAAGATGGTGCTTGGGTGGGGAATCCCAGCTCGCGGTCCATTAATGGATCAAATATGATGCCTATACTACTGGTATGGGTTTGCAATAATGACCTAACACTAAAATAGTGCCTTGTCAACAATGTGATCTTCAATAATGAACTCTCCAATAGTGCCATGGCTAAGAGTGTCCTATCCAATAATTCCCTCTCCGAAAATTTCCTCTTCAATAGCTCCCTTTCCAATAGCGTCCTCTCTAATAGTGTTCTCTTAAATAGTGTCCTCTTTATTAGCGTCCTTGTCAATAATATCCTCTCCAATAGTGATCACTCTAATATGATATCCTCGTGATTATTACCCTCTCGAATGGTGCTGTCGCCTAGTGTTCCCTCTCTATTAGTACCACGCCAATAGTACTCTAGGCAAAATTATCCACGAAAACAGCGTTTTAAGCGGACTAATACTTGTAACAATTTAGAATGTCTCAGACTCTCGCACAATGTCTTCTGTCAATTTCGAACGTGCTACGTCACCAGAGGCCAAGATAAATAAACGACCGGACGGATTTATGAGAAGATGTAAGAATGATATGAAAATATGACAAAATTCACATTATTGTCATATCACGAGTCTACATGTAAATAAAATAGTAGGCCTACACATACACTTCGAATGTTAGCTCTATAAGTGATATAATATCAACTTCTTTTTTTCATTTGAAATTGGCATTGGCGATGCAATTGGTGGCTTTAAGTGAATGCAAATAATCCTGATTTTGCATTTTATAAAGTACACTGAACCCTTTCTCCTTTATTTGAGATCTGCATGTAAACATTTCAAGAAATCAGTTACAAGTAACATGAGAACCCAGCAATCAAGAGAAGTTGAACCAATGTTGCTTCAATGTTGGTCCAGCATTGCAGACGGTAGACCAACGTTAACTTGACATTTCGTATTTCGTAAGTTTCATGTAAGCAGTTGTTAGCCATCTTCCATACATCAAGGCTAAGCATCTCTCGAGGTCGCAGATGTCTGCGATCTCGAGAGAAGCCTAGCCTTGATGTATGGGATATGTTGTGAGCTTCTATGTAGGCCTATCTTAGGCGGTTTTAGAAGGGAAAGGAGGAACGAAGGGAATTCGGGGGAGGGGTGGAGTCGTACGAATATATAGTAAACTTTCAGGATTCATAACGTGCGTGTGTTTCCTGCTACAAATGCATTGCAACAGGTTCAACTCACGTAGAAAAGAGCGCCTTCGGGTCTACCACACCCCTCTGTGGTACGCCAATGAATCGACATGCCTGGCGAGATTACAACAGAAAACAAAACTTGTCAAATTTGCTGCATGAGTGTCAGAATGGAATCCTCAAATTGTTTGACATCCCTTGGGAGACGACCAATCAGCGAGTCTGTGCAAACATCCGTGTCAACAAATAGAAACCACAGTCCGACAGTGTCCCAATGGTCTATTAAATATTTTATCAATCTCGCAAATAGTGGTAAGCATAAAATATTGGATAAACATGAGTTACACCAGTTTAAAGTTCGTCGCAAAATCTCAATTTCATAACGTCTTTCCCAAGTTAAAAGTTAAAAAAAATGTCCAGCATTCAACTATACTACAAAATAAAATTACCGAAGAATAATAATATGTTGAATACATTTAAGATATAGAAAAACATACAGTGCATGTATGTTCTTGCACATATCCCAGAACAATTTGTTTTTGTTGTATATGCAGAGGAATTATTGGTAGTCATTGGTGGACTTTCATGAAGTGGCATATACGACTCTTTAAAATCAAACTTGCAATACAGTTTTTTTTTAAAACGGAACGCTATAATACAGATAAAGATATCTCAAAGTTACGAAAAAGGATTTATGTATTGGTTTTAAATGGTTGCGGGCGGGGGCCCTAGGGTAGTGGTTAGCACCGCTGCCTTTCACGCCAGAGTCCGGGGTTCGGTTCCCGGTCTCGGCGGTTTGAAAGAAACAAAATTGTTTCTTCTCCATCCACGTGTGAAAGTTAGTATTGTGGGGAGCCTCCGTGACCGAGAGGTAGCGTGCTCGGCCTCAGACCGCCAGGGCTCGAATTTCGAATCCTGTGTCTGGAGGACAGTGTCATCTCAATCATCTCACCATCCTCAGGAGGTTCTCCTGGCCCAGTTTAGCCTATATGTGCACAAAGGTGGCCTAAAGCCCGATTCATTTCATTTTAAATGGTTGACTTTAAAAAATAGTATCCAGTATGTGTGTTTTATAACCATAAGTAAAATACTGCTGTGAAATGAAACGGTTAATTTCGGGTGAAAAAAACGCAAAAACGTCAGGTAGACTATCAGACGCAAGGTGATAATGATGTATCTCTGAGCCAAAATATAGTAACTACTCACTTTAAAAGTAAACAATTACTGTCTTTTGGCTTTGCACAGCAGATCTGATAGCGTTTCCCGTGCAGCACAACACGTCAGGTGGGCGGATAGGGCACATAGGGTTAATTTGTGGTGACAGTATCGAGTCCTGTGGAGCGTAAAGCGTCGACGGGACCGTCACTTGGGGACAGGGATCTGGCAGCGGCACTTGTTATTGCCGTGCACGCCCAACACGGACTAGTTGATCCGGACGATCCCACAACTGGGATCCGTGTGACCTTCACCTCTAAATGTTTCCCTGTCAATTCCGGAGACTCTCCCGGCAATTTCATCCCAATCAAGCTGAGGCTTATGTCTACACTGCATACTGAAGCTCCATCAAGCTAAAGCTAATCAAATACCTACCATGTGGAGCACAGCACAGGTTTTATAATGTAGCTCAATAGAAGGTAAAACACAACCAAGGGAAACGCTTACTGTTGATATTATGAGCTTAGTTTTCATTGCGAAGAAAGATTTTCAGCCCTTAATGAGAAAGGAAGTGCTATGTGAAATGATTATATCGCTTGAGCAGTAACATGGATAGCACTGCACAGTGCACACCCCAGGCATTGGAACAATTTCGATTACTGAATAAGCACGATGAACATTTGGGGTCAAGTTTGGCTACGAGACCAGAACCAAACGGAATGAGCCACCGTGCGAAAAAGAAATCTACCCAATAGACACACGTCGTTGTTGCGACGTAGAATCAACGTCATTGACGTTGATTCAACGTAGCAACGACGCTGTGCGCCCAGTGGGTCGCCACAAAGCGAAGTGTCTTTTCGACCTATTTTGTTGAACCTGCACATCCCGGGGATCGAACCACCGACTCTCACTTCGTGATGCCAGAATTCTACCAGTGTAGTCAAATAGTTAACTCGGTGGCCAGAGTGGTAATCACTTCAGTCAGCCATACACACAACCGACTACATATTTAAAGGTGATCTATCACCCCTTATATATCTAGTATGAATAATTATGTCCTTATATGGGGTAATTGGCTATCATGTGACCATCTGAGAGGGTCACATGATAGCCAATCACCCCATATATGGGGTGATTGGCTATCATGTGACTATCACATGATAGTCAACCACCCCATATAAGGAAACACTTGTGCCCCATCTTGTGGCAACTTTGATTTATTTTTCACACAATTATTCATACTATATAAGGGGTGATAGATCAGCTTTAAAGCAATTTGAAATGAATTTTGGATATGATGAACACATCATGAACAAATTTGTCGCTGAAGAGGCTTTGCTGAACGCAAAAAAGTAATATTAAATAGTAGGCCTACTAATGTGACAGTAAATACTGAGCCTATATATATAATAATGTAGGGGCCTACACGGGTGATGGACTTAGTGGAGATGATCATATACATAAAGTGGACTGAGGAAAGTAGAACAGACGAGAGATGTAAATGAGACAATCCCCGGAGCGTGCAGAGATTATACAGAAAGCTGCATTTACCCCCTCCCCCCAACCCCTCCCAGCCCAACGGTGAATATGCACAATGCTGGAGTACAAAAGTCAACAACAGTAAATGCTTACTTGAAAAGTAAGCAGTGACTGTTGTGTGCCCTTGGTTTTCCTCTTCATGCTTTGCTCCATATATCATCGTAATATGGCTTATCTGAGACTTTTGGTTGAGAATTCCGCCGTGACCGCGATACAAACAGAAGTAGGCTTAACTGCCACGTAAAAGTAAGTAGTTGCCATTGTTTGCCTTTGCTACATATATTATGGTTTCCCACTGAAAGCTCTGCTCCCTATGGATTAATGTAGGAATGGACCTTTAAGGCACTTTTGTGTGCGTCTAGGCTATACCGGTCCGGAAGAACCTCCTGAGGCTGACGAGATAAATCAGATGACACTGACCTCCAGACACAGAATTCGAATATTCGAGCTCTGGTGGTCTGTGACCGGTCTGTGACCGAGCACGCAACTCTCGGAGACGGAGATTTTTCGCAAAATACTGAATATATGTCGGTGGGTAAATGCAACTTGTATATATTTGTCTATAAACTAAATTAAAGTATTTTCCCATAAATGTTTGTGTTTTCTCACCTCATTTTTGGTCATATCAAGAATTCGAAAGTTCAAATATTCTTGTAATAATAATCATACTGGTTCTAAGCAGCTGTAGCGGCATGTATGCCACATGGAAACACTTGGATTCAGCCACATGTTGCTTCAGCATTTGTACATACGCAACAGATGCTGCTCTGCAAACCAAAATGGCAGTACCTGTTCACTTGAAAAGGAAGCAGTTACTGCATTTTGGCTTTGCACAGTAGCATATTTATAGGCACCATCATTGAACTACGATTTATTCAAGCCGACATGTTGTATTCCATGACAATGATAAAGACGATCTTTCGTTTGATTCAACCCAGGCAATTTAACCCTTTAACAGCCAAGTTATTTCATGAAATTTTCACTCACGTGAAGTTGTGTCTCACTGACGCGATCCACAACCTCAAGTGAGTGAAAATTATTCAGATTTGACAAAATCAACAATAATTATATTGAAATATTGCTGATTGATGGTACGTTTTATCTTTGACATGTCAAAAATCGGGTATTTAATGTGCTAATAAAAACATGAAAAAGACTAATCTAATAGTGACCGGTGCTTAAAGGGTTGATTTCCCTGTGATAATTCACATTCTCAAGGCGAATAAAAACGTCGAGAAATACCCAGGTGTGGACTGCTCAAAGGATCAAGTGCAATGATGGAGCTAAATCAATACCTTTCACATCGGGGGTCTGGAAAATTGCAAGTACAATCTCACATCCTATGATAACAGCCAAAAATGTAACACTCTTTGTCTTCTTCCCGCATGCACGAAAAGGGGGGCTACATTGTAATGGTGGCTTTCAATTATTCTAAAAATGAGTCAATCACGAAATGGCAGCATCAAATTGTACTTTCAAAACGCGATACACAAGCGGATTAACATTAACTCTTATGACACAGAGATCGACATTAGACGCCAGAATCTGACGTCTGTAGACGTCAGATTCTGACGTCTAAAGACGATCCCCGCACTGTAAGAGTAACATATTTTTAATGGCCGTAGACTCAATAACATAGGTATTCAAATGAAGCGAAAAGAGCTAACATTTATGATGATTTCAAATTGAAAAAACCCTTTGGTCTCTATGATTTGTATGAAATATTTCAGCGCTTGGAGGTTTAAACGTGATCACACGGCACTGATCAAGTAACTTGGAATGAATTGGAAATTATTAATGAGAGCAACTAATTTTGTAAGCAAAAACAGGTTTTGTAAGCTGATTAACTTGGTGCCGTCACCGAATTATAACGGGGTGGCTGATCTGAGATACAAGGCCCCTGATTGGCCGCGATGTCGTTCTCGGCCAATCAGGGGCCTTGGATCGTGACCGTTATCTCGGAGTAGGCTATATCGCCCCAAAGGATCACGATCTGAGGCGCAAACTAGGAGAGTTTTCAGATGATAATTTGCCGGCGAAGCTGACGCCCATGCCGGCTAATGAGAATATACGAGCCCTTCTCACTGTGCGAAAGTCGAATCCCTAACTTCGTCTCCGTAACTTGAAGGACACAAAAAAAAGAAATTTGGAAGCGATTTTTCGTTCAAGCTTTGGGGTTTCAGACGAGAAATACGCCCAGGTTCCACAGCTCTGCTGTACAAAGGCCAGCTGTTTGCATTTACGCCCGTATTCTCGTACAAGATATGATATGGTAGGCTTTTGATTGGTCGAAATTGCCATCTCGACCAATTACAATCCAAAGCCTAATATATCGAAGCCTATGATATTATAAATTATGTCGTAACTTGTACGATACTACGTACGGTCCCAGGACTGCAGGGTAATTTGAAAGGTTGTTTTCTCTCGCATCTATAAATTAAAGGGTCCTATCTACGATGTGGATAAGTGGAATATACAACTCTTTAATCCTTGTGTAGGGGTTTCATATCGTTTTTTATCCCTTTGATCGCCGGTGCCGCATATATTCGGGTTTTTCATTTTTTATTAGCACATTAAGTACCTCCTTTTAAACATGTTAAAGATAAAATCAGCAATATTGAAAACAGTGGACATCCATTTTGACGCGATCCACAACTTCAAGTGGGTAAAAATTCAAATTGAATAATTTGGCGGTTAAATGGTAAAGTAAAAAATGAAATGAATCGGGCTTTAGGCCACCTTTGTGCACATATAGGCTAAACTGGGCCAGGAGAACCTCCTGAGGATGGTGAGATGATTGAGATGACACTGTCCTCCAGACACAGGATTCGAAATTCGAGCCCTGGCGGTCTGAGGCCGAGCACGCTACCTCTCGGTCACGGAGGCTCCCCACAATACTAACTTTCACACGTGGATGGGGAAGAAACAATTTTGTTTCTTTCAAACCGCCGAGACCGGGAACCGAACCCCGGACTCTGGCGTGAAAGGCAGCGGTGCTAACCACTACCCTAGGGCCCCCGCCCAAATGGTTAAGTAAGTTACTTGGAAAAGTAGTTATGTAAGACAAGTAAATATTCCACAAATATGTCTTGAAAAAGTACAGTTTTTATTAAGTGAACATTTACAATGTCGTGTCACCGTCTGTGACATCGACAGAGTCGACGTCTCGCGTTTGCCAGGCGCGACGCGCACGATTTTCTACATGTAACAACAGACATAGAACTGAAGTCGGTGTAATTTTTAGTCAGCGTCAGTTACTACACCGTTGCTGCATTGTCGCTTGCATGGCAGTGCAGAAGTTTGGGACGGCAAATTATGAGAGTGATTTCATAATAATCGTCATAAGCAATATTGATCAGACTAATTTAGTGAGCCTAGGCGAATCTCTGCTTGTTTGTGAGGCTGTCACCTCACATTAGCATCTTCATCTATCATCCATAATGGGGGATGCCTCACATCGCTAGCAAACACGAGACATTCATCCAGTGTTGGGTAAACGTTGGGCCAGCGTCATAGACGCTGGCCTAACGTTAAACCAACAATGGGTCAATATCTCGTGTATTCACGTCACCACGGATTCATTCAGACACTGCCGAGGAAGTGAGCCGAAGTATTAACTTGGACACTCCAACAAGCACGCGCCGTCGATCCAATGTTGGCTTGATGCTGGGCCAGCTTCGCGGCCAACAATAAAGCAGCAGGGATCGGCGTCTCGTGTTTTCTTGTTTGTTTGTTACTGGAAGTTTTCGGTGTTCTTAATTTGGATTTAGTGACGGAATTGTCAGATTGAAAAGATGATTATTCATTTAATTATAAAACACCAGACATATCAGATATTGCAAGACCTGGTTCCGTATGGGATAAAGCCCGATGAGCTCTACATTCTTAGCTGTGAAAAGGGTCGGCCAAGGCTTTTTTCACAACTAAGAATGTAGAACCCCGAGGTTTCAACTGACTTAAAACACATCAGAACATAATGAGGTTCCCTCATAATCAACAGCTCGGTTACAACTAACTGATTATAACAGCATAGGCCTACCACGATGATTTGTCTAAACTTGATCAACAATAACTCTCCATTCCCGGCTTAGAATATAGTGGACGGGCAAAGAAAATGAAATGAATCGGGCTTTAGGCCACCTTTGCGCACATATAGGCTAAACTGGGCCAGGAGAACCTCCTGAGGATGGTGAGATGATTGAGATGACACTGCCCTCCAGACACAGGATTCGAAATTCGAGCCCTGGCGGTCTGGGGCCGAGCACGCTACCTCTCGGTCACGGAGGCTCCCCACAATACTGACTTTCACACGTGGATGGGGAAGAAACAAATTTGTGTTTCTTTTAAACCGAACCCCGAACTCTGGCGTGAAAGGCAGCGGTGCTAACCACTACCCTAGGGCCCCCGCCAAAGAAAATAACGTAGTGGTGTGATTTAACCCTTCAACCGCCGGTGTCGCATATATTCTGGTTTTCATTTTTTATTAGCACATAAAGTACCACCGTTTGAACATGTTAAAGATAAAATGTGACATCAATCAGCAAGATTTGAAAACAGTTGACTGCCATTTTGTCAAATCTGAATAATTTTCACTCACTTGAAGTTGTGGATCGCGTCAGCGAGACACAACTTCAAGTGGGTGAAAATTCAGATTGAATAATTTAGCGGTTAAAGGGTTAACGAAGGTTAATCAATATCAACACAACTGAACTATAAATCAATATCGACACTACCAGATTGTAAGTAAATATCAACACAATATGATTTTTGTCTTCTGAATTGCCTTAAAATAGCTCAATCAATTAAGTTTTTAGTTCGATTTAAGGGCAATTCAGTTTCCGAGAGGCGGGGGGGTTCACGATACCCCCCCCCCCTCTCTCCGGATCCGCCACTGTATTACTGTACCAGTACATTAGACTAGACCACACCATGCACTTGGGCCGTAGGAGTGATTGGCTTCTACAAAAACGACTATTGTGCCAGATAATATATCCTCAAAGGGCTGTTAATGTAAAGCAATAACACACTAGTAACATAAAATGTGCAGAGATATGACTCCACGGTGACATAATATATTATGAAGACATGACCTTGTAAACGCGAAACGTTGACCCAATGTTATTTTATTGTTGGGCCAGCGTCGCAGACGTTGGACCAACTTTAAATCAGCATTAACCAACATCTCTCATTGCAAAAAACATATTTACTGGAATACATACTGTTACTTGAAGTGACTGAAATAAATAATAGTCAATTTCAAGCATATACAATTACAGAAAAAGTTGTTTCGAAGCATATCTGTACTGTTGATTTAATTTGATACACTAGCTACGCAATAGCACCATTCCAATTATGTCTGTCACTTTCATCCAAATGAATGCATAAATTAACGTAATGGACAGTCAATGTGTACTGAATGATTGTTAGCTATTTCATAAAATTATTCAAAATTAAGTTGTATTATCTAAGGTGAGCTACATTTTCGCGATTTTCGTTTGTACGGTGTAGAAAACTCTCACATATTCATTCTATTTTTTGTTCATTTACAGAATAGGTAAAAGTTTTATAAAACTCGAAAAATCTTACACAAGTATACGTGATATCCAGTGGATACCACGTTTACTTGTGTAACATTTTGCGAGGATCTCTATGCTCGAAAAACAACCACCTAGCGCAGTCCCAGTCAGTGAGCTCCACGTTGGTGCAACGTCAAACCCACGTGATGAACTTGCCAAAAATATATTCGCTCATCTGAGGGCGCCCCTGTGCGGCAAACTATAAAACAGAGGAGAAATAAAGTAAATGAGTGAAACCCTTGGCGATAATCACTGAGGGTGCCCTACTCCTGTAGGCTGCGTCCGTCACCGCCCTGAAGGGAGACGCTCGCCTGATCAGGCAGTGGTTTGTATTCCAGACGGCGTGTACCGAGCCGCGCGGCAATGAGCAGCCTCACCGCCGCGATAGTGTGCGATATTGTATACATTAAGATCAACTCTGATAATAAATACCAACAAATAATTTTAAATATTTTGTTTTAAAACGTTTTTTTATAACTACCAAGCAGCACAAAACATCAATGTTTTAAACTACAAGAGCGATGTTGACCACTTTTTTAAAACAGAATACCTTCTGTAATTTGTTCTAATGTGAATCATTAATGTTTTGTTCATTTGAAAAGATCAAAGGAGCGCGACCAGTCCTGTTCGAAGAGTGCTTCCAAAACACATATCAGTTACCAACGTTATATTGCATAAATTCAATTTGGGGAAATAGAAAAAGAGCAATAATTCCAATAATACGGAATACGGCGTTCGCTCATCGTGATTGGCTTTATCACTGAAGTTAAGCAACGTCGCGCCCGGTTCATAATTGGATGGGTGACCGCCTGGTGACTGCCAGGTGCTGTATACAACCACGTAAATCAGATGGCTCGTCGGACTGACCTAGAGTTGGACGTAAAAGAACCTAAATGGACGTAGGCGCAGTTTCCATCCAGCGAGACCCCAGGAAATCCACAATGTGTGAGTACTTGGCACATAAGGCGAATTTGCTTTGAATGAAAATAGCTTGATGCGCCTCAATGGAGGCTCAGCTGTATATCTCCCAGGAGACTGAGTTGGAATTTGAATGATAACAGGCCTTGCTAAGTTACTCTCGATGTTCAGCGCTCTGAACAGCCGCCGGCTGGATACATGCGCTATATAAGATTTCATTCATTCATTCAATAACCATGATAAAAGTTTTCAACATTTTCGTTGATGTAAATTAAGAGAGCAGTCTTACCTTTAAATGTACAACAGTTTAGTTTTAATATGTTTGATCCCTTAAGCGGATATTATATTTAATTTAGCTTCAACCTCCCCCCCCCCCAAGCTATCTTATTTAAAATTTTCACCCACTTTAAGTTGTTTCTCGCTAACGCGAACCACAACTTTAAGCGAGTGGAAAAGACTCATACTTTAATTTGATTCTTTACAATACGTTAAAACAGTGCAGTCTGTGGGTGAGATATGAATGTACAGATGATGACATGAGAGCGGGTGATTGTGCATGGTGAGTTATTGAGAGTGTTTTCCTTCCCACGTCCGATAAAGGGTTCTGGGCATGTCAAGGCGATTTACCCCCATACATGCCCAGACTTGGGTTTCATGAATTGATTATCCAGCGTAAAACGCGAACCGCACTGTACATTACTGCAGGTGTGGGGTGACACTGCCAGGAAAACCCAGCTGAACAGCTATAGAGGGCGTTGACAAAGATAGGGGATTTCTGGAGGTGGCAGCGTCTGGAGGATGCCAGACAGTGAAAGACATGGCCAGACACATCGGTCCTTAGCACATGTTCCTCCCAGCTCAAACCAAAACATACAGATTAATTCACCAGCGACCAGTCATAGTTGAAAATCAGAATAGAAGTCTTCAAAGCTTAAACCGCTAAATTTAATAATTTAAATTTTCACCCACTTGAAGTTGTATGTCGCTGTCGCGACACACACCTAATACTAAGAAGCCAAAATAAAATCACCGATTATTAAATGATTTTAGCCTGATTGAGTCCCTTTAAGACCAAACAATCTTGAAGTTAATTCTTGAAATTGGAAAATTTTGTTCCCAATAACTGCAATATAAACGACTTACATTTGACTAAACTATGTTTTAACCCTTACAGCGCGGGGATCGACTTTAGTCGTCAGAATCTGACGTCTGTAGACGTCAGATTCTGACGACTAAAGTCTATCCCCACACTGTACGAATTAAGATATTTCTAATGGCCGTAGACCTATGACATAGGTATTCAAATGAATCGGAAAGAGTTGACTAAGACATTTATGCTGATTTCAAATTGAATAAAACCCTTTAGTCTCCATTGGTTTTCATAACAAAATGCAGCGCTGTAATGGTTAGGATTGCTGCTTGGCTGTATAGATAGATTTAAATGTCGGCTGAGATGGATCCAGGCTGAGATGGATCCAGCTTAGTTGCATAAATTTTGTCGACGTCGTCTCCTATGTTGGTGTAAGCGGTGGTCACCAGTATTATTCCCTAGTGGTCAGAGTGTCGTATGTACCACTCATGTGAGTGGTACATACGAGTGTGTCTAGATCAATTGCTACGCTGTGGCCTATGTTCAGATCATTTTGTCAAATTTAGATGCTATACCTCTCGCTCACGAAGCATCACAACAATGCTGACCCAGCAAACACGACGCGTTGGCCGACATTCGGCCAACGCCGAGTGAACATTTTGTCTCTTTGAAACCCCCCCCCCCCCCTCCGTAAGTAAATATAACATCACTGCATCAGACAGTTAGAAGGCCATATGTAAGCACCCAGAGCCGCACAAGACGATGGAGTCGGCATTAAGTGCACTACTGGGTCCCTATGCTGTTTCTAAACGTCCACATAAAGGTCCAGATGTCTACTTCTGTGGCTTGGTGCTGACTTGATTATCCTGTGATAGGTCCTGCGCTGGATGGACAAGATACTGAGCAGAGACTAACAAAAAGACAACGTGAGACATTGAAAAACTTTATATAATTTACCACTACGTTTCCACAACAGTTACTGTGTTAGTTCATCATCGACCCTATCCGTAGCAATTACGTAAATGAAGATTAAATGAAATGAATGGGACTTAGTGTGCATATCTAGGCCAAATTGGGCCAGGGGAACCTCCTGAGGATGGTGAGATGAATTAGATGACATGCACTACCCTCCAGATACATCGTATGTAATCAATTCATGTCGTTTTTGTGTTCATAAGTTAGTCATATTTTTCACGAGTGCTACATGCAGCAATCGTGCAAATATACGGCTAAATTTACGTCTACGGATGGCATGCGGATGATATATCATACAGATCCATTATTTAGGAATCTAAATCTTTTGAAAATTAATGATATATCGCCTTCAATTGCTAAAACTGTACTTTAAATGTAAACAAAACCTTCTTCCTGTCTACTTTGATTCATTTGATCTGACACCTAACTATAGAGTTCATCAACATAACACACGAAATATAAATAAAATGCACGAGCATTATGTAAGACATGATTTTGCCAAGACATGCAGCCGTTATCAACTGCCCTATTCTTGTTAGCAAAACATCACCATCTATCATACAAAAAGTAAACACTCACAACTTTAATTAAGGGGTTTTGCACTTACACAAAAAAAATATTTTATAGACAACTACTCAACGACTTGTGATATTTTAAATTGTTACTCTTGTAATAGTATTCCTCATCAATAGTAATGATATTCCTCACTTGATAAATATACTGCATAATTTTCTCGTTTCACTTGGCATACTTGTGATATTTTAAATTGTTACTCTGTAATAGTATTCCTCATCAATAGCAATAGTATTCCTCACCTGATACACATACTGCATAATTTTTCTCGTTTCCCTTAGCATATTTGTGATATTTTAAATTGTTATTCATGTAATGGTATTCCTCATCAATAGCAATAGTATTCCTCACTTGACACATATACTGCATAATTTTTCTCGTTTCACTTTGTATATTGTGATATTTTAAATTGTTACTCTTGTAATAGTTTTTTCTCATCAATGGTTATAGTAATCCTCACTTGATACACATACTGCATAATTTTCTCGTTTCACTTTGTATATATTTAATCATTTAATCAAACACATACTGTATACCTGATTTACATATTAACTAAACTGTCAAATGGTTGGCCTCTATGCCAGCGACCATATGTGGTCTCAATGGAGGTCTCCCAAACCATGTAATTACGGTTGAATAAAATTTATTCTTCTTTTTCCATACGGATAACATAGGGATAACATACAGGAAGACATATAAGCTTACTTATATACACATGGAAACGCAGATTTGTCCTCTGAATTTTAGCTCGCATTTGCGGCAATCTCTGTACGTTAATATTGGCATTATAGTGATTTTAAAAGTGAAATATGTGTTCAATTTCGAAGAATCGCCGGGAATAAACTCATATAATGTACTGGATGGCCCATCCATATCAGCCAATCGGACATAAAACACCCAATCCATAAGAGGTGCTGATTTTAGTTGTACAGGGCGCCTTTGTTGCCGATGTTGGGGGGGGGGACGTGCATCAGGGGTAAGTTGACACGATGTGAACACGGCTTGGGAGTGCTGCAGTGACACTCGCTCTGTGCCGGGATCACCCAGTCTTCCTGGTCTCAGACTCAGTCGCCGTGGCTAATAGTGTGGGCCGGAAATCTGGCCGGTCAGAGTTTGTGACCCCTTCTGTGGCAGGAGAAAGCGGCGTAATCTACTCTGTCCTTCCCGGCTCCCGTTTCATCTCCTCAGGCTCTGCCTTCACGAGGTGTCCCCCCACCCCATCAAAACCCGCATTTATCTACAGACGATCACCAGGCCTGCACATCCCGCTAAACACCGGATAAAGAATCAGCGCCGGGATCCACCGAGTACAAAGCCCTGAATGAATGCTGAACCCGGTCGCGTTGGTGGCGAACCTGTACAGCCACAATATCTGCAGGCAGAAGACGTCGATTTAATGCCGAGCTAACGCAAAACGATGTTAGCCCGGCATTAAGTCGACGTCTTCTGCCTGCAGACATTGTTGCTGCACAGGTGACAGGTCCGAGGGAAGTTCCTCTCCTATCTATAGAACACATCCGAGCAGTGCGATTCTTCACAAGACGAACGTGTGATTCCGGCAGATCAGATTCATCTCGTGAGACATAAGCCTACACTGTGACAACACTTCGTATTTGATGGGTATTAACGATAAAGTCAACAGATTAAGAGATATAATACAAGTACAATCGTTGATGCAGATAATCCACATTTGGAGCTGACTGCAGATGTATTTTCATAAGAATTAATACACAGTTTATTCAATATAAATAATAATATTTGTAATAGCAGTATATAAATGCTTACGGAGCGGGGATCGATTTAGACGTCAGAATCTGACGTCTGTCGACGGCAGATTCTTACGTTTAAATTCGATCCCCGCACTGAAAGTGTAAACATATTTATAGTGGCCGTAAACCCACAACATAGGTCTTCAAATGAGACAGAAAGAGATGACTAAGATGATTTATGATGATTTCAAATTGAGAAAAACTCTTGGTCACTATGGTTTGCATAAAATTATTTTCAAGGGTTATTGTGACTAAGCTTACAAAATAAAATACGGCGTTTCACACAGGACTTTTTTTTATTCTAAGTAATTCCACGTGGAAATCTGCAAAAAAAGTACGATAGCTGACTGAATCATTATTATTCAAAAGAAAGTGATCTATTTGTAACATTATATCTTCATTTTGTTACTTTTTTCGTGATGAAACAGAATAATCTCATCCGATTCGAACAGACATTTTCAGGGATATTCGTGGAGAATGTGATACCACTTACTGGTGCTGTTTATTGAATAAACAAAATAACACTATCTGGAAGTGAAATATGTCTTTTAACGTCTTACGTCTTTTAACGGTCATCACAACAACGGTTGAAACAAGGAAATTAAATGTAATAAATGGCTCACGCAATGTCACGTGATGTTTCAGCTATTCTGCCATGCAAAGACTGCCACCATCGACAAATTTCAGGTTGGTGAAAATGTGTTCAATTCGTCAAAATGATGTCCATGAATTCATTGACTCCATTTAAAATCAGAAGCCACAAATCAAAGTATAAATAAGAAGGCAGTAGTATTTTCATGTTTGCATCTCTAATGAAAGATTCACTTTTGCGTTCGCTTGTTGTTTGGACCTCATGATAATGTCGATGCGGAGATTGTCAAAACCATGTATTCAATTCAGAAATGAGTTTTATTGCTCGTCACATATCGAATAAACTGAAAACATTAGGACGGAGGTTTAAAGGAGTAGTCCACTGTGTACGAACAGCGGAACACACCTTAACCCAGAAACATACATAGAGTGGTCTATAGCTTTAATGACAGAGTTTGTGGATACTATAAGCACCATCAAATTTAACATATGTACGTAATATTTAGCCATTTGAAGTTGTGGATCGCGGTTAAGTGGGTCAGCATTTAAATTATAATATGTAATATGCATTTTCATCTTTGATATAATACAAGTACATCCCCCGCGCTCACAGAGGTTAAGCCTATCGGTATACGTACACCAGTGCGTGAGCCATTTTCAAAACCAGCGGAAAGGATTTATGTCTGCTTTTAGACAGGTTAAGCACCCGGAGCGGCTAATAGTTAAAGAGGACCGGGGCCGGAGGCAGGTGGCCTGAATAGACAGTCTGTTTGTTAAGTATTCAGCGGGAGTATCTAGGTTTGGCTGTGGCATGTTCCCCACGGGGAAGCAGAGCGGGCTGATTGCAGAGCTTTGTAGACTGTGGACAACGCGTCGGGGACTGTCCTATTGTACACGATGACTGATAGACCGGAATTATCATGTGTACCGCGTAAGAACCTCTTGCTATTCTGGTCTGGCCGTCGTCGGTGACGGAACAGGACGACTTCCACTGCAGAATCGTCCACGCCAGTTCCAGGCTGGACTGCCAGGTCATTGGATGTCGCAGGGCTGCAGATGATCGAATAAATTAACACAAGGTGTTTCTAACAATAAATATATTGTGAATAATATATCATTTGGCATAGTGGGCACAACTGCATTTTGTAATTCGACATTAAAAAGGCATACCTGTTTCAAGTGCTCTCCCACTTTTGCTTAAAATACTTCCATGAAAAAGTGAACAAGAGCAATTGATTACTTTTCAATTAACAAGCCACCATGGCTGCTGATGTTTAGCTTTGTAAGGCAGTATAAATTTAACACAATAAACCGTGTCAAACATTGCTTGAGCCGTCAAAATTGGATGGTTTGTAAATAAAAAAACACAATTACAGAACAAACCACAATAATTATAGTATGTAGGCATACCTTTAACACTTACAGTGCGGGGCTCGACTTCAGACATCAGAATCTGATGTCTTTAGACGTCAGATTCTGCCGTGTAAAGTCGATCCTTCCACTGAAAGAAGTTTCCTGTGTCTGCTGATTATGTGAGACGAGACTGACTCCTTGTTGACCTGACGCAGTGTCATCAGGGTGTCCAGATCTCCAGTGATGATGTGCCATCTTGAGCCAGTCGCGGCAGTGTCAGAGGAGAACAAGATGAGCAACCGAGAAGAAAAACAAGTTGCCAAGTCTCAAGACCAACATACATCGCTGTCGTGCAAAGGAAAACAGCAGAAACTGCTTACTTTTCAAGTAAGCAGTTGCTGCCGTTTCACTTCGCATTGTAGAATTCGAACGTGTCTGTCTCTCAATTGGTATGGAGAAAACTCATCTCTCAATAGGTGTGAAGAAATATCACAATGTAGCCAATCTCGTCGCCACGGAGCTAAAGGATCCTATCTGACACTCGTTAGAGTGGCAGATAGGATCGTTTAGCTCCGAGGCGACGATCTGCTCTCTGAATAGAAGACAAAAAGCGTCTTCTGACACACTGTAGAGCAAGAAGACTGTCTGTGGCAGTCTGTACCCAGCACACACAAAACATTTATATAACATTTTATACAATTTTGGGCCAATGTCGAAGACGTTGGGCCGACGTTGTATAAATGTTATACAAATGTTTTGTGTGTGCTGGGTAGCAAACAATGTCTTTCTGACAGTCTGCGGATGACAAGTACACGTTTTTGGCAGTTGGTAGAGCAGGCGTATATCAATATGTCTGGTAGTTTGGATTAAGGGGTCGTATTTTCCACTTGATAACGTGGCAGATACGACCATTCAATATCAAGGTCATCTATGTGCAATGTCTTTTTATTCAGATGAATTCGAGAGTAGGTTAATCTTAGGTATGCTAACCCTTTCGGGGCGCGAGAAGTGTTCTTTAGACGTCAGAATCTGACGTCTTAAGACTTTAAAATGAATATAATTACATATAATAACAATTTTTGTTATTATTTTTTTTTATCTCTCAGTGAGTAAACCGTCTCTTTACGTCAGAATTTGACGTAGAAAGACGGTCCCGGCGATGAAAGGCCTAATAAGATAAGTGGACGAGGCGCATTCGCAGAGCGCCTGCCTTCCTTGCCAGTCATGCATGCGTCCCGGGTTCGAACCCCGCTGATCCTGCGTGGGGCTTCCAGAGAAATATCATTGTTTCTTCCTTCTAAACGTGACAGGGCGATCACGTTAATGACGGCCTGGTCGAGTTAGGGTTGAAATCAGTGCATCGACGTTAATTTCGCACAGGGTGGTGACGCGCTGCGCGCTCCATCACAAAGGCTTAAGATACCCAGATGACTAGTCTCTATGGAGGCTGCTGATAATGACATGCCGCTCATAAGACACCCCGGACGAATAGAACTGACAGACTCATGGAGTCTGTAATGTGGCGGATGAATAACGACCGAGTGAACCCACGCGATTATTTAAATTAATACCAGCCAACGAGGCATTGGGATGTGGTGTGGATGCAGCAAACTAGTCTGCAAAGCCAAAATGCAGTATATGCTCACGCGAAAAGTAAGCTGATACTGCTTTTTACATGACAATATTCCCTTTCATCCACTTCCACTATATTTGTTAAAATGTTCAGAGGTCACATAATGTTATGTCAGATCAGTAATCCTATAAAGTTATTTGGTTAACCACTTAAAGGCTGGTCGCAATAAAGTTTGTGCACCACATCACATAATATTTTAAACTTAATTTATTGAACAGAGATTGTACCATACTTCAAAATATCATCATTGTGACCTTTCATATGAGGTATTATACTTAGATATTTAATAAAAATAACCGCATTTTTAATCACCTTGGGGTCGCAATTGCGAGAAGGGAAACATTTAAACCACTAGAATCAATAATTACAATGTTCACCCTTATGTGACACAACGTCTCTCTCATATATACGACGCACAACTTTTCAAGTCCCGTCAACAATGCCGATTGGACTTGAAAAGGTGTGTATCGCATATGAGTGAAAAGTTGTGTGTTGCTGCAATATCTGCTCATGAATCGGCTGTCTAGATTTTCTAGCAAAGCATTTTTCTAATTCATATAACAGAATGGAATATGCAGATATTCAGTAATCCGGGGCAGTGCCGAGAGTTTTATGTGGATTTGTTGTGATAGATTTGGCTGTGTTCTTCACATGGATTGCTGTTTTTTGTTACTTTGCTAATTGCTGCAGAGCAGCCTTCCTTGATCATTTCCAGCCTGTATGTAGGGGTCTCGCCATAACTAGAGTACGATCACGCTGATTACTGTAAATTACAGGCAATGCTGGTTTTCTAATTTTCATGCACTTGATTCATCAACAGATCAACACGTAGGTCTACAATTTTTGGACGCTTATAACGACACCATTCAGATCGAGTGAATTGTGGGATTATATGCGAAATTTCGCAGGATTTAATATAATATTTACAATTTTTTGAACTGATGGGCATGCATACAGTGGGTTTGAACATTTAAAGAAATTGGTATGACTAGGCAAGTGTTCAAATAGAACTAGGACCAAATCGTGTTTTGCGATTTTTTTAAACGAAAATGGTACTTTGATATTCATCAATTGTTATAAAGAATAAAAATTCCACGGGGTTTTCATTTTGCCTGCACTCTCCATAAATAATGTGCGAAATTCGCAAAGATGGAGACCGCGGTAAAATGTCGCGATCCTCGGCCGTTACGAATTCATCCGCGCGGGCGAATGGTGGCCGCCTCGGGATGGAGAACGGTTCAGGTGTTGCCGAGTTGTCGCTTGACTCGGACGTTTCTAAGGCGGCGAGGAGCGAGGTAAGGCCACTATGTTTTATTTCTCTGTTCTAGATGAAAAACAAAATCTGATGAGGAAGGGAGAAAAAAACACTTAAGAAAAAAAATCATAATTTAACCTATTTTTGAGCAAAACATTGGACACATTTCTAGAAAAGGTTAATAAAGGCGACCAAATAAAATAAAACTTTGAGCTTATTATAAAAAAACAAAAAGCTGAAATAAACTTTTTTTCCGATTTTTTTCACTCCCGAAATTATGTTTTCAGAAATCGGCAACAATCCAATGTGCGCGCGCTGGGCACAAAAAAAACAAATGTTTGTTTGGTAATGCGCGGCCTAAATCTAATGCACGCTTTCATCTAAAACAGAGAAGAAGCATAGTGGCCTAAATTATCACCCGCACAACAATACGTAATGCGCAGGTGGTTCTAGTAGCAAACGGGCTGCAATGCAGATAAGCCCATAAACAGGTAACAGTTGGGAAGTGATGCTACACTGTGTATAATATTTCTTCCACAAACACGTATAAATACATTGCTTAGATGAACCGAGATATTTCTGAATTAATAGGACTTGGAAATTAATAATGCATTGAACAAACAACATATTGTTGGTTACGAATTCACTCCTCATATGGCCCCAGAAATACACCATACCAAAGACAATGTTATCTTCAGTTCACTCTTTCTTTTTAAGGTTTTCTAATTTTTCTTTTAATTTTTAATGCTATATCAATTTATTTAGTTTTGAGTTGTTGAAGAGATCAAACATATATACATACATATATATGCTCAACACTCAACACTCCCCCAGCAACATAACTTCCTTGAAATAGCATGTGGTGAATAATTTTAGTTGATTTCTCAGTCAACTCTGAGCCAAGTTCAATTAAATTTTACAAACACTTGTCTAGTGATACAGTAATTACTCCGACGATTTAATTGAAAAACAATGTAATATATAATAGGTAATCTTTAAAACTATAAACTAGTAAATAACGCCCTTCTATTAACGCGTTAAAATTGCTCTTAGAATGACAATATATATACATTTCAAATGGTCTACCTTATGAAATACTTACTAACCCAGTAAACACGAGACGTTCACCCAATGTTGGTACAATGCTGGGCCATCGTCTACGACGCTGGCCCAACATTGTACCAACATTGAGTGAACGCCTCGTGTTTGCTGGGAACATACTGATCATATTTTCCGGGTAGTCTCCGCATGATCAGAAAATGATAAATTCAATAAAAGCGGTTGAGAATCTATTGGGGAATCAGCGAAAATCATTCACCTATCAAGACGATAGTGTAAAGTTTACTACAGTTAGTATTGGCAAAACTATTTTGCCACTCTCTTTATCTGTTTATTGTGTGCTAGTCAGTCTATTGTTACTACAGGCCATCAGAACTGACAATAATCCTGCATACGACACGTTTCAGTTTTATGTTCGATGTTCAGGAGAGGCTAACTCAACTGTTTTAGACTAATTCGACCCCGAGGAACAATATCGGATGTGTGCAAAATATCCACCCAGGACGAAAAATATCAAAGATGCCATCGCTTTTAGAAAAAAACTTATTTTTCATCGCGAGTGCCGAATTTCACAAATGTAGCTAACGTTTTATATATTCCGATCTTATCATGCAGATTATATATTCTGAGACTCTTGAATTATGCAAAATATCCATCGTGTGAGCGTAAGCAATAAGTAAAATCGCAATAACTGAATAATCATGCCTCGCAATCCCTGGACATGCCCTGTATTTGAAACAAATAATAAGAGTATGATTTGCTGATTTTTTTATTTTGCTATGTCACATGCATTATGATTTACCTCATAATTACTTGCGATGCGATGCGATGAAAACCGTCTTTTTCAGAAAAATATTTGCATACACAAAATATAAAAAAAAATAATCTTTAGACATCTAATAATATTCTAGAAATTGATAAACATGCCTTATGTGGCACAAATTAAGTGTCTCAGAACATAAGCTACATAAGTAGATACGTATGTAAAATCAGCATTCCCGATATAAATACAGGGTCATTTTTGAAAAAGCGATGAAATTTGTCAGACTTTTCGTCCCGGGTAGATAATTTGACATACATAACATGTTACTTGTTCCTCGAGTTCGAGCTACAGCTTTTAAGCGTGGGTTGAGGCAACATATTTTCATGGAAATGGACAGGAGGGAAAATTACATCTTCATTTATGTCTAGCTTGAGTTACATTATATAATTTAGAATTTAACTCCCGACAGACCTGCCTTTGATTGGGTGGGATGTTTGAGTCGCACATGATATGTTTGTGCGTCTCAAGTTTTCTAGGCATTCTGGGTGGCTCATGTCGGATGGCTTCACCTACATATGGTACATTCAGATCGTCAGTGAATGGTAATTTTATCATCATTTTATGTATTTTTAGTAGTAGGCTAAGCCTCCACATCAGAGTTTTCACCGATGCTATTTCATACTGTTCTGTCTCCATCCTGGATCACTGTGGAAACAAGTAAACCTCACCAAGAAACTGTAATATACCTGGGGACCAGACATGGTGGCTTCCGGTTTTTATTATTTTTCATAAAATTATAATGACCATGTACTAGTATGCTATGTTCCATGTATGATTTACTGGGTCGAACAAAGAAAAAAATCAAAGCGCCGATGCTGAGCGGAGGTCCACCTCTGGATTACGCTTATAGAGTAAATTTGAAATATACGATCAAGCGACCGGATAAAACATTGTAATAATTTGCAGCTGTATAATCCTAAGAAAAGTTAGAGCACTGATTCCATGATTGGAGTTATATCCAGAGACAGCCTTTGCGTACCGGGGTAGAACACGTCCACCGGAAATGAGGTCTTTTGTCAGCGTCTATAAGAGTTGATGAAGTTATAAGGGTGTAGTTATTTCTAAGGGACACGGTGTGCATGAGTGATTAGCAACTGAGCGGCATCCGGGGGCTGGTGATGTCCCCGCCTAACAATGCCCGAGATAGCCCTGTCAGACCGGGGTCCATACAGATCAGTGTGAAGGGAGTGAGGTGACGAGTAAATCAGGCCGTATTAAGTGGCTGGATTCCATTGTGTGGACACGGGGCCAGGAAATAGCACCTTAAAACACTGGCTGACGGACGCGCGGGACGGCCAGGATTGTGAATGGGCGGTCGCCGGACACCGGACGCTGAGGCAATGTCGGTCCAGCGTCTCCGACGCTGGACCAACATCGCCTCAGCGATCCGGATTTGCTCGGAGGCTGTTTCACTAAATTACCAGAGTACATGCGAACCGCAGGAGCAGCGGGTCGGTCTGTATTAAAACCCGGCTCCCCATCTACGGCAGTCAATACGTAATACCAGCGTGGAGTGACTGAAGACTTAAAAATCGCGTCATCCAGGGAATTACCTATCAGAAAAGTATCAGTCCATGTAGGGAAAACGTGTTTTTAACAATGGGCAATAATGCCACTGTGTTTTGAAAGAGTAGCTCATTGTGTGGGTGATATTTGGCTTCACAATGTAGATATCGTAATACTATGAGCACATATGCCTACATAGCATAACAATATCTTAAGAGAAGGTTCAATACAAGCAAAATACATAGTAAAACATTTTCATATAAAATACATACGGTGTCTGGGTATGGTAATCCCCTGGTAACATCATGATCTGAACTACCTCCATGAGTGTGGTGTCATAACCCTTTAACCAATAAATTACTTAGTTGGAATTTTCATTCACTTGAAGTTGTGTCTCGCTGATGCGATCCATAACTTCAAATGAGTGACAATTATTCAGTTTTGACAAAATAAAGGATACATATTATTAAATCTTGCTGATTCATGTCACGTTGTATCTTTAACATGTTTAAAAAGGTGATACTTAATATGCTAATAATATAATCGGGACCAGTGGTTAAAGGGTTAATGGAATTAAAATCATCATCTGAAGGTGTAGGTTACACTCAAATTGCTTTTCAAATTCATCAGTAATATGAGTACTAAAACAATTTAGTACTTCGAATTGACGGTTTAATCATAGGCCCTATATTTTCGAAGACGATGATTCAACATTGAGCCATAAAAATTTGCTAATAAAATTGTACTTACACGTTTTTTTCTGGTTTGCTTAATTGATTGATTGATTGATTGATTGATTGATTGATTGATTGTTTGTTTCTACGTTGTTTGTTTGTTTGTTTGTTTGTTTGTTTGCTTGTTTGTTTGTTTGTTTGTTTGTTTGTTTGTTTGTTTGTTTGTTTGTTTGTTTGTCGCATCGTTCGTTCGTTCGTTCGTTCGTTCGTTCGTTCGTTCGTTCGTTCGTTCGTTCGTTTGTGTTCGTTCGTTCGTTCGTTCGTTCGTTCGTTCGTTCGTTCGTTCGTTCGTTCGTTCGTTCGTTCGTTCGTTCGCTCGTTCGTTCGTTCGTTCGTTCGTTCGTTTGTTTGCTCGTTCGTTCGTTCGTTCGTTCGTTCGTTCGTTCGTTCGTTCGTTCGTTCGTTCGTTCGTTCGTTCGTTCGTTCGTTCGTTCGTTCGCTCGTTCGTTCGTTCGTTTGTTTGTTTGTTTGTTTGTTTGTTTGTTTGTTTAATCGGATGGCTGGATAGCTTAGATTACTGACTAGCTGGCTGACTGGGTTATTGCTGACAAAAGGCATCTAATTGTTACAGGAAAACAGGTTGTTAACTGTGATGACAGAGCCTTTGGTACAGCACAGCAGATGCGATGTCCTTGCGTCTGGATCTAAATAAGATCTCCAGTTTTCAGATCATTCCGTGTTGATAGGACTGCCAGGAATGCACTTCCCTCGCTGAGCAGGGACATCCATCAGTACAGCTTGGCCCTGCATAGATATTGACCCAAATTTCATCAACTTGACGAGCAAAACAGTGTATTACATCACTCATCAGCATGAACACAATGTTCCACTTTGATCCGGCGGTGTGTCAACGATGGCAAGGCTGGGTTGTTGACCTCAGCGCCACACAACCGTCTATGTCTAAACACACGGATTAAAGGTGATAAACACTCACCACCCGGCTTCTCTGCTATCAGACTGATAATATTGCATTTTTATGGAACAGATACATTGTAGTACAAATACACCGGGTGCCAGCATACACGAGACATTAAACCAATGTATTTTAATGCTGTTCAACTCTTTACGACGCTGACCCAACATTAAAACAACAGTGAGACAACAGCTTGTCTTTTCTGGGTAGGAAGTGCCCACCACACTTAGATTTTAAACGTTTACCGTCATGTTGATCCGATAGCAAGTGTCTATCCCATTTAATGTCTACGTGTGTTCTATTATGTAGCTCTACCAGACTGTCAACACGCATTGGCGCAAACTTTTTAGTGTTGGGCCGATACATAATAAAGCTCTGCATTACAACTGCACCAATGTTGTCCACAGGCTCGGCTAATGAAGCCAGAAACACTCGGGCGAATCATATCTAAATACATCATCTAGATTATCATGGACATTCGTGCTGCAGTGCAAATTAAGGCGAGCAGCAGTAAATGCGTACTTAAAAAGTAAGCAGTTACTGTTGTTTGCCTTGTATTGCAGCGGACATGTCAACATTGGAAAAGACCATCTATCTAGTCGCGCAATTCATCAGGTCCATATTTTGTCCTGCTGCCACAATGCCACCTCACACCCTTCTATAGACATTCCACGGCGGCGTGTTGACTCCGGCTTTTTACAAATTAAACCTGCTTTCATTTCTGCGCATCAGCATTCAATCACTCCGAACAATGTTAGCTCATAAAAAACAGCGGCAATATTGATAAACCTTTCTTTTTTGAACGATAGACATCAGAACCCATTCTGGAAGTTATCTGTGAAAAGTAGATTTTGGTCGATTTTAGTGTGAATAATGAATAATAAATTTCGATAGCGAAACACCTGGGAAGTAATATTTTACACTTGTCATGTTAACAAGTTGAAAAACGAATATTCAGCCCTGTCAACAATAGACCCAGCACCGAAAAAAAACCTCCATGACTACAGGATATATTCCTAAATCTTAAAATTGCAACAGTTAGAACGAATAAATAACTACACATGGGAAAACAATGGCACTTGGTGTTACCCTAATTTGTAATTAAAGGGGAGTATATTAATTTAATCAAGGGTGACACAACGTTTTTGCAGTGCCACACCTTTGTTAAAATCGCTACATTGGATCCCTGTTCAATTCAGAATAAAATACAAACTATGCACCCTTACATAATGTAGCGTCATATATAATATAACTGTCAGCCAGTTTATCTTCATAACTTGCTTAAACCTTTAAACTGAACCCGTAATCTCCGCTCCTCAGATGATGATCAACTGTCTGTTCCCAGAGTGAGTTCTAAGATAGGTAAAAGTTTTTACTTCTGTGCTCCCCCCCCCCCCCCCCAAGTTCTGGTATTGTATCCCTCTAGAAATGGAAAAAATTGAGTCTACAGTCATTTGGAAAAAATATATATATTTCGGCCAAGCTTTTCCATCCTAAATCCCCTGTCCCGGCATGCTCCTGATTCGGATTTACAGCGCCTCTGAGCGCGAATCATCGAGGATTTAGGCGCGTTCGACCTCATTTAATATCAACTGAGGCATACCGGATCATCTGGACCACCAGGTATATTCATGTATACGATGCACCTTCTGCTTCACCGAATCGAGTGGGATGTATCGATACTAGCCTTCGTAACAAACTAGACGCCCTGTATAAGCCACACCATGATAGGGCAGGGCAGGGCAGGGTGGCATTCAGTGCCATTCTACTGGGTACACGACGTTGTTGCGACGTTGACGTCGCAACAACGTCAAGTGCCCAGTGGAATCATCACGGAACTGTATGAACAAAGTCATAAAGAACTCCAGTGGACAAACTGCGTCCAGGGAATGTTGAATCAAAATCACGACAATGCCGGCTAGTCACTAGGCCAACGCAGAGGAAATGCGCACAATGAGAAAGAGACAGCACAGTATCATTACCAGGTGATACGACATTTCGATTTGCTGGAATATATATTCCTTCGAGTTCTAGTTTATGGTTACTTTCTTTATCAATTGCTCATCTGGTGACAGGCCTACCTACACGTAGGCAAATTCATCTTCCTTACAGCAAGACCTGGCTTCTCGAGGAGCCAAAACTGGCTGTAGGGAAACTCCGTCTAGGTATATCAACAGAGACAACGTGTAGCCTGATATTTCACAGGGTCTCGTCCAGGTATAGGCCTATATAGTATTATTAAGGAACCTCCTTAGTATTATCATGATTGTATTGTCATGGTCAGTCTCCCCCCTTGTGTGCAATGCCTAACCGTGCAAAGGAGGGGAGTGAGCACAAAACATAGCTTAACTGAACTCTTCAAGTATGTTGTTTCTGTGGTAGTACGACAATCCAGGTCGGAGTATCAGGCCGCAGATGGAACCGTGTGGAGTTATTTGCAGATGGTGTCTTTCCCGCAAAGAAACACCATAAAAGGCTATAATAATTACTGATAACGTGAACACATAGTGAAAGAACAACATTCACCAGATTCCGTTTAACGTTGCGCCAGCACCCGATGGCGTTGGTGCAACATTGAACCGCTTGATTGCTTTCTGTAGTGTTGTTGACAACACGGAGATAACTCTGTTATGGTGATTAGGTAGTGTCGGCCACCCAGCACGTCCAAATTCATTAACCACACGGTTCTGACAGAAGATAATTCATTTGTCAGAGTCGTACTGACTTCTGCAGTGAGCCACATTCAAAGGGGTTCCCCGTACACCAATGACGTCACAGGGCGCACCGCGTTGCAGCGGTTGGGTGAGTTGATTTCGCTGCACGCGGTCACAGTGAATGCAAATCAAGGAGAGCACTCTGTCGTTCAAAGCCAAAAGGCAGTATCTGCTTCCTTTTCAGGTGAGCAGATACCGCCTTTTGGCTTTGCAGAGGGGCACCGTACTGGTTTGCTCTTGGCGACGCTGAAGAACCAGTGTTCTCTAAGATGTTGATCCTTTGTGAAGTACCCAGAAGAGCGTCAGGGATCACGTGCCAGCAAGCTCGAGGCATTGGTCCAATAGTGGGCTGATGTTGGGCCAGCGTCGTAGACGATGGGCCAACGTCAGACCAACATCGGGCCAACGTCAGCCCAACATCGGGCCAACGGCTAATGTTTTCAGGGAATTGTCTTTTATGAAATACTTCTGACTGATGGCGCGAGATTGCGAGCCTGTTGATGTATGCAAAGCCAAACAGCAGATACAACTGTTTTTCTATCATGGATCAGGCTAAATGCTGAAAAACGAAGCTGAACAATGTCACTACAGGCAATAATGTTGAGACAAAGCCAACGTTGTACTAGCATTGCCTGCGTTGTTTCAACATTAAACTGCCTATGCATCGGCGTGTCAGTTTTTTTTATAGAATAATAACCCACTGCGTGAAAGATATTAAGACGATGATGATTTGTTGGAGCAACGTTGGTTCAGTGAATTCGCATTGCCACCCCCCCCCCCCCATGAGCAAACACAGGACGTTCACCCAATGTTGGGTTAATGTTGGGCCAACGTCTTCGACGCTGGTCCAACATTAACCCAACATTGAATCAATGCTTAGTGTTTGCTGGGCCAGCAATAATCCAACGTGTATGTAACGTTTGGCTTTTTTCAACGTAACCAAAAAATAAATAAAAAAAGATGTCTCATGCCTAAAGATATATTTTTGCAAGTTGTCATATCAGGCACTTCATCTCCTTCACGCTTTTAATATATATATTTTTACATCGCACATATATGTTGATATGCTGATATAATTATGCTGATATATTTAAATCCAGTAAATCACATGGCAAAGATAAGTGGTACGTCGTTAACCCTTTAACCACCAAATTTTTCAATTTGAATTTTCACCCACTTGAAGATATGTCTCGCTGACGCGATCCACAACTTCAAGTGAGTGAAAATTATTCAGATTTGACAAAATGGAGGTCAACTGTTTTCAAATATTACTGATTGATGTCACATTTTATCTTTTACATGTTTAAAAGCTAGTACTTAATGTGCTAATAAAAAATGAAAACACGAATTTATGCGGCACCGGCGGTTAAAGGGTTAAGGATGTTTCTAAGCTCTCTGAATGTGTGATTCTACCGGGAAATGGCGCATACAATACAGGCTATGTAACAGTAATATTCACGAAGAGATGAATTAAATTAGCATGTTTGCTCTTTTGCATTTTTAAAGCAATTGTTAGCTTCAAAATCAATTTTAAATATTGCATTTTGTAAATTACGGAAGATATAAAGGGTCTACACATGCACATTTTAATCCGTTATCATGGTTATGGCGACATTTTTGCTGACATTTTTGCTGTGGGCAAGATACACTCAACAAAAGACACAAAAAGCAAGACTGACAATATTCTGACCACCTGGCGACGAAGCACGTACCAACCCAGCAGACACAGAACGTTGAAGCAATGGTAATTTAAAGTTGGTTCACCGTCGTCGACCAACGTCAAACCAACATTGATTCAACATCTTGTGTCTATACTGGGACGGGTCGTCCGCATAAACCTCTGTATGTAGGGTCTAAAATATATTTATTTTATTTATTAGGCTTTATATACACAAATATATACAATAATCGTACAACTATGCAATTGCAAGTAAAAATTGTGTACAACAGGATGTCGAATACAGGTGACCAGCACCCTAACTAAGTTCGACATCCAGGATGGATAATCCAAACCCTGGATTTAGCGGGGTGAAAGACCTGTGCATGCACGTGTGATTTTCATTCGGAGTGGCTGCGGACTCGGCAGTTGTGATACCTGTTGGATCCGCGGGTTTCCCCATAAAATCCACCTGGTGGACCGCTGGTGACGCGCGTTCCCGCGCCGCAATTGCAAACGGTGGTAACTGCTCACTTAAAAAGTGAGCCGTTACCGCCGTTTGCCATTGCGCGACAGAGTGGGTGGAGGCTTAGCCGAAATGAATGCCGCGGCAATATCGCAATGACCAGCCCACTGTTTAAGCCTTCCTGCAGCGCCACTGGCCCTAATCCCTCTCTATGTATTCGCATCTCGCACCTCCGCCATCACCCCTCCATCACCGCGCTATAATCCCATGAGAAGTTCACCCCCTGATACTCGCGGGGCACTTTGTGACCGCTCGCGAAGTGCAATACCCTTGGTCAACGGTGGCCCAGCGTCTGACGACGCTGTTCCACCGTTAACCAAGAGTATTGCGTCCGCAGGATGGGAATCACTTCAAAACCAGCCACTTTCTTCACATGCACAAGAGGGGAGCATCATTAAAAAGCACGGCTCGTAATATCTGAATAAGTCGCCTGCAGAACGGGCATGCTACACATAGTAGCATTTAATAATAAAAAAATAAAAACATAAAATAATTATTTATAGCTTGTGTCAAAATAAATTTATTTAAAATTGATAATAAATTTTTTATCGTTTTGTATAAACAAAGTTTCGCTAATTTAATTGATTTGTAGCTACTGCCTTTTGCATTTGCTGAGCAGTATCAAGTGTTTGCAGCCTTTCAGGCCTATATTAAATTAATTCAAGATATGTCCCATGATGCTTTATTATGGGACATGTTTGAATGTGATAAAATACATACATTTTGAAGCAAAACAATATAATATTCGATCATGATAATAGGAAAACCCGCTCGATTTAACAACTTTGGATTTCTGAAGCTCCCAAAGGGAATGAGAAAGAGTGTAAAGAATTGTAAATTATAGCTTTGTGAAATGATTCAGACACTTTTTATTATAGTCGGAGCGCAAATTGTTTCTCGTTAATCCTTCTAAAGCGATGTACTTTTGCATAGTCGCCGTTTAGCTTGATATGAGAATTACAGGTTACATAATCCGGAATGCATCTACCTCATAGTAATGTATTAAAGGAATAAATATTAATTTTCAATTAGGAATTTTTTATAGAAGATGATACACCCCATCGACACGATGAAGCACTATAAGCTTCCGTTTTCATCAATTAGACTTGAATAATTTACAAAGTTGTTTCATTTTCATTCACTGTGAACTGAGAATTGCGGCAGCAATTCACAGCTCACAGTGAATGAAAATGTGGGGAGAAAAAGTCCGATCCATCTACATTATCATCTACAAATAACATAGATGATCAAATTGCCATAACAGTGGTTAGTAGTCAGTTCACAGCCGCACCAGATTGATTTTCATTTGCAGAAATATGATCATATCTTACGAGACAAATCGAATCGCGTTTACCGGGTGTGTAAACTTGCCGCAAACAGTTAATTAAATGGCACCGGCATTGTGCTCGGAAAAAACTATCTACCGCTCGTTTCATTTACCGTACACCTTAACCATTATAAACAATACTTAATAAATGATTGAATAAGCTGATAATGGTCAGCTAATTAGTCAAAGGATTTATTGAATTGATAGCTGGGTCATCGGTTCAACTTTTAGCCAAACTCACGAACGTCCCTGGGTTGATATGCATGGTTTGAAATTTAAAGATTTTTAGAATCAAACCAGCTCCTGTGTTCAAAACCACTGCTTGTTTTATATGTTTTATATGCAGTGAGAACGTGGTCAGTCTATGTCTTCTAACAGTAGTTCCTGTGTTCAGGCCAACCTCGTACTCAGTCTACCCATGCCTTGTTCTCAATCCCTATGCTCAGGCTTTTTCCTAGACTCTGTGACTGTGCATTATTTCAAAGCCAGTATACCGGGGTACTTAATCACGCCACATAACTCACTTTGACGCAATCCCCGCAGTCCGGCCATCTCACAGACGTATTATTACAATAAATCTGGATCGCGGGTTTCTTTTATCCGCAGCAATGCCCCGAGAACACACTTGACCAATTTCTCCTGCGAATTCATCATCTGAGCTGGCCCAGACTTTGCAAAGGGAATTTGTCAGCTATGCAGCTGTGCAATTCCGCAAGACAGCAAACTGCTTATTATTGTAAGTAACCAGTTACTATATATCGGCCTTACACGGCAGAACTGCCCCTCGTCCACCCCTTTTAATTCTCAAATACTGGAGAACATAATGGACAGAAGAGAAAGCCAACACAACAAGTTGAATAACCTTACAGGATGATTTGTATTTATTCTGAAACGATGAATTGTAGTTCTGTAAGCCCCCAAAATGATGAATTATGTCTTTTCTCAAAAAGCTGAATTGGTCATCTGTAGATTATGGAAGATGACTTTTGTCTGTGGCGATAATCGAATGATATACACGTAGGCGCATAGGAGACTATCAACCGATAAACGATGGAGTATAGAAAACCGAAATGTATTGCTTTTATGATGAGCAGACTGGTGATAAAATGTCGTGGTGGATGGAGATAAAAAAAACAGGTAGGTAGATATACCTAACACAACCACTGTTAAAAGCATGATGCCTCAGGTTGCACGTGGCCTGTTTGTTTGGTCTATATTTGTGTCATACCTTCTGATATCATCTGTTATTAGTGAGCCAGCCAGTAAATAATACCGAATTACATTTAGCAAGCGTTCAACCCCAATACTAACGTTACCTTTGCTCAGTATTGAATGGTCTAATATTATACTTAAAATCTCAAATGGCGCTTTGTCGCACCGTGTGTACTGATGATGGCGCGAATGTCGTATTCGGTGTGAACAAACTGAGGCGTGGCTGGTAATACTCCACAGGCATTCTCCATAGGCACCCCTCTTACACTAAAGTGTAGAGGGGAGGGATGGGTGTGGAAAGGGGGTGCCTATGGGTACTCGTACCTTTGACAGTCAATGTCTCGCCATTCTGCTCTACAAAAGCAAACAGCAGTAACTGCTTATTTCTGATGTGAGCAGTTATTGCTATTTGCTTTTGTGCTGCAGCATGGTTTACGTTTATTACCGCTATAGAGGGGCATGAGAATACATTTAGCTTACATGGCCACGTTTTTTTACAGCTATCCACTTTCATGCCTCCGGCACGGCGGATCGTAGTCCGCCTGGCGTAAAAGTCTCGCCATATCGCTCTGTTAGACTCGGGCTTGGGTCTCGGTTGGCCTCACTATTTGTATACAGGGGTATCCATCATGTAACAGGTCCGCTGCCTTAGACTGTGGTGTTTGATAAATGATCTGATGGATGCCACGTTACTGTACTCCTTCTAATTTATATTTTTTTTAGAAAATTCGCAATAAAAAACACAGTTTTTAAGTGTTCTTATCTCGCCGGTATGTCATCCGTATCAGTTATACATACCACTTATTATTCTCAGGAAAATTGGCATGTGATGTTGTATCAATCTACAGAGGAGTTTTCATGTGCACAAACAGGATATGTTAGGTCTTACTGCTAGAAATCGATGCATCATATATTGTGCAATAAATATAGTTTGTTTTTTTTTTTAGTAGGAGCTAAGTTTTGTTTTGCTTGTACTATTCGTAAGCAATAATTAAATATAGTATATTTAGGATCACTATTATTGACTGCTTTAACCCTTTAACCGCCAAATTATTCAATCTGAATTTTCTCCCACCTGAAATTGTGTCTCGCTGACGCGATCCACAACTTCAAGTGAGTGAAAATTATGCAGATTTGACAAAATGGAGGTCAACTGTTTTCAAATATTGTTGATTGATGTCATATTTTATCTTTAACATGTTTAAAAGGTAGTACTTAATGTGCTAATAAAAAATGAAAACTCGAATATATGCGGCACCGGCGGTTAAAGGGTTAATGAATTAATGCGGTTTAAGTCGATGTCGTGCAGATACTGGCCAAGATAGAATCAACGGAATACGTATTGGGATACGTACAACAATGTATTCAGCTAAGGCTTGGTTCATCGAGGTCGCATCCCTAAGACCTCGAGAAACCAAGCCTTGCTGTAGGGAAGATTCAGCAGACTCTACAACTCCTGATATTAATGTTTCGTTATACAGTAGTAAATCAGTATCGTATGCCACTACCCAGCAGACACAATACGTTGAATCAATGTTGATTTAACGATGGTCCAACGTCGTAGACGGTGGACCAACGTTCAACCAGCATTGATTCAACATCTTGTGTCTGCTGGGTAATGTGAAATATACGAACGACCCACGGAGACATGAAAGTGACCCCTGTGTTTTGTCACAGAAAGTACATGAACACCTGATAAAGATTTGTAAATTAGTAAGATAACTAATATTTCCGAAGATCCATAATTATGAAGTTTCACTGAGAATTGACGAATATATAGGCCTACATGAAAAATAAATACATAATTATTATGATTAGTACATGTAATTAGAACACCTATAGAATAGAAACACAAATCGCAGTTTTTATTGCAGTGGTGATGGAATCTACTAATTTACTGTACTTCGATAAATCATCTGTCAGATGGGCTTAAATGCGAAAATATCAGAGGGCCATTAATTTTCCAGCAAAAGAGCTGCGCTAACGACTGCTTTTGTGATTCCTTCGGATAAATGTATACCCGCAGAATGCGACGGCATTGCCATCCAGATTTTATTTCAGAGAATGAAATCATTAGACGATACGTTATTGGAGACTTGATTAAGTCAGTTGTCAAGGGAACAGAAAAAATGGCATATAGTGTCTTAATTACTGCTATTATCTGCCAACGAGAAGTCTGGGAAGGAATTATCACAAAAATGACACGGATCTGAATGTAGTCACGTCTGCGTGTTTGATTTATTGCTTCTCGGATTTCGAGCCGTAATACAGATGAGATGTCTCCTATTTCAAACCTCTGAAAATTCTAAGTCGCCAACATCCCTTTAGTCAGAGTCGTATATAAAATGTTATTGGCGCTGCCATACATTCTGATATTGAAAGCTTTATTTCTATGGTATATAATAGCATAGGTTGTGCAAGAGTTCCTCTAATGAAACAAGACAAACGTTGATCCAATGCTGGTTTCATGGAAGTGATAATGTCAAGCTTCACAATGATATAAGTCGTGTTACAAGTTTGTAACAGAAGCACAGTGCGTGTTTCTATTGCTGCACTATTTTATCTGGGGTTAGAAAATATTGTATTTTTTGTTCGGCTCAATGATGTCAAATTTCCAATCAATTTATAGATAAATATACAGCCGGTAGAAAATAGAACATGTTCATGTTCAGTGCTGTGACGCACCCAGGCCTTTGTCACCAGGCAACCACCAACCAGGTGTCAGCAAGGAATTACTCAACTTTGGGCCAACATATCAAACATAATATTGACCTTACATTCAGCCACCCTGGCCCTATGAAGGCGTCACTCAACAACACATGGACCTCGACTGATGTTAGATACACGTTAACACGTTTAACCCTTAAAACGCTGAAACAATTTCATATAAGCCATAGAAACCAGAGGGTTATTTTCAACTTGAAATCTTCAGAAATGTCTTAGTTATAGCTCTTTTCGCTTCATTTGAATACCAATGTTATGGGTCTACGGCCTTTATGAATAGTTTAATTCTTTCAGCGCGGGGATCGTCTTTGTACGTCAGAATCTGACGTCTACAGACGTCGGATTCTGTCGTACAAAGACGATCCCCGCACTGAAAGGGTTAATGTGTTTACTATCACGTAAATAAGACACACGACAATGATCATCCTAACTGTTACCATTATGTTTGCTTGTGGACTTGTATTCTCCTACAAGTTACGATATATCGTAGGCTTCAGATTGGTCGAGATCGCCATCTCGACCAATCAGAAGCCTACGATATATCGTAAATTGTTCGAGAATACGACCCCAGCTGCACGTGATACAGCAACCCATCAACATACATGTAGTTGCTGAAAATTATCACCATGTAGTCCAATGTCACTGGACCAATGCCTGGACAATGCCCGTGAGCTCCGTGACATTAATCAACGTGTGTCACTAGTTGGCAAAAACAATGGATCATAAAATTATCTTTGCCTGAATAGCTCAGTTGCTGTTGTTTGTCTTTGCTGGTAGAATTTAATGTTTTAACTCTATCAGTGCGGTAACTTAAGACGTCGGAATCTGACGTCTAACGTCGATCCCCGCACTGTAAGAGTAAACATATTTATAAGGGGTTGTAGACCCATAACATAGGTATTCAAACGAGCAGGAAGGAGCTAACTAGCTAAGATATTTGTGATGATTTTAGTCTCCTTTTAACTGCCAAATTATTCAATTTGAATTTACACCCATTTGAAGTTGTGTCTCGCTGACGCGATCCACAACTTCAAGTGAGTGAAAATTATTCAGATTTGACAAAATGGAGGTCAACTCTTTTCAAATCTTGCTGATTGATGTCACATTTTATCTTTAACATGTCTAAAAGGTGTTACTTAATGTGCTAATAAAAAATGAAAACCCGAATATATGCGGCATCGGCGGTTAAAGGGTTAAACAAACAGATCTCAGCGTTGTAAGAGCCAAGCTGCATGCTACATCCTGGGCTGATTAAACAATATATTTTATGTGCATAGTGTCCAGTTATTTACAAATAAATATATAACACAGTAATATTTAAAAAATGTGGAAAATGCAATATCCCACCAGCTGCAACACAACAACAATGTCAGTGAAGCACTATTTCTTATACACAGATCAATGTGTGAACATTTTAGCGTATATATTATGCGCTATTGGTTAATGGAATGATGGGCTCTGACAAGCCATGTTTGAATTCTGTAAAATTAACTAGATGATGCAGGCCTATCTGGCAAGAATATTAACAATAGAAACCTAAGCTAACTTTATTTAATGTTGAACAACCATCTATGACAGTGGCTTAACATTAAACCAACATAGGTTGAAATGAGAAAGGTAAGACCAAGAACTTCTATATAAAGTTCTTGGTAAGATTTAGGTGAGATGGTCAGGATATGGTGGCGCAGATGCTTTTGACGTGCGCTGGTGGTCAAGCCCGGTCACTGCGTGTCATTTTACATCAGACTGCCCAGCGGCCCGCTAATACACCGCTGGCAGAAACCTTTTTATCTATTAGTACATCATCTGCAGACAGCCCTGACCAATAGAGAGACGAAAACATCAGAGGCAGGATGTAATGACCCGCAGATAAAATATGTAAATCTGTCTCGCTTTTTTATTAAAAAAATATTTCACCATCGCTTACCATGTTTTATATTATCGGAGACCGCATCTCTTGTCATCGATGCAATTATATCCGATGACATAGTCATATACTAGTCCGTAAGAAATAGTCTCTGTTGATATACGCGATACAGATTATGTAATCATCGCCAATCGTAAAGTTGCGTCCCAATTTTTTCGTGCTCAACCGATCGATTGCGCAATGAATAATTAACCCCCACAACGCCGAAATATCATTATGTTTGTATAAACCATGGAGATCAAGGTTTTTTTTTCAATTTGCAATCATAATAAATGTCTTAATTAGCTTTTTTCGCATAATTTGAATACCTATGTTATCAGGTTATGAGTCTACGGTCATTAGAAATGTCCCCGCGCTGAAAGGGTTAAGGCGTCTTTGTTAGATAACTGATTTATATATTAATTTGTATTGATAGATTTACATCTCATTTGAATAATGCCTTGACGAATAATAACTGCCAGGCTTTATAGGTCAATTTATTATTTGCATTTGGCTACCCCTCACATTTGTCATGAACTTGTTAATTTCAGCGTACAAAAACACAGCTTTCTCTCTACTGCCCAACAATTGCCCAGCAATTGTACCCAGCCAGCACAATAGGCCTACATATTGATAAAAAACAGAGAGAAAATATCCATGCAAGCAGCAAAAACTGAACAGTATTTCTCTTCCTATTAAAAACGGGAGGCCGTGCAACTGCATCGCATTTGATTATTGTCAGCGTCTCACATGACAACAACTGCTATCTTCCTTTTTTATTGGATATTTTCATTAGTTAGAATTCTGGTTTTTATTAGAAGTCTGAAATTCCCCGGATACTTCATCCAGTGCTCATTTCTCCCCCACAAACATCATTTCAGGTAATTGGCGAACGATACGGTTTTACTTTGAATCACATTTTCTCAATATTGACCTGGTGATTTGTATGTAATATATATGTAGGCTAGTACAGTATTACATTATTATTTAGGAATTAACATACTTATTTAATCTGGATTACAAACAGCTGTTTTGGCCAATAAGTTGATCTTATGGGATGAATAGTGATATAATAATAGAATGTTGTATGGATCAGTCTGCATGTTTTTACTTCTCAAATTCTTGTTATTATTTCACGAGGAAAGGTGAAGAAATATTTCTTTATTTACTTTATTTTGTAGTTAATTTATGTGACGCTAGTAGTGTACGGACTCCACTGACCACCACGCAATCTTAGCCCATTCTCTTAAAAACTGAATTATGTGTGAGTCTTTTTTTGTGTTAAATTTCAAGGATTTAAAGATAAGCAGTCCTTGGATATTAAAATAATTTTAAAGGCCGTCCCACCACGTAGCGTTAATGTAGATGGTACATGTACGTGGGCGGTGGCTACAAAGATCCCCCCCCCCCTTACTCACTCACGTGTCAGATATTTTCCACGTTTTAAAACAATAGTCTAAGAATAAAGTAAAAATAAGTTCTATTTTGTCTATGAAGTGCAGTATAATATCCTAAAATCCATATTTCAGGTAATGTGATTTATCGAGATGGCCAACTCGACCAATCTTATGCCTAGAACCTCGATTCTACCAGTTGATATCACCGGCCTTAGTATTAATATTTGATTTGTTGATTTTCTCGTAACAAAGTTTGTACAAAACTTGTTCCTCTGTGTGACATTTGGTGCTTTAACACTATTAGGCCTTATCCTGATCATCAGGACTATTGTCGTTATTAAACTATTTTATTAGTCGATCAAATCACTGATATTGGGAACGAAATGTGCGATTAACCCTTTAACCGCCAAATTATTCAATCTGAATTTTCACCCACTTGAATTTGTGTCTCGCTGACGCGATCCACAACTTCAAGTGAGTGAAAATTATTCAGATTTGACAAAATGTAGGTCAACTGTTTTCAAATACTGCTGATTAATGTCACATTTTATTTTTAACATGTTTAAAAGGTGGTACTTAATGTGCTAATAAAAAATAAGAACCCGAATATATGCGGCACCGGCGGTTAAAGGGTTAAACATCAATAGATATTTGCAATCGTTTGGTCCCAAATTAAACAAATATGCATAATCTTCACCTACTTGAAGTTGTGGGTCGCGGTAGCGAGACACAACTTCAAGTGGGTGAAGATTCTAATAAAAAAAATTATCAGGATGAGGGTTAACCCTTCGAGCACCAAGCTATTCACTCCGTTTTATTCAACTTGAGATGAATAAAAGGTGAATACAAATATCCTGATTTTATCAAACCAATATTTTGAAAGAAAGATGTGAAAGTGTATTGTATTCGATGAATTTTATTCAAAATGTGCCACGTGCTGTATAAAAGCGCCTAGAGAGCTTAACTCTTACAACGCTGAAATATTTTTGTATAAGCAATGGAGATCAGAGAGTTTTTTTCAATTTGAATTCATCATAAACGACTTAGTAATAGGTCTTTCTGGTTCATTTGAATACCTATGTTATGGGTCTACGACCATTATTAATTTTTAATTCTTTCAGTGCGGGGATCGACTTTAGACATCAGAATACTGACATTTACAGACGTCATATTCTGAAAGGGTACTGGCTGAAAGCGTCGCATTTCTTGTTTCCCAGCAAACACGGGAAATAACCATATGTCGACACCCGACCTATGTCGGAGCTTTAGACTTTGAGTTATGGTCATGTTTTGTTAAAATAATATTTTTTTGCTAATTTTCTGTTTTAACGCTGATCGAATATAAAACTTCAAAGCAATATAAGTACAAAATATTGAAGATACCCTAGTTTTATTTCTATTATAAAAAATGATTTAATTTAAACTCTTTAAACTATTTGTCAATTAAATTTAAACTTTCTAGGTCATTTTCTCAACATTTTGCGATATTTAGGGCTTAAGTTTCCAAATCTTGTTTTATCGATGATTTCCTAAATAATTGAGATATATTTATAATTGTTGATTCATTTAAAACCTGAGCGCTGGCTCTTCAAACGCCACTTACTAACTCATTTTCTATATTTTGCGACATAGAACTGGTTTTGATATGGCACGCCACATATAGTCTGCGGCTCTGGCCCAACATTATATAACACAGGGTTTCCGTATCGTTTTTGCTTGTATGTTATACTGCCTCACAACCAGGATGCTTATTATCACAATAAACTCTTTTATTGATGATCCTGGTCGAGTTCACCAGACGACAAACACTGATTTCAGTCTGGCCCCGGGCGGAGGGGTTCGAGCTCATCTCCTGGCGGTGGATGATGTAAATGACATGCGCGCCTGCCGTCTGCCCCGGGCGCGTACTGCCGTTAAACGCGGGTCGGTCTGGCAATAAACTCCCAAAAAGGGGGTCGAAAAGGGGTCCCCGGGGTCACAGTAAAGCGTGTCAATATGTCCAGTGCGGAAACGAGTTTCTGGTAGTAAAACCTCCCCCGCCAGCCTTGATGACATTTACAGGTTTCAGGCGTATTATCTCAACACCATTATATCCACTTTTAACACCCCAACCCTTTCTCTGTCGGTCCCAAATATATTCGGGTTTTCATTTTTATATTAGCACATTAAGTACAATATTTCAAACATGTTCAATATAAAATGTGACATAAATCAGCAAGATTTGAAAACGGTTGACCCCCATTTTGTCAAATCTGAATAAATTTCACTCACTTGAAGTTGTGGGTCGCGTCAGCGAGACACAACTTCAGGTGGGTGAAAATTCCAATTGAATAATTTGGCAGTTAAAGGGCTAACGGACACTCCCTATATATCTACTGGTCCCCAGAATCACTCTGACGCACAAAGATAAAAGGCAGTAACTGCTTACTTTTCAAGTAAATAGTTACTGGCTTTTACTTTTGCCCTGCGAGAGAATGGCTGCATAAACATGGTAAACAATATAAACAGTAGTGATGTGTTTGTAGGCCCATTTGTGATGCTAAAATTCCTTTCTGTTCTTTTAATGTGTGGAAATTATTTCTGTATAATTTGGTTTTCATCGACACTGAGTGTGCTTTACACCATACACATGACTGTGATGGTGACAGTATACTTCTCTTCTAAAAAAAATATTATTGCGTTTGGGACATACACAAAGAAAACCTTTTATTTTAATTAATTGGATGTACATTTTGCAGTTGAAATCATTTCAGTTATTTAAGAAAAAATAAAATAAAATTGATTTTTTTAGAGAAGTAACCTGTTATTATACACGTACTTACTTCCCTCTGCAAAAGTCCGCTATGAGAAGCAGTAGCATGAATGTTTATCACAGTTAAATTAAAAACTAATTTGATTTCAAAAATTCTCAATATCTTTTTACAATGCTATATTTTTTCTCAGAAACTTGTGACCGTTACTGAAAATATTCAAGCAAGTACGATGGAAAACATTTATGCAATACAAGTTCAGAAAACATTAATACAAGTATTATTATTGAACCAGGGATAGCTTAGGTCTATGGATATACTAGTTTGAAACTACTACTTGCATTAATGTTTTCTAAATTTGCATAAATGTTTAGGGCTTGCATACATGTATTCAATTATACTTGTATAAATGTTTTCTGAACTTGGATAAATGTTTTCGGAATTTGCATAAATGTTTTCAATCGTACTTGCATAAAATGTTTTCTGAACTTGCATACATGTTTTCTGAACTTGCATAAATGTTTTTCAAGCGGTAATGGATAAATGCTTTCTGAACTTGCATACATATTTTCTGAACTTGCATTAAGGTTGGTGTCACCAAGGAATATAAAAGGTCTTTTCTATTGGTGTCACCTGTAGGCCACCGTAGATGACATTTCAATGTGGATGAAATAAAAACAGAATATTAGCTGAACTGTGGCTAGCGAACTGGGATGACCTATATGATTATAATATGCGGACGCAGTATAAACAAAAAGTCCCTTTTAACATATAGGAAAGACATTAAAAATGAGCTTGGCGCGGCATACTGCATATTAGAGTGAATCCTTGACAAGGCATGGGAGCGGGGGAAGGGGAGATGAGGGTCCAGTTGGTTATAAGGAGATTGTGCGGCAGACCAGCGTGAAATAACAATGTCATTCCGTGCACAGAGAACAACCGCGGAATTGTCGCCCCCCGCCGCGCGCCGCGATGGCCGCGGAGATTTACGACCCCCTGGAAATGAAAAGGTAATGCAGTGAGGAGTCCGAGTCGATACGGATCCATCCCTACCAGCGGGAAACGCTCACCCACTGCATGTTTAATGTTGGGCCAGCGTCGCAGACGCTGGCCCAACATTGAACATGCGGTGGGCCAGCGTCGCCGACGCTGGCTCAACATTATACACGCAGTGGGTGGGAATTTCGTGTATTCCCGGAGTGACCAGGAGACATTGTCCCAGCTCCGGAACAATGCTGACCCAATGCTACCAGCATTGAATCGACGATTTGCCACTGTCCTTTTGACTGGGCTGGCTGAATCCACTCTTTCGTGTAGTAGATATCGCAGCGCGCGATTTTATGCAAAAAAGCGCTTATCTTGTTTTCCAATAATAAAAGCATCCACTGTACTCCACCCCTGGATGACCGGCTATCGGACAAAATGTATCACTGCTTTAAAAGCAATAAGGCAGTAACTTGAAAAATATGCAGCTATTGTATTTTATTTTGCATGGCCGTACAGATATATGCGTTTCAAAAGATATTGTTCCCCTCTCACATCGTGTATGCTGACAATTCAGTTAACTCTTTGTTAATTTGTATCGGTAATACCAAAGACCATTGTACATGATCTTTGGTAATACTGAAAATGATACTGACTCAGTACCAGTTTCAGTTTCAAATAATGCAAAAAACTACGTTAAAAAATAGATCATTGTAGCACCGAACCTTCACTTTTCACTTTTGAAAAATTTTACACGATATGTTGGTTGCGAAAACGTCAAAGAGACACCGCACCTAGACAATACAAACACATCAAAGGATGCTCTATGTCGCTCTGCTTGCTATTCCTGAATTATCGGTCTGATAAGTTGCGCGAGGGGCGAATTCCTTTAAAACCATCGCCTCCACTTTGCTATAAAATGTAACCATCCTTGATTCAGCTGCGTTGTTCAGTTATTAAACTCAAAGACAAACAGCAGCAATTATTTACACGTAAAGTAAATAATTACAGCTGTGTGCCTTTGAAAACAACACACACTCAAACAACAGTATCTGCTTACTTGAAAAGTGAGCAGTTTGTGTTGTTAGACTTTTCAAGCAACACAATTTCAAGCAACTTACTTTAAAAGTAAGCAGTCACTGCTGTTTGCCGTTACACACCAGTTCCGCGGTAAGTGAGGAGCCCAGCAAAACACGGGACACTCACCCAGTGCTGTTACAATATTGGTCTACTGTCTTCGACGCTGGCCCAACATTGATATATCACTGGATGAATGCCCCGTGTTTAATGCGGCGAGATCATAGATCTCTCTGGATGGCAATACATCAATCACCATCAATGAAAAAACAACTTTTTTTATTGAGCTGAATAAACAGGCAATGGACACAGCGCAAGCCGAGCAAAAACTGGTGATCCTTATGTCCACAGACAGCATGCCTTCAATAGTCGGCCGAAGTTCATATAATGAGAAATACAATTCCAAGCCCTGCAGGAACAGAAAGCTGCATGATGGTGTAGTCTCATTATATTTACAATAATGCCATTTTTTGCCATTTTAAATTCATCTAAGCACGATCCAATATTTTTATTGTAGACCATTAGATTCAAACGTCACCAAAATGAAAATATGACCAAAATGTATACACGTAGAATTGATGCAAATAATAAAGCAGGATATATCAATTTATTACATAGATATGATATATATATTACAGGCCTATTTTTTTCGATTGGCAGCCGCTTAGGATTGTATCCTAACCGTAGATACAACAAATTAGATCCATTAAAAAATGTAATTGTGGCTTCGTTCACCAAGTTTGTTCATCAGAGGTGCCAATTAGTTCAAGTCCCCTATGACTAAATCTACAGTGTGCGATGGTGATATTTTGCTGTGCGAAGGCAAACAGCAGCAACTGCTTACTTGTAAAGTAATCAGCTGCTGCTGTTTTGTGCAAAGGCAGTAACAGCAGTAACTGCTTACTATAGTTGCTGCTGTTTGCCTTTGTTGGTTAGTATATTCCACATACTACATAGATGTCATAGACTGACCTGAGCTTGATTCACTTGGATGGTCTCCTCGCCTTCCATCATACAATCCCGTCCTTCATATCCAGCTGTAAACACACAATACAGTCCGTGAAATTACACAATACTACTGTAATTATTGTATTCAACGTACACAATAATGTACGTACAGTAATATCAACATAAAATAGTGCTCTATGAAGTAAAGCAGTTATAAATGCAAAATGCATCCCCAATTTATTATTCAGGATGTATTTTTGCATAATTATCAACTGCTTAATTAAGGATCCAATCATTTAAACTCTTCTTGATGCAACATACATTTTGCTCCAATGAACTGTTGCTTGATTTGAGAAAACAAATTATTAAAATGAGCATAGTGATGGTTGGTGCTTAAAGGGTTAAAAACGTTGCATGTATTGAAAGAGTTATATTCACTTGATAAAAAAAGTTTATCAAAGCGGACATGTGGGCTGCTGTTTGTATATTAACCATTAAAACACTAAATTAAATAATTCAAATTTTCATTCACTTGAAGTTGTGTCTCGCTACCGCGACCCACAACTTCAAGTGAATGAAAATTATTCATATTTGTTTAATTTGAGACCAAACATTTGCTAATACCACTATAATAAGTGTGATTTGATCGGCTAATAAATTAGAATAAAAACAACTCTAGTAGTGACTAACGGTGAAAGGATTCAAATCATTATGGCTAATAGCGGTATTTCGTGAAGCTTTTTTCATTCAATCACTTTTCTTTGATGATATGCCGTTTTTTAATTTATAAGAAATGTGTGATACTACTGATATCATAATTATCTGAAATATATAAAAAAAAAAAAAAAAAATCGTAATTAAAAAAAATATCCATATTGTATGTTCAGCTTGTAGTTATAATTCAGCCAGATTCCTAACAACAGAATAATCTCCAATCTCACATTTTCATCAGCTTCACCCATTGCCGGCATTCAAATCGCATCAATGAAACAAAACGATGTTTAATTTGAATCCAGACCAGTACACAATAAATTGTGTGGTTAATAAAGTAGAATCATTCACCAATCGGAATAATGAAATGTAATTAATTCACCCCCACTGAGAGACAAATATCAAGTTGCAATTATTTGTGAATTATGTCGGCGCATTTGTAAAGCATTGGAGAAGCAATTTAGCACGTACAATAAGGATGAAACGTATGTATACATGTGTATGCATGCTTGAACTCAATCTATTACTGTCAATAAATTGCCAGCTTAAAATAGCAAGAAAAAACTGTATCTACGTATGGTATTTCTATGTATAAAAACTCCCAATTTATATTTATTTAGTAACATGTGAAAGCTGAATGAAAATGTAACCACTTTATAAAACACTAAGGTGAAATAACAGTGGCGTAGGGGGGGGAGGGGGGAGTTCTGCCCCCCTTTCGCAATTGCCTCAACATCGATCAAAATTACCAAAATATCGGTTTTGATACTCAAAATCTCGAGTGTCAAAACATCCATGCATTATAGCTAAGAAGACTAAAATATAATCACCCCTTTGAACCCTCACGATGCATCAAAGCATCATTTTGCATCTCGGAAGAATGACTTAGTTTTCTAAAACCTAGGGTTTTAGAATGAAAATTTTCATGAAACTGTTTTAATAAAAACATTTTTTTTTTCTCATTTGTCACCCACTTCAAGTCACCTTCATCCACTACAAGTTGAGAATTGCGACAGAAATTCGCGGCTTGTAGTGGATGAAGATGACAATGGTGAATTCAGGCTCGAGAGGGTTTATTGGCATCTCATATTTTTCAAAATTCCAGGTCCGCCCCTGAATACTCATATCAAATGACAGCGCAGTATGTCATTATCTTGGGTGATTTGAAAAAATTTAAATTTAATAAGTCATACTTTTATCTACGTCGTGCATAAAAATGATAAAGGTGCAAGGGCAGCTTAAAGGTTGATACTATTTTCGCGTGAAGTTCAAAACATGCATGCAGCACCTTTGATTATTATTTGATTATCACGCTCATCACTTTATTGTTTTCAAAAAGAGGGCAGAGAACCATTGTAATATGCGCATGGAAGTCTTACGCTGTATCCTTCGTCATGGCGACAGATTACACAGGTTTTCCTGGAAGCAGGCACCTCAGTTTTGCAAAGCCAAATGGCAGTGACGGCTTACTTTTCACCGCCTTGTGTCTTTGCATGGCAGTTTGCTGATCCCCTCGGGACCTTAATATGACGGGTTATACCCCTAGCAATCACTCAGATGCTTCTGGTTCTTCTGATCTGATGCGCAAAACCATAAAAACCATAATTTACAGGTACATCTTCATCCAGGTCTCTCTTTAGGTAAGCACGTACCCTTTATAGCTTACCTCGTAAAGCGGGACGGATATGCAGTGCAAAGGTAAACAGCAGTAACTGCTTACTTGAAAAGTAAGCAGTGTGTAACTGCTTACTTGAAAAGTAAGCAGTTACTGCTGTTTACCTTTGCAGGTAAGCACTTAGAGTAATCAGTCGCTGCTGTTTGGAATTGCAGGATAACAACATTGGCAATGACAACCAGCAGTAACTCATTTCTTCTTGAGTGAGAAGTTATTGTTGTTTATCTTTGTAGACAGCATTTGCAAAGACAAACAGCAGTAACTGCTTACTTTTCAAGTAAGCGGTTACAGTTGTTTTTCTTTGCATAACATCATTTGCAAAGGCAATCAGCAGTAGCTGCTTACTTTTCAAGTAAGCCGTTACTTCTGTTTGTCTTTGCAGGACAGAGCTGTCGAGCAGTCAAGACAAATCTGCTGTAAAACAGAAAATCACCGCATTGTATGCCCTGGCAGACGAGATTGCCTTTTTCAGTGACGTGAAAAAAAATCACAGTAAATATGCATTGCTATTCCATGTCAATTATGTCAGCTTCTGGTGAAATCATGCTCAACCTACAGTAAAACTCAAGAGAAAATTGCCACTTATCAACTATCAGTGAGATGAATTTCGAATAATTATTTTCACATTTTATATGGGCCTATATATCATCATATTATCATTGATCATAAGATGTGTCGTAAGTAAATCTTGAACATACTTCCACAGCATTTGCAGTTTTTGCAGGCGGCTTTTCCCAAGAAGGTGCGTCACAGTGGGATTAAAAATGGTTGGAAACGCATGGACATTTTCAGATCACGGCAATACTGAAGAGCAAATACAAACGGCGGTATCGCCAGGCACGGCAGAATGGTCCTATTACCATGAACATGAACACTGACCACCAACATCCATTATTTGCAAGAATGCTCAACAATTAGTTTCGTAAATGAAATGCTTAACTAGATCTTATTGTCTGTGATACTCAACTGAGTGCCACATAAATAACCTTAGCTGCCGAGGGACGATTTTTGTCTGGTTGTGATTCTGTAGACTGCTATGCCCAGTATACGCAAAAAAATTGTATAACATTTGCGCAATGCTAGGCTAACATATTTTTTAAACCACGAACTGAACAATTCACAGAAGCGATCTGGGGTGTATTATGATTATATTAATGCACCCGCATGTACTGCAATACGAATACAAACAGCAGCGACTGCTTCCTTGAAAAGGCCGGCAATTTCTGATTTTTGAAAATGGGTGGAATTTCTTAGCCTGTTAACATAATGACGCTTAAAATTTATCAGATTATGTCAACCCTCAGGCTCGATAATAATAATAATTATGTCAATATTCAGGCTCGAAAAATAATTGTAAAAAATCATCAGCATCAGTTGATTCTATGTGATAAGAACGGTTTCGCAAATGATTCAATAATATTAATTTACATATAAATGAAAAAGTAGTTTCTGAACATCCTAATTATTTGGTGGTTTGAGCTCAGTTGCGCGACAAAACAAGATTGGTAATGAGATCCATTGTCCTATACTCATATATCTGTTTGCTATTCCCGTCTCGACAAGCCGAAAAACTAAATCGGGAAAACCAGATCAAACTATTTCAGAAGATGGATTACTGGCTCGACTAATTATTATAAATAATACTAAAACGCCTTGACAGATTGACAATGGAAATTAATCATTCAGTATTTTTTCTTCATAGTCCCACATTTCAACAAAAAACGCAGGCTCGTTAATACCCATAGACAAAAACCTCGCATTAACACTCAGAGACTATCGCCTTCGACTAAATTTAACGGCAGCAGATTTGAACCCAGATTAAGCATCCCCCGGGACTAAAAGGTAAACTTGGTTACGAAGGGGAGAATTACACGTGTCTAAAATTAAAGCGTACGGTACTCTGCACAGCAAACACAAAACATTTGTATAACATTTGAACAACGCCGGCCCAACGTCTTCGACGTTGGTCCAACATTGTACAAAATGTTATACAAATGTGTTGTGTTTACTGGGAGCACTGAACAGAATAGACGATCAAAATACAGACGGCTCAAGTTGCGAGTAGATGCCGTTATTGTCATTTCTGGATCAAATTACCGGCGTTAGTAGTCAAAGGGTGGCTTCGATCACACAAAGGTAATCTGGGTTTAAATTTTAAAGGAGTAGAGGGGATGAGAGTAATTGCACATGGAGTGGAGAAGAAGCTAATGAAAAGTAAAATTTTAGTTTTATGTGTAATATCTAAAAAAAAGAGCCATACACATTTCAGTAACGTGCACTTTTACTTGAGAATTAATTCAGTACTGTTGACAATGGTAGCGTAATTTCCGACCACTCTGTTGCTCTGGAAAGCTAAACGCTTACTAACTGCTTACTATTATGCATTTTGGCTATGAATGGCAATGTGAAGTACGAAGTCTGTGGACTGGTTTTTTTAGAACATGAGTTTTGCTGACATATTTATCTTTTGTGTTGCTGTATTTTAACCTATTAACCGCCAAATTATTCAATCTGAATTTTCACCCACTTGCAATTGTGTCTCGCTGACGCGATCCACAACTTCAAGTGAGTGAAAATTATTCAGATTTGACAAAATGGACGTCAACTGTTTTCAAATATTGCTGATAGATGTCATATTTTATCTTTAACATGTTTAAAAGGTGGTACTTCATGTGCTAATAAAAAAGGAAAACCCGAATATATGCGACACCGGCGGTTAAAGGGTTAAAAAGTGATAACTCTGTGTTTAACCATTTGAATGCTGCATTACTCATTGATAGTTCTCATTCATTGAATCAGGCATATTAAGCCCGCTAGATGGTGGGCCACGGAGGGTATTGAAACTCAATTTCGGATGCTGCAACACGAAATGGAATAACATAGGGCAGCATTTAAAGACCAAATCTGTTATGATTGATAATTTATCCACAAAACAATTATTGACGGTCTTTTCCTGCGAAAGCATCTTGAAAACACATACACACGATCTTAAATGTACCTAAATGCCGAATAAATAAAAGTGTGAAAATATTCATTTAGTGTGCTAAGATACGAGCTGTTCCAATTTTACTTTTGTAAGAGTGATATATACATGTGAATAAAGAATATAAAACATAATCATGATACAACCGATGTCCTTCCATTTGCTTCATATCCATTATAAATACCGTATCATACCGGGATCCTACCTCAAGCAACACGCCCACGCTGCAGTTCAAAGCCAAAAAGCAGTAACTGCTTACTTGAAAAGTAATCAGTTACTGTCTTTTGGTTTCGAACAGAAGCATTGTTTATACACGGATCATCTGGATCCCCCCCCCCCCTCCTACCAAAAAGCCCCCCGAGTCCTCCTTCATATTTGATAATGTCAGAACGGGCGATCACACACACGTACACAAAGGCAAACAAGACACGTTGAAACAATGTTGCTTTAATGTTGGGCCAGCGTCGCAGACGTTGGAACAACATTAAAACATCATTGTTTCAACATGTCGTGTTTGCGGGGCAAAGGCAAACAAGACGCAAAAAATATTTGTATGACATTTGTTCAATGCTGGCCCAGCGTCGAAGACGTTGGGCCGATGCTGTACAAATGTTATACAAATGTATCGTGTTTGCTGGGTTTCAGCCATTGTTGGATCAATGCTGGGCGAGCGTCAGAGACGGTGGGCCGACATTGATCCAACAGTGACTCGTGTTTGCGGGCATACAACGATGCTGTACTCTTCAAGAGCTGCATCCACGTTGAAGCAATGCTGGGCCAGCATCAAATCAGCATCAAACCAACGTGTCGTGTTTGCTGGGCTATACCTAGATATTTTTCATTCATTTGAAGCTGGCATTTACAGAGTTGGTGCCTCTGATTTAAAATCAGTATCTGTGATATATTTTAGCAGACATTTCGTTGTTTTGAAAATGCAGTTATCCTTGATTACATGGATGAAAAGTATATGTGGCCGGACACCCACTGTGTATTGTCCTGCTAAATCATTTCAAGTGTATTGGAGTCATCCGGGAGAAACGCCGCTCATCAAGAATAATGCGTCCCAGGTTAGGGCACGAACGCCCTGCGTTGGCCAAACATCGTGGCAAAGCTGGGGCAGCGTCGCAGACGCTGCCCCGGCTTTGCCACGATGCTGGGCCAACGTTTCTGGTACATGGAGCACACACCTGTATTAGGAACAGACATAAAACCAGCCAAAGATATGAAAAATAAATGAGGTGGCAGCCTTGGCAGGTTTTGCACCGGGCAATTTGCCGCCGGTGATCTGCACTTGCCATTTGAAACACTTGCACTTGCCATCTTCGTGGCGGAACGCGTGTTCAATCTTCCTCGGTGCCCCAGACAGCGCAATCGCTTGGCGTCTGGCACTCGAATCTGGGGTGTCACCAAAAGCGTGGAGGAGATGAGAGATAGCCTCGTGGTTCGCCCCGATACAGTTCTCCAAACTGTTAAAATGTTCGGGGCGTGCATTAGCATTGGTGCAGTTTCAGTAGGCCTCTATGTGTATAACCTACATTATTATCAAAAGACAAAAAAAAAATACTATTATAGGCTACATGGCTGTATTATTAATTAATCATTGATTACTGCAGTGAGACATATTGTGGCAGATGGATTTTAAAAAAAACTTTTAATTTCAAACATTTTCCCAGAGACACGTCCGGCAGACGGGAGTGCACTGGATGCTCCATCTAAATACTGTCTCGAGTACCAGATACTCAGGCCGAGTGGCCGATACTCTGGTACGGCCCTGTGAAATGACAGTCTGAGGTCGTAAACTGCAATTATGGAGAGTTTTACAGGCAGCCTCTCCCACGGTTGGATGGACTCCTGTGTCGTTTGCCCCACAAGCCAGTGTTCACGCCATTATGATCCAGAACAGGCAGCCCTGTCGACGGCCCAGTGTTGGCTCGATGTTGTGTCAACGTCTCTGACGTTGACCCAACATCGAGCCAACGCTGGGCCGGAGTTTCTGTCTTCGGACGTCGTTATTGTCCATTTATGAACCGTGTAAGTGTTTGTCCAAACAAGTTCTGCGGCTATTATAGCAGGCACATACGATCTGAACAACAGCGGACAATATCTGATATAAGGGGAGAAAGGGGGAGACAGTGGTGTTGCTATAAAACATTAATGAGCAGAACATTTCGCTTTTTAATGAAATGGCAAAAACTCAAATGCAATCAACAGCGAGGAAACACACACCATGGCTGATAAATACATATGAGATTTAAACAAAGCACAACAAAAATAGCTGAATAATGATAGGTCGCGTACTCGAGTGTCCACCAAAAACTATGTCAGGTCGACATATTGACCTTTCGAATATTGCGGTTTTCAGGTGTATGCTGATATCATAACCTATCGAACGACATAAAATTATGCCTATGGGCTTCTGTTGGCTCAATATTGGACCAGCGTCTGCGACGTTGGCCCAATATTGAGCCAGCAGTGGCCCAGCTTTACTGATGGTGATGTGAACATTGCACGGGTGTAAATATTCATAGCGTAATAACTACAAGTTTTACGATCGAAGCCGGACAAAAAAATGTATAGGATATCTGGAGAATCGAGCCGTAAACGAGCACATAGGGGATTCGATTCCTTTCAGAATAATATTCGCCCTCGCGCGCCTCATGCATATGCATGACCATGAAAAAGTAACATCTTTTTCTGGGGCCGGCTATAATCATGTGAGGCTGTGAGGGGGGGGGGGGGGGAGACTGTTTATAGAGCGCACCGCTATTATTACACTGTTTACTAGAACATGCAGAGTACTGTAATCAACAGGGCCCGTATTCTCGTAAAAGTTACGATAATATCAGGCTTCGATATGGCCAAATTGAAACCTACGATATAAGGGAACTTACACAAGAATAGGGGTCATCATCGTGGCTACACTTCAATAATTGCAGGCAGAAGAAAATCCTGCAGGCCCGGTTTACCAGCCCGCTCAGCTAAGCCACCCTTAAGACAGTCCTAACCTTTGATAAATCAGAAACGAATCAGAAATGCAGCATAGCGTTTTCCATTTCGAGAAAAAACATCCATGTGTGGGTTTTCTTCAAAGGCAACATGCGTATCGTCAACTATATTGTTTAAGAAATGGAAAACGCTATGCTGCATTTCTGATTCGTATCTGATTTATCACTAATTGACACAGAATGAGCGGGTGGCATCATCTTCCCTACAGCAGGACCTCGAGAAGCCTAGCCTTGCTGCAGGGAAGATGCACTGCATGGACTAGGGAGGATTTGTTACTCACAGATTTAGCCATGTCAAGGCCTGGCAGCAATAACTGCTCTCTTTTCTAGTGAGCAGTTACTGCAGCTTGGATTTGCACAACCGTCTTGATCAAAATCTGCACCTGATGTTCAATCTTTAAAATAAATAATGCGCATTATCTAATTTGACTACAGTGGAATTAAAATTACTTTTGGAAATTGCGCTCGCGATGGGTGACTAATCTGCCATGCAAAGACGAACAGTAGTATATGCTTATTAGAAACTTAAGCAGATACGGTAATTTGTCTATGTATAACATGGCAGTGATATGTACGTGCCATGTTCACGGCTGCAGGTTAAGTAGTCAATTCTCCACCTATGTGACCGTTCAATCGATACTATTGTTCACGACGGTGATTTGTGACCTACTTTCTCTCACATTGCTATTGGACGTTATCGGTCAAGTGTGTGATGGGCTTTTTGATACGCAGTGTGACCCGCGCCTGTTCCCACAGTACAAAATGCAACGTGCCGTGCGTTAATTTTCCTTGCCAAATATCAGGAAAATGTTTTACAAAGTTGTACATGATACAACGTCACATTGAAAGTTACAATTTTTCAGTGTTAAAGTCAGGCACTTGTTGCGCCCGGGCTCCTAGCCTGCTTGTGGGGAGTGTAATTATATACACGCACACTATCATAACCGTTTTATTGTTTTCTACGGAATTATATATTTTCTACTATTTTTTATCTACGGACGGATTTTATTGAATTTTTTTCACCCCCAAAGCTCTGAGCTAAAGTTCAAATTAAATTTTCAGTCATTTGAAGTTGTATCTCGCTAACGCGATTCACAACTTCAAGTGACTGAAAATTACTTGGATTTGAAAAATATAAGTCACAACATTTTTTTGCTCTGAAACCTCGTTGCACAAATTGAAATAATATCACATGTCGTATTAGCTTGTATTACTGTATAGCTAACATAAACGACATCAGTAATCAATAGGTTTAAATATTTAAATCTCATTTTTTTTAAATGCAACCGCAGTATTCCTCTTCCGTGCATATGATATTGTTATTTTCTGTATAGGATCATAAATAAAGGTTATGTGACCCCATACAGCGGAGCACCTTCCACATTCCTGTTTGAAGACAGCATACATGTATATATTTTAGCACTACATACACGCTTGGGGGATATACTAAACACTAACAACGTTGAAATTATTTTTATATATACTATGGGGATCAAAATACTTTCTTTCAATTTATTTATTTCGATTTGTCATGACAATGGTGTTGTACAGCATGAATTACAGATGTTTGCAAGCAAATATATATACAAACAATGCTGAGTTAAAAAAAAAACATGCTATGACTGGCAGACAATAACAGGTCTCTGAAGACCTCTGCTAAGATCGCCTACCACATATAATAAAAATAACAATAATAATTAGTGACAAAAATTAAATTATGATATTACTACTTAAGTATCTAGCCCTGAATAGTATCCCATTTCACTTAAAAAATGTATTATACATATAAAAAGCTAGTGATGTTTACTACATCCACAAGCTGCACTCCATGATCATTGATTATTTACATCGTTTGTATGAAGCTTGTTAAAATAAAATTCATTTATCTTACGTTTAAAAATATTAATGTTGCTGGAAGCACGGATGCTGTCAGGTAAAATATTCCAAGTTTTTCCAATCCTATTAAAATACGAATTATAAAATATAGTTGTTTTCACACGGGGTATTTTTAAAAGAATACCCTTTTGTGCAGATCGACGACCTGTACTGGTATCGACTAAATTATTAAAATTCGAAAAGTTACAATTAACTTTCCCATGAATGTAATTAAATAAAAATAGAGATCGTGTATTTCTCTACGGAAAGAAAGGGGTAGTAGTGATAATTTTATACATCTATCTCTATAGGATATATCTGAGAAATCATTATAAATAAATTTGGTAGCACGTCGCTGCACCTTCTCCAATGATGCTATTTCTGTCACGAGGTATGGTGACCAAACTGGAGAACAATACTCTAATACAGACCGACAATGATGTGACAAATAAAGCTGACGTTTAACAGAATCTGGTGAATCATATCCACAGCCCGTTTAATCATACCAAGCACGGTATGTGCTTTAGAAGCTGTTTTAACAACATGATCCCGAGTACTGAGTTTTGAGTCAATTATTACTCCAAGGTCTACAATTTTAAAATTAGAAATCATCATAAATGTCTTAGTTGTCTTAGTAAATGTCTTTACGCTTCATTTATACATTATTTCATGGGTCAACGGCCAATGTAAATATGTTACTGCAGGGATCGAATTTAGACGTCAGAATCTGACGTCCATAGACGTCAGATTCGGACGTCTAAAATCGATCCCCGCTGGGTTAATGAAGTCCAGATACACCCTATTTCATCATCATCATCATCATCATCATCATCACCACCACCATCAGCACAAAGCCATACAAAATTAATGTCAGTCAAGAAATAATTTCTCAGGTTGAGAGGTGGCGTCATAAACAAATTGTAATCCATTATCAGATTTATCAGAATTATCAGATTATCAGAAGTTAAAGGAATTCATTACCCGCGCAGATTATCGGTCCTATGATTTGGAAGGAGTAACCTGATGTTATCAACCAACCCCGCGTATTCTTATGCTTGCCAGCTGTGTGTGGTGCACCCCATTAAGCATTGCAACACTGAGGATCAATGTACCCAATCCATATAAACTTGTGTTTAGTCGATTCCAGAGTCCTTATATAAAGTACGCAAATATTCTGGTAATGAGAACAATTTGCACGCATGCAAAAAAAGTAGAATAAGCCATAATGACTAAATCTCTATTGTCTGAGCCATCCCGCCATCATAATTATTACGATGCTAACCATATTATGACAAGTATTCAATTTTTTAAAGGGTAATCTAAAATGACTGAATGGCTGACTGTATCGAAAAACGCCATAAATCATTAACCCTTTCAAGCCTGAATTTACCATTGTCATCTTCACTACAAGCCGCGAATTGCTGTCGCAATTCTCGACTTGTAGTGGATGAAGATGAGTTGAAGTGGGTGAAAAATTATAGAAAATTGCCATGTGTTGGTAATAGAAATTTGTGGAAATTATCCTTCTAAAACCGTCAGTTGTAGGAAAATTCAGTCTGTTTTCAGGGATGTAAAATGATGCTTTAATGCATCGTGGGGGCTTAAGGGGTTAAATAGCGAGAGCTGGTGCTGTTAGTTTGTTTTATTTGAAATCCGTTCCTCTGCAGCACAAAATTACTGTATTGGTGATTCCAATTATAGTGGAATCGTCCTCACTGTAAATAGCGCTTTCTAAGATATATTTAGGAGACATCCCTTTGCCAGACAGATCTACGCTTCCTTAACGATACCATTTGCCAGATACAATCTCCCTCAGAAATTGTCTGCGCGGAGAAAACTGGCGCTGCCGAAGAGAAAAAATGGCTGTCCGGATCACAGCATCTGCGACACGACGGCCCAACGCTGGATCCGTGAACTGCCATGGTGGCCCGCCATCGATCCAACGGTGGGCCACTTTCCCGCCTCCGGTGGAGCAGTCACAGCATCCAAGCAGTAAAAAAGAGAGGGAATAAAAAGAGTGGCTAGATGTAGATGATATGAATCAAAGGATTACAGATGACATTAAATGCAGGGAGGGAAGAGCGACTTATTTATCGTGGATTTCTAAATCAGCCACCATTGTGGCGTGATTTCAAGTAATCAGGGACTGGCGCCCGATTGTGATCAGCGACAGCGCCGCCCGCTGCTACAGCAGGTGGTGCAGGTGACGCTTCTTCAACTGTCAAGTGAGTTGAGGTATTGCTACGCTCTGCGTACTACGCAATGCGTACGCACTGCGTAATACGCATAGCGTAGCTATATTACTACGGAAATACTCAGAGAATAAATGAAAATTACCTATAAAATCACACCCCACTAATTAATTGAAACTATTACTATTACTATCGCAACACCCTTGGTATATGGTTTTAGATTACCCAGACTTGGCTGTATGTGGGGCAGTGGACGTGTCCCGATACGAGCAGGAGCGCCGTGCCATGTACAGCGCAGGGTATTACACTGTGCGCAAACAATGCAGTGCAATAACACCAGATCACGAGATGAGGCATACATTTCCATTCTGGAGATGATCGCCATATTTTAGTAAAACGTGTGTAGAGTGTGAATGACTGATAGGCAACCTACGTGACCTCGTATGTTGTCACATACGATGCACTATGTTTTATATTATCACACTCTCGCTGACGGGAAGCATATCCGACATATAATATATAGAAAAGGCTCATTTGAACAAGCAATACAAATTATTCGTAGCGTAAGAAAATCCACCATCCATTATCGCGAAGAACCGGGAGCCTAGTGTGACCAGGGCATTATGCCCTGGTCACACTAGGCTCCCGGTCCTTCACGGCAGTGCCGGATCTTTCCGGTCACTCACGGATCTCAGATCCGGGAAGATCCTGGAAGATGTGTAGGATTTAAAAAATAATTTTAACCTTTTCAGTCCGGGGACCAATTTTAGACATCAGATTGTGACGTCTAAAGTCGATCCCGCAGTTGAAAGAATTAAACATTTATAATAGCAGTAGACTCATAACATAGGTGATCAAATGAAGCGGGAAGAGCTAACTAAGACATTTAGGATGATTTCAGATTGAAAAAACCCTTTTCTTTCCATGGTTTATACACAAATATGTGTAAGGGTTAAATGATAATATTGACTAGATGTCGATTGAATGTTGGCCTGTCGTCGCAAAAAGCGACATTGGGTCAACGTATCTATATCTCGTAACTTGTCCAAGCATACGGTTCCTGGAAGTTAAGGCGTTGTTTCAACAATGACCCAAACCTGACATGTCTTTCTGGCTGGCATGAGGCACAGGTGTGCAGAAGAGCCGGTCAGAAAGGTTAGCCTGGCAGGTGAAGCCTGGTATTTTCTCTGGCTATTACTCGCAGAGAGAGTTGGCTGTAAGTTCTTTTTGCTGATAAGTCCGGGGATTTGGTCGTGGACAGGTCGTACAGCCACATAGAGCGCTCTGAGAAAACAGGCGACTCACCGGCTGTTTTCTCAAGAGAGTGGTCTAAAATCTCTCATTTAACCTGTAGAATAGAATACGTTCTCGAGGTACAAGCTACAGTTTGCAGTGTTGTTGGGGTGTGTACTACAAAGAGCATTTCTTCAATAAGAGTAGGACTAAGTCTTAACTTCTGGCTTTCCACTGTTCAGATACACAATGTGCAGAAGTGGACGTATGGCAGTATTCACTCAGCCTTACATGGTACTATTAACCCTTAGAACGCTGACATATTTTTTAAAAAAACAATGGAGACCGAAGAGTTTTTTCAATTTGAAATCACTATAAATGTCTTAGTTATTAGCTGTTTTCGCTTCACCTATGTTATGGGTTTTACTTTACAGTAGGTCCTACCACAATATTAGCGTCTTATATATTGTTATAACGTATCGCCCTGGGACCAATAAACTGTGATGTAAACTCAAACAAAAGTAACTACTTACTTGACAAATAAGCAGTTACTATTGTTTACATTTGTATTGCAGTACCGAGCAAAAGGGTGTAATAATCACTACTACTATCATATTGAATAATATTTTCTAATGTTTGTTATGTTAATTTTATTATTCCCAAGATCACCAACAATGTCTAAGTTGCTCATGGTAACAGTGTTATCAGGTTATGGGTACTCAATCGTCCAAAGCCGAAAGGCAGTAACTACTTAATTTCCAACTAAGTAATTACTGCCTTTTAGCTTTATATTGACGTGTTTTTTGTTATCCTGATTGATTTGATATAAGTAGAAGCTAACCCAGAACGCACGATACACTGACCCAATGTTGGTTCAATGTTGGGCCATCGTCTTCGACGCTGGCCCAACCTTGAACCAACATTGGGTCAGTGTATCGTGTTTACTGGGCAGAGCCTGATTGTCAAGGATGCTGACAGTCTATCTCATCAATGCTACGTGTAATTTTCCTCTGATAATTTGCCTGTCAGAAAGTTAACGGGACGTCAGTGATGGCTGGAAATTTCATAGTATTTGGAATTAGGGATGCGAGCGATGGATTTCACGTGAAAACCCAATTACGACTTTATTAATTTAAATATTACAGCATTGCTTGCCCAGCTTAGGCCGTATTTTGGACATTACTTTATGGTAATATTTACGTGGGTGGATGGAGTACATTGTTACTTTTATAATGACTTTAGAAATACACAACACGCCGTCGACACAATTATCATTAAAATTAAAAAATATTCTCATACACATTAAACTGAAATCCTGGTTGTCAGATATTATATACATAAACATGATAAAAACCAACTGTAAAGCTAATTATGTTAGACATAATTACATAAGCGCAGACTGTAATCATGGTAATACTAATTATGTCAGAGATCATGTACACAAACAATAACTGTAATAGGATACTAATTATGTCTCCCCTCTCACAGAGAGGTGGGGACATGTTGCTTTACCTTTGTCCGCTCTCTCTGTGAGTCTCAGTCTGTGGGTCCCATTCATTTCTGCCAGCGCTTGCAGGCGGTCGAACACGAGACGTTGACCCGATGCCGGGCTAATGTTGGCTCACCGTCTACGACGCTGAGCCAACATCAGCCCAGTATTGGGTTACTGTGTGGTGTTAGGCGCCACGCTGAATGTGGGGCCAGCGTCACAGACGGCCGGCCAACATTAACACAGCTTTGGTTCGAAGCATCGTGCCCGTACGGCCAGCATGCAGGTACCCGCAACTTGAAATACTGACTAGGACTGAATGGATACTAGCCAGCACAGGCGACGCTGGTCCAGTACTTAACAGACCTTTGGCAGGTGTCGGCTTGTAATCGCCGCCAGCAGTAAGCAATACCAGATCAGCTGCTGGCCAGCAAACACGAGGCGTTAAACCAGTGCTGGTTTGATGCTGGGTCACCACGCAGATAGTGGGCCAGCAATGGACCAGCATTGGATCAACGTCGTGTTTGCTGGGAGTGTTGACAAGTGTTTCGCACCAAAACGGAATAATAAATTCCGCTTAATACATAGTTTCTACTGTCCACAGGAGCCATTTAATAACATTAATTACAATAGCCATAGACACTACATCTATTAGCTATCAACCTTTATGGTTATGCTGCAGGAGGGGAGAAATCTCCAGTATTTTGTTCACAAAAAACTATATGTCAGATATAATGTACACTGTAATGATAATATATCACAGATATAATGGACACATCATCTAAATGTATTATATATTAGGGTATGTATAATAATAAAAATAATGTGCACACTGTTAGAGTTTGTGTACCTTTTCTGATATTATATTGAGTATTGCAGCTAGTATCTGTGTACTACACAGACATTGACTGCAATACTCGATAGAATATCCGAACATTTACACAAACTCTAACTGTAATCGTAATGCTCAGTGTACATGTATCAGTTAAAATACACACACTGTAACCACTGGTACATGTAACTGTAATACACATTTTATCGGTGATAACATACAAAACTGTAACTGTAATAATCATTATATGTAAGATAGCATACATAAAATGTATCTGTAATACTCATTTTGTCTGATTAACTGTCAGGGAGTGACGTGCCCAGGGGAGACTCGGGGAAACGGGCCGCCCAGCCTTCCCTACTTGTCCATTCTCGGGGAAGAATTATTGTCATTTCGCACCTTATCTGATCAGTCGACATTGTCCCGGCAAATTGTCAGGAGACAATGGACCCTGTCGCATGGATGCCACCATTCCCATCCCAGTGCTGCTAACCAACGACAAACAACAGTAGGCCTACGGCCCGGCAGAGCCAAAATACATTATCTGCTTACTTTTTGTAAAGTAAGTAGATACTGGCTTTTGGCTTTTCACGATAGAGTAATTCACCTTTTGTATTCATCTCGCCATGTTCGGGAGGTTCTCCCGGCCTACCAGTGTATCCTATATGTGCACAAACAAGGCCTAAAACTCCATTCATTTAGGAATTCATTCTAAACTTGCAAAGTATGCAATCACTGTTGCATTGCATGACAGAGAAGATAGATGTACAAAAAAATGATTTTTTGCACAAAAAAGTGTTTTTTTGATAGCATTGTCAATAGGCACCAGAGTGGCAACAACGGCATGCATAATCCTATACAACGGTAGATAGCAGTAACTGTTTACTTAGAAAGTGAACATATGCCGTTGTTTGCCTGTGTATTACAGCGTTCAGAGAGTGTATAATTATATTTCTCAGCGACATTTTGATAAATTGGTAAATTGTGCGTTTAACCCAGTAAACACAAAACATTTGTATAACATTTATAGCATTTATACAACATTGTATAAATGTTACACACCTGTTTTCTGCTTACTGGGTATATGCAGCAAAATTAACATTAAAATGTGTGGGTCTCAAAAGAGTGGAAATTTTAAGTTTTCAATTGAGGACTTAAAGGTTCAACTTAGAGCAAGATAACACCCATCAGACAAGAAACATTGAACCAATGCTGGATTATTGTTGGCCCACCGTCTTCGACGCTGGTCCAGCATCAACCCAACATTGGTTCAATGTATCATATCTGCGGGCAGTAACTGTTGAGATAAGATATGTAGGATATTGTTCTCAGCAGCTCAGTAGGCGCTACTCCTGGGAGAAACATTCAGGCTTATCTTCTGCATCTTTACAGATGAACTAAATGTGGCTGCGCCCCAGTTTCTAATACATTAAAAGCAGCTCTGATAATGAAAGTGGGGTGGGCTCATAGCTAAACCTGAGCAGGCGACGTAACTGCTTCAACGTTGGAAGCATTGGGTTTGTTGAGGAGTGTATAATTTGTTCTCAATATAATGATTAAAATGAGATAGTAATTTGTGACAGAGGCTCTTGTTAACCCTTTCAGCACAGGGACCGACTTTAGACGTCTGAATATGGCGTCGGCAGACGTCGTCTAAAGTCGATCCCCGCACTGAAAGAGTAAAATATCTATACTGACCGTAGACCCATAACATAGGTATTTGGTCTGCATGGTTTATACAAGAATATATCAGTGGCAGGGTTAATCAGCCAACGTCGAGTGTTGGCCTATTGTGTGTTACGTTGTGCCATTGTGTGTGTGGTAGTGGTGCCAGAGGGAAATTACTCTGAAAGTAGATCCCAGCAAACACGATACACTGACCCAATGCTGGTTCAGAGTTGGGCCATCGTCGCAGACAATGAACCAACATTGAACCGGCATTGGGTCAATGTATCGTACATCCGTCTGCGAGAAATGACGTACCGCAACGTCATGCCTTTAGAACACCTGATATAGTTCGGGTTCGAACCCTCACAAAAATGACCGAGAGATTATGTGCGTGATCAGGGGCTGATCCAGAACTTAGGAAAAGGGGGGCGCCTGACAGGCAGTCTGCCGCAATTGTTCCTTCAATTCAGACATAAAACAATACCTTTTTCAGTCTTCTGACCTAGTAAACTGAAGTTTTGTGGCGCCGCCTGATAGAATATTAAATCTCAATAATTTATTAACAATCTTAGGACGATTTCAGGGCACTTCAGTTCCCAAAAGGGAGGTCAGGGTCCCATCCCACTATTTTTTTTTAAATTAAGATTATCTTGACTTTACCTTAATTTCATAAAAATAAATCGAAACTTTTCCAGCATAAAAGAAAGTTAGGATAATCTCTCCTTCTTGACAGCAGAGCTTTACTTTCGGGAAGATGGATAATCCAAATTTTACGATTCTTGGAGAGATGGGCCTAACTGCTTATTTCTTGAGTAAGCAGCTAACATCTTTCCGGCTGAACCCTTGATTCGTAGGAGGAAGACAAGTCAAGGGATGACGTCATTTGGATTGTGTGATCTCTCGTCAGGGGAGGGGGGGGGGGGTGGAAACACGGGGCGATTAATACCACAATTAAGGGCATGAGGAGTGACGAAGAGCACGTGTGACTAAGTAGATCAGCGTTATGATGTGGAAAATCATCCGAAACCCAAGTCTGGAGTGAACAGATAACTGACAGCGAGGTGAAAGGACAACCTGCCGCTCACAAGACGCTGTATCAACGTCTGTGACGTGGATTTCAACGCAGATGTGAAGTAATATGCTCAATGAGAACATCTAAAATCAAAGGTCCGTATTCTCGCACAAGTTGCGATATATCTTAGGCTTCGGATTGGTCGACCAATTGGTCGACCAATCCGAAGCCTAAGATATATCGTAATTTGTACGAGAACCGTAACAGAGAGTGTTGTATTGCAATGCAAAGTCAAAAGGCAGTAGCTGCTTATTTGAAAACGGTGACTGCTCTTTCACTTTGCACGGCAACTACACAATGGCCAGACCATCAAACATAACTAGAAGAGTCTAGTTTTTTTGTAAAAAAACCCTGGATATGTCTCCTCTCCAGCAGCGTAACCATAAAGGTTGATAGCTATTAGATGTTGTGTCAATGGCTTTTGTAATTAATGCTACTAAATAGCTCCTCAGATAGAGACTATGTATTTTGATGTGGTGGAACCCGTCTGTAACGCTGTCCCACATGCAGCGTGGCGTCAAACACGACACGGTTACCCAATACTGGGCTAATGTTGGCTCAGCGTCGTAGACGGTGGGCCAACAATAGCCCGACATTGGGTCAACGTCTCGTGTTTGACCGCCTGCATGATAGACTGAGAGAACAGAACGCACAGACACAAAACTGATGTGACATAAAAATGAGCGGTGGGAAGTAAACCTATATGTCTCCCCTTCTGTGTACAGATGGGAGACATAACTAGTAACCTGGAAATACTGAGCTCGAAACGTATGCTAGTACTGTGCTCAAAACGGTTTTTAACTGGAAAGTAAAAAAATAAATATAACAGTTACTGTTGAAACGTCTGAAGGGAGTGTACCGCCTATGGTACTCTCACAGAAAAAAAATATTTGTTGGATATAAGCAAAAATATATAATAACCTTGATATATTCTTGACATAAGTCACATAGATTATACACACCTGGTAACTGGTTATTAATGAGGAAGCCTGCTCTATTACTGCTGAGCAATGAACCTTCAAAAATCATTTGCATATATGTAGATTACTTGTTTCCATCTATGCACTACGAGTACGCTTTGAAGTCAAAGTAAACCTATAGGATATGTTGATTGTTTTAAGCGACATAAAGATGCACCCAACCCGACCCACCAACTCACTTACTCATTCACTCACTCACCCACTAACCCAGCCACTCACTAGCAGCTAAAGGTTGACGTTTGATTACTGTGATTATTTTTTACTCATCATAAAGGTCGTTTTACAGTATAAATACCAAGAAAAATTGAATGATTACATGTACAAAATCATATCAAAACCACTGTTTAACCCTTCTTAAGCTAAGTATAAATACGTTGGTTTTATCGTATAGGCTAGTATTATATTACAATGTAAACGCTGTCAAACACTTGAAACATTGTCACGTTGTCTTTGTAGCCCACATTCATTAAAAGGAACGCCTTGGGATAAGAATTTTTCAATCTTGTCAATTTTGACAGTTTACTTCATATGAAGCTATATATCCTACTGATCCTGAACAAAATACAGAAACATTTAATAAAAAATTAAAGCACTGAAAACGACTAAACTAGTTTTATTTCCAAGACGTATATTGTCATGTCAACAAAACTGCCCCAGATAATCACCATCTCAGACAGCATGATCAAAGCAACCACCTGGTTGCATCAATAGCTGGCGTCGTTAATTGGTCTGGGACGCGATGATCGGGGGGGGGGGGGGAGTCCAATTGTGGCCCAATTCTGTGCTAGCATTAAATCATCCTTTAATTACTTTAATTACACCGGTATGTTTGGGTTATTGTTGAATTCTTATAAATAATGTTATATATATTAAGAAATGTTTTTGAAAATCTGAAAAATATGGAAAAATTGAAATAATTGTCTGTGGGATATACAACTACATACAAAATTAAAAACGATAATCGATGTCATATTACTGAGTCGCTTTAATTTGATTTAATGTACTTTTGACCGCTTAAATATATAATGTAACTTGATGTATGATGTATAATAATTCCACAAACCATTAAAAAAACTAATCACATCGCCTGTGCACTGCAGCGTATAACCCGGCTATAATCATAAATAAAAAATATAAACGGGTATCATGTATTTATGTCAATATTTAATAGAAAACTAGTAATCAAATTTAAGAGGATTTGCCTTCAAATCTTGGATTGCTCAGCACAAGCCTGTCAGTACTTGACGGGAAAGGAAATGGACGTGGAAAGAATTCCGCGATTGAAAATTTGCGCCATTGCAAAAATAGCAGGGCGGGGAATGTTAATACATGCCGTTATGAAGCGGCACGGGTCAAGGGGTGACAGGACAACTACAAGCGGGAATGGCAGGAATTCAGATTGGTCAGGGAGATGTGGGCCTTCAGAAATCAGGCCGGCCACAAGGCTGGACACGACACACCCTGGACGCCCAATAAATAGCGCTGATAATTCGATTTTACAGATTGCCGAAATTGTCCATTTGGAGGCAGCCCTGCATGAAATGGCGGGCATAAGAGTAGGCCCCCCTATGGCCTCGTGTGATAGCCTGGCCCCTCCCACCTTGTAGGCATAGGCGTCATGTCAAACATGCGACATGGATCAAATGTTGGACTGATGCTGGATCAGCGTCGGCGACGCTGGCCAAGCATCAATCCAACATTTGATCCGTGCCTCCTGTTTGCCGGGGTGTCCGTCCCAATTGTCCGAATGTCCCCCACCCGCCCCATCAATGCCATCTGCCCGTAAACATGGCAAAGCCCCGCCACTGCCAGTCAATAAATGCCAGATTTGAATCTTTTAACACGCCTAACGAAAATAGTTATGCGCTCCCATAAATGGGGCTTTAATAATTGAAGCGGCAAACACTAGCTCCCCTGCGGAGACTTAATGGCGAACTGTGGGGCCATCGTCTGCGGCCGTGCCTGGATAGTATGGATGGTATGGTGTCATAAAACGGGTACTTAGAGCTCCATCAATACACTGTATTCAATCGACTAATATACATTTATAATTTCTCACTTCTACGTCAGCGACAACTGTTACAGTAAACGACAAATTTCATAATATTTTTTGAAATTAGATTCAGGTGTATTAACAGACCTAGGATTTTACATTACATATACAGCTCGTATAAGTGGTTTAATTAAACGTACATTAGGATGGCATGCATCTTCGCAAACTAAATATATAATGTACTGTTCACTAGTACGCCCATTACTGGAATACTGTACTGTAGTATGGAGTTGCACTAGTCGTAAAAATATAAAAAATATAGAGAAAATTCAGAGGTCAATGACCCGATATGTTTTTAAGTATGCTGAAGTAGATTATAAAGAACGACTACTAATGACGAACATTCTACCTTTATCTATGCGCCGTGAATATACTGATATTGTTTTTTTCTGGAAGTGTTTATACGGTAATTATGATGTTGATGTTAGTTTTTTTTATTGTTAGTTTTTTCTCTGATGGTGGATGCTCCACTCGTAACTCGCTTGATTCTGGATTTCCTATGGTACCCCCCTTGTGTCGTACAGACTGCTTCAAACGTAGCTTCTTCAATAGAATAGTTCCTATGTGGAATTCTTTACCATCTAATGTACGTCATATTATTAATTACTCTTCTTTTATATCCAGTTTAAAGCAGCTTATGTTTGAAAAAATGAATACTAGTTTTGTCAGTAGTGATTGCTGTTCATGGTTTTTTAAATGTATGTGTTGTAATTGCCGGTTGTCATAATCATATTAATATAAAGGGCTGGTGGAAATTGAAAACTATGTTGGGTGGGAAGTACTAGCAAAGGCTTCAATGGATCCTGTTTAGTTTCTCTCCCAGGTTTACATTTCTTTTTATATTCCAGTGATATTATTACTTATTATTATGTGCCTCATGTGTATAATTTTATGTTATTTGTATAAGTTATCGAACTGTTATTAATATTGTATCTTGTACACTGAATAAACTGAATTGAATTGAATACATGTTTCAATACTGGTACGGTTTTAACCATTAGAGTGCGGGGATTGACTTAAGACGTCAGAATCGGACGACTGTAGAATCTGACGTCTTAAGTCGTAGACCCATGACATAGATATTCAAATGAAGCAGAAAGGGCTAACTAAGAATTTTGTGATGACTTCAAATTAAAAAAAAACTTTGGTCTTTATGGTTTGTATAAAATATTTCAGCGTTTGACCCTTTCAGCGCGGGGACCGTCTTCATACGTCAGAATCTGACGTCTGTAGACGTCAGATTCTGACGTATAAAGTCGGTCCCCGCACTGAAAGAATGAACGTATCTTCTAACGGCCGTATAGACTCATGACATATAGGTATTCAAATGAAGCTGAAAAAGCTAACTGACGTCTAAAGTCCATATCCGGACTGGAAGAGTAAAACATTACTAATGGCCGTAGACCCATAACACAGGTATTCAAATGAAGTGGAAATACCTGAATAAGACGTTTATGATGATTTCAAATTGGAAAAAACCCTTTGGTCTCCATAGTTCATACAAAAATATTTCAGCGTTGTAAGCGTTAGGGCTAAGCGTTGTCGAACTGTATTTTCACAACAAAATATTGATTGGAATTTAGTGACTGCCAGTTTGAAAAATATCACAGCAGTACTGCAAGAGTGTCCTGAAGAACTGAACCTGATCAATAAATTGTATACATTTGTCAAGCGAGTATTATAGATAAGTAATATTTCATACCTTTTGAGCAGCTATATAGTATACAGTAAATATTATTATTTTACAATGAATTGAAATTATATGTAGCGATAGCTATAACATAGACCTATACTTTCCATACATTCATAAATTACATTAATAATTGAAACAACTCGACATGGCTGCCATTTTGTTTTGATGGATTCTTCAGAAAAAATATAATAATAATCAGAAACCCTACAGTTCAAAGTTGAATCCGATCCATCCAACGGTTCATAAGATGTAGGCCGTATCTGTGAAAAAAAATCATCAGTTAGATTTGCAGATGTGCGCGCGACGACGGGTGCGCCGGCGGAATCATCCCGCACCAATGGTACTCTCTACTCCCGACCAATGATGCTTAATTAATGTTGACGAGAGATTAGGCGAACGACTGTGATCTGATTGTGTATCAAGTTCAAAAATGTTGCTCTAATGAGCTCTGTAACAGTATTTTTTGTTGAAACAGATTAAAATGAAGGTCTCACACAAGTAATCAATATCTGAAATTATCCCTAATTGGCAGACAGAGTCTGCGACTGCATAGTAGAAGATAACTAGCAGCACACAATATATAGCATCGAACTTTTAACTAGTATACATACTATACTGCCCAAATAATACGCACCTTTCTCCAAATGCACCAGCAAGCACTGGGAGAGAACACTGTTTTTGAAGATTCCCTTGGTATTGTATTAAAACAAGAGAAGGGTTCCGCGTGTAGTGGGAGGCCTGCTTCATTTTGTACCAACACAGACGGAATGTTGGATCAATGTTTATGCAACATTGGGTCAACGTCGCGTGTTTGCTTGGACGATACAGGAAAAAACCTTAACCTTTGAAGCGATGAAAAAAACCATGGAGACCAAAGGGTTGTTTTCAATTTGCAATCATCATAAATGTCTTAGTTGGCTTAGTTCTTCATTTGAATACCTATGTTTTGGTTCTTACGGCCATTTTAATATTTTACGGGGTTCGACTTTAAAAGTCAAAGTGTGACGTCTACAGACGTCAGATTCTGACGTCCAAAGTCGATTACAGCGCTGTAAGGCTGTAAGGGTTAAAATAACTCTATTCTATATTAAAATGTAGGTTAGTGGTAAATAAGCTGGGATTTGACTTGACATTCAATAGCTGCTGAATGCTGGGACAGCGTGTGGGAGGTTTTCAGCCAAAACGCTTTAATAGTATTTCATGAAAGAATACAACGTCTACAAAATTCAAAAATTTCGACGCCATGTATGATGGGTGGAAAAAACAGAAACAGATGGGTGACGACTGACATTGCGAAATACATAAAACTTACATGAAAAAGTGAGACTACCCATAATGGCAAACAATTGTAACTGTTTACTTGAAAAGTAAGCAGTTACAGCCGCTTGCCGACCAGTATAGGCGGATACGCGTAAGAACGCACATGATTATTAATCTCGTTTTTTTAGGAGACTCTTTTCGCCGCAAATAATGGAGAACTGTCCATCACGCGGACAAAAATCTCGGCATCATTTTTTGTCATAAATTACTGCATGCTCGCAGAGATGTTTTGTGTTTGCTTTCAGAGAACGTGCAGTTTTATCTAAGAGACAAGACACACGGGTATTGCAACTCTTAGAGCTCCAAGATGGGCACTATTAACCCTTAAAAGCGCTGAAATATATTTGTATGAACAATGGAGACCAAAGGGTTTTTTCCATTTAAATTCATCATAAATGTCTTAGTTAGCTCTTCCTGATTTATATATGTTTACTCTTAAAGCGCGGGGATCGACTTTAGTCGTCAGAATCTGACGTCTGATTCTGACGTCTAAAGTCGATCCCCGCGCTGTGAGGGTTAACCTCTACAAATCTGAATTATTTTTGCTTAAGCCATGGAGACCAATGATTTTTTTGCAATTTGAAATCATAAAATTATCTTAGTTAGTTCTTTGCGGTTTACTTGAATATATCTATGTTGTGGGTCTTCCACCATCATAAATATTTTATTTTTTTCAGTGCGTGGATCGTCTTTATATAAACGTCAGAATCTGACATCTACAGACGTCAGATTCCGACGTATAAAGACGATCCCCGCCCTGAAAGGGTTAAAGCGCTGAGGAGCGCTGGGGATTTAATTTTCAACCATTTGAAAGTATCTCGCAACCGGGACAAAATCGCTCTAGTTTTTCGCAATTTGATTTCGAATATTTGACATTGCCACCAACATTCCTCATGCAAAAGCTTTTATTTCAGTCGCTGACAAACGTTTAAAACTATACTTTATAGTTGTATTTGCAACTATTATTGTATGTTTCTTTTGTGCATGTTTCTGTACCTATAATTTCATAAGATATTCACTCATAAGGTATAGTGAAGCAAGTCCTTCCTGGTGGAATAATCACTATAATTAGGGGTTATTTTTTAAAAGCAATTGACAGTGATCTCTGACACGCCAATTTAAAACTATCGATACTGACTATACCACTGGCATCTCGGTCAGAAAGGTGAGATACCATCAGCACAAATATAATTAGCCCAAGAGAGGAGGACGAGGAATTGTGCGATTTGTATATGGTGTGCCAGTCTTTAAACCTTGCACGGTTAGGCAGTGGTCGTTTTTAATCCGTGTTATTAGCAGAATAAATAACTGTTATTGGGAACAACATGTGTGTTCAAACATCAAGATTTGCAAATGATTAGCCTCAAATTAAAAACAAATCCGAGTATTTTTTACCCACTAGAAGTTGTGGGTCGCGGTAGTGAGACACAACTTCAAATGGGTAAAAATTTAAATTATTTGCTTTACCGCTTTAAAGGGTAACGAATTAGAGAAATTTGAAAATCACCTGAAAAAATCGTAAATGAAGCCGCGTCGTTTTTATCATTGCTGGGCGAGGCTCTCATTGTGGCTCAAAACACGGCCAATAAATGGGGGGATAATTCTGCTGTTCAAAGCCAAAGGGCAGTAACTGCTAAATTTTCGAGTAAGCAGGTACGGTATTTTAATTTTGTACGGCACAAGTAAACCTTCACTCTCCGCCTTATACCGCCCCCCCCCCCACACACAAGTTAGTTAATTGGAATTTTTCACCCACCTGAAGTTGTGTCTCGCTGACGCGATTCACAACTTCAAGTGAGTGAAAATTATGCACATTTGACAAAATGAAGATAAACTATTTTCAAATTTTGCTGATTGATGTCACGTTTTACCCTAACATGTTTGAAATTTGACATAGTGGTTATAAAAATAAAATTAAAAAGAATATAATCGTGACCGGCGGCTAAAAGGTTAAATTCAAAGATTCTAATCAAACAGTTACCCCCTGGTTACTGTCTGTAAACATTGCACATCAGAATTGTCATTGCGTGTCCGGAAGGAGTATTGAAACACGTCCATCCATGTTCCTATACAATAAGCGCATGTCATCTCATTAAGTGCAGGAGCAGTAATAAAAACACCGTTAACTCTATTTATTAGAGTTTGGTAATCTGTTTACAGTTCATAATCTTTAACGAATTAAATCAAACGCCAGCCTGTGAGCGCTTTTACTCGACAGGCTTGTTAGCTGAAAATAATTAGATTAAAAAAGAACAGCGTGCCGATATTGGGAATACGCAAATGCCTGTTATTGTAATGTTTTCAAATTAATGAAGCGTGGATTATTAGAGAGACCTCGATTTTATATAAGCAATATCTCATATCGGAAGTGATTAATATTTGCGTCTTCTTTATTAGTTAATTAGTGTAACATTTTTAATGTATTTTATGTTTAAAATGAAGCATAGCCCACACACATTATTGCTTACGAGCCTTATTTATTATTCCATGTCCCAACATCATATTGGATGGCACCAGATCCGACATGAGTGGATCAGCTGCATGTCCTGTGACAGTGCGTGACAGATTGAACTCACAACTCGTAGATCAGCATTAGAGGCGTGAGTAACGTTTTAACCAGAGATCGCTCATCATAGTGACCTCTTCTCTAACCCTTTAACCCTTAAAGCACTAAAATATTTTTTTTCATTTTCAAATCATCATAAATGTCTACGTTATCTCTTTCTGCTTCATTTGAATACCTATGTATTGGGTCAACGGCCATTATAAATATTTTTAATCTTACAGTGCGGGAATCGACTTTAGACGTCAGAATCTGACGTCTACAGACGTCAGATTCTGACGTCTAAAATCGATCCCCGCGCTGTAAGGGTTAGCCACCGGATAATATTCGGAGTTTTTTATTAGAACATTAAATACCAGCTTTTTAACATGTAAAAGATAAAAGATGAAACCAATGAACAAGATTTCATAATGATTTGTTGTCCGCCATGTTGTCAAATCTGAATAATTTTCACTCACTTGAAGTTGTGGATCGCGTCATTGAAACACAAATTTGAGTGGGTGAAAATTCAAATTCAATAATTTCTATTTTTCAAAAATTATAGTTTTTTTATATAGTATCAGTTAATCAAATCACTGTTATTAGCAATAAAATGAGTGCTTAGACATCAAGATTTCCAAATTTCTGGTCTCAAATTAGACAAATCTGAATAATTATCACGTACTTGGAGTTGTGACTCGCGGTAGCTAGACACAAGTTCAAAGTGGGTGAAAATTACAAAATAAATAACTTGGCGAGAAAAGGGTTGACTATATACTGCACGACCACGATCAGGCTCCCAGCACGGATCCACAACCCCGAACAAGTGTGAGAGGTCCAAATTATTTGAAATCCTGAAGATTGAAGACAACCTCCCCCCAAAATCCGCTATTTAAAATGTCATCACAGTGGCGATTGCCACTGGAGGTAGGTTAATATGCGGACGGCCTAGGAGCGTCAACTTTATCAAGGTGTTCATGAATATGAGGCGCGGCCCGCTGACGGCCCGCCAGCCGCCGCCGAACACAATGTCATTAAATGCCGATTGAGTTGACTGAGTGGGGTCGGCGAACTGTCTTCACCTGTCGCCGTGTGCGGCCCCAGATAGCCGTGACAATGACTTGAAAAGCCGACGTCGACCGCAGGACCGGAGCGGGCGTTACGGCGGCCCGGCGCCCGCGGCCGCCGGGCCGCCGTAGCGCCCGCGCGTCCCGAATCTGGACTGGTGACGGTGATGGATCGGTGTCCTGGCGCGGGTGGACTTAGCAGTCTGTCTGGAAATTGGGCACGATGCATAATTGAGTTTTGCCGGGCGGGATGGTCACCTGCGCGGCCGGTCACGCTGCCGCGAAGACGTGGTTATGACGCGTAAACGTTTTGAACTCTCCAGAAGGTTAGCACGTGGTTATTACGCATGTGAACGTTTTGAACTCTCCATAACGTTGCCACGTGGTTAATACGCATGTAAACGTTTTAAAACTTTTTAGAACGTTACCACGTGATTATTACGCATGTGAACGATTTGTGTTCACCATACCGTTGCCACGTGGTTATTACGCATGGGAGCGTTTTGAACTATCCATAACGTTACTATGAGGGTGTGAGGCCTAAGGGTAACGTTTTGACCTCGCGGTACGATACGACGCGTTCTTGACACCTACGCACACCATGATATCTCCGGACGTATTTATGACGTTTAGTTAATAGTTTGTTTTATGTAAATTGTTTGAATTGGGATAGAAATGAATGTGTGTGTGTGTGGGCGAGTGGCCCTTATGCATGAAGAAACTACATGTATATGTGACTTTCACTTGTTATTGTTGTTGACATTTTGAGCTCGTCAGACCATCGTGGAGTCATTGTGACTCCTCATGATATTTAACATATCTACATGACTTCATAATCGACATTTCCATGAAACCCGTTTCAGAAACTAGATTTATCAATATTTTGGTAATCAAAATGTACTAAGGTTGTGTCTTACATCTATGTTTTCATTAGCAGAAAAAAAATCATTTTTTAATATCTACATGTATAGGAGAAACATATTGTTCATTGGCATGATTAGTAAAAAAAGTGTTAACGACGTCACGTCGCAAATCAATCGAGACTTTGTTTTTGCCTAGATTTATCATTTTGGGCAGATGGGCTAAATTTTGATCGGATCCCTATTTTCACATTTCTATATATTTCCCTGAATTGTCATTACGATATTAGTCTGACACCTAGTATTTAATGGAAAACAAACTATCTATATGTTACAGTATCAAAAGATACATGATATATGATATTCTATGCTCAACATATTACAAGAACGAATGGTGTCTATGCCCAGCACACAGGGTTGGCATAATGTTGTACCACCATCTGTGACGCTGGCCAAACATTAAACCACCCTGATTAACATTCACAAAAAAACACATAATCACATTGAGACGTCTGTGCCTCGCAAACTCAGCAAAAAACTTACATTATCATGATTAATATGCACACAAATCGCAAGTATAGCTTGATAAATTGAGCCTTCTGACATTACGACTCTTTTACAAGGCAGACAGACAGACAGAAACAAGGGGTATACATGTGACTATACTCACATATGGGCCATTGAGGCAATGATGGCCCAATGCTGCTATTAACGCTCCATCGTTTCAGAAAATAAAACTTATCTCTAAAAGAAAAGCGATCTTAGTGAGGAAAATAAAAAATCTACTTAAGGCAATTCTCAAAATGTTCTGTCATGCTGTTTGCCTTTGCAAATCGTGCTCAAATCACACTCAAATTCTTCACTGGACATTTTACATGATCTCTGTACTATCTTCACAATGGGTTCTGTTTTCTAAATACATGTTCCTACCGTTACGAAAAATATTTTGAGCACCAGCTCTATAAAAATAAAACATTGCGTTGATTTACAATCACGTTAAAGGCTGTCCTGTTGCGATATTTCCATATATATAAAGTCTGAAAATAAAATGTAAAACCAAATTCACTCTATGAAATACGCGAAGTTCAATCCAGTTATACGGAACTGTTTCGCGATTATGTCACTGATTTTATTAGTCTGCTCAGAGGGCTGGGGCCCGCCAGTTAAAAATCAGTGTCATAGAAGGCAGTTTAGGGGTAGGCTACTGATAAAGAGGATGAGAGGAGAATTTAATCAGGACATACCCCCGCACCGGTATGACCTGACTGAGCTTTAAGCTTTAACTATATATACATTCGGCACAGATGACTGTCTACAGATATCTGTGGGGAGTTACGGGTGTTGATTGAAAGTAAACCCTATTTTGATGAGATCCTTTGTGGTGTTATTATGAGTTGACCAAACAGTCAGACAACTGTGCTTAACGTGGTCATTATAACACAAAGCCAGCGTTTTGTCGAAATAATCGAATTCTGTCGTCTTGGAAAGAAACATTATCTAATATTAAGACACACTTTTGCAACGATACCCCTTTACTCAATTATTCCATGGAAATTTACCGGGAAATAGGCATTGTAGAAAATGTATATCATTCAGTCATTTATTCGTTTATTCGTCCCTTGTTATAATCCTTCATTCATTTATTTATTTTTCCATTCACTCGCTCATTTTTTGCATTAATTCACATGGGAAAGTAGGCGCTTGAAAAGTCGCATATTAGATTATTCATTCATTAATTTAATCATTAATTCAATAATTCATGAAATAAGTTGTTTTTAGTGATTATGTGACTTTGGGAGTTTGCGTATTGGTGATATCGCTGCACACACAGTAGTAGTTACAACTTGAAGTGAAGTGAACAAAACAAAATGACAACAATCACAGATGGGGACACATAGTTGTCTCAAAATTAAATCAACTTCAAAGACGCAGATTCAACGCTGAGAAAACGTCGTGCGCCCAGCATACCAGCAATTCCGCAGAAAATACTGTGAGAAATCCTTGATCATTGTAACCGTTATTCCACCATGGGTGTTTGTAGTTTGTAGATAATCTACTTATAATATATCTTTTCCGCTCCAAACCCAGAGATGAAACAACCACATATTAAAGTAGAACACTTTTTAAAACATGTGATGTTATAATAATGTCACTGTTTGTTATTTGTAAAGTTATGATAAAGTCACTCTTCTGTTATTTGTTTTTTTTCTAGATTATAATCCTTTTAAATCTGTTTTATTAGTGTCGGAAGAGATGATACGTGGAAGGCGGCTATGAGTTCTACTCCCAGATCGATCCTTATTGCTGTTTTTTTAAACGAAAAAGGCAAACATTTTTTTCATAGATTTGTTAAAAAGCCGTAACTTGTACGGAGAATAGATGACACAACTCATTTCTGTAATACCTTGTATAGTAATGGTTTCCTCCAGTTGGCAGGATTATTAATAATTATTGTTCAGCTTTTACTATTTGCTGTACATAATACATTCCCATGTTAATTTATGTCAAGCTGTCACTTGCATCAATTCTAACAGGATACTCAATAGACACACATGTATGAACAGAGACATAATTGAACCGACATTGGCGCATTGTTGACTGCACGACACGGTAAGTGAAAGATGGCCTCATTGAACGACGTGACAAGATAGAGATATTATATTCTCCAGTTTGACAAGACGACAATTATAACATCGTAATCATAGAATCTTTGACACACCCTGATTAGCACACATTCCCAAACTGTCATCTTTTTTCATTGAGATGCCCAGTAAGCAATAGACGCCGGGCCAATGTTGGTTTAATGGTGAACAACTGTCTGCGGCGCAGACCCATCATTAATCCAACATCGTCTCACCATTGGCAGAATACGTTGCGTAACAAAAACGTCGAGTCCCACATTTTGAACTGGGACACAAGAGTATGTGGCTCGATATCATATACCAGCATTTAAAAAACAGAAACAACAGAAAAACCTGATCCAGACTTAGTGTTGGTTTGACATCAGGTCAGCGTCGCATGCGTACTAAACCAACACTGAATCAATACATCTTGTTGGTTGATGTTTTCAAATAACAACGTTTTTTTCTATTCACAATACATTTTGTCCTTGTACGTATAGAGCACTTTCTAGTTACATGTCCTACACAAAGATTTTTGTTTCTAGCTATTCCACATGCCATTCCACAAATACAAACCGTTTTTCGTTGATCAACAATCACGTTAAAGGCGGTCCTGTTGTGCTATTGCCTCCATGAATAATTGATCAGTTCCATCATGCGTCTTAACTCTTAAAGCGCTGTATAAAATAATTTAAATTTTCAACCACTTCAAGTTGTGTCTCGCTACCGCGACCCACAACTTCAAGTGGGTGAAAATTACTCATATTTGTTTAACTTGAGACAAAACATTTGCAAATCTTGATGTTTAAAAGCCCATCCCGTTCTCAATAACAGTGATTCAATCAGGTGATAAAAACAGATTAAAAATGGCTATAGCCCATTTGATCACTGAGCTATTAAATTTAAATCTCCAGTCACTTGAAGTTGTGTCTCGCTACCGGGACACACAACTTCAAGTGACTGAAAATTTACGCTATTTGTGGAACGTACCTCCCAATATATATCAGTGCTCCAAGATTGATTGCATATTTTACTGTGAACAGCTAGTTATCAGGGGTTATACAGGTGCTAATGAAAACTCCGAATGTCTACTGCAGTGAACACCAGTGCTCTAAGGGTTAATGATTTCCTCCAGATTGCAGGAATTTTAAGCGGATATGGCCTAGCCATTCTCAAAAGTTTAGGAGCAGAGTCTTCCCGTGATATTTCCTATCTCAATAATTTTGACTCACTGATTTTTTAAGCAAAATTCGTCATTCAAAAAACCCATTCCAGTCGCGATGATCATCATGACAATCTGTTCACATTACCTTAAGTACATACAATTTGTTTTGTATTTTTTCCAACGACTGGCTATTTGGAGCAGAAAAATTCGCATTGACATAAAATTACACTGAAGGAAACGATAATGATTATTATAATTATTTTAATCATTGTAATCAAGGTCGTATAAATAGACATACGTTTTTTTCAGGGCCGCAACCATTGAAATGGCGATGAAATTGACAAAGCAAGCTATGTTAAATGCTCAGTTAAGCATAATTTGTTTTTGTGGGGGGGGGGGTATATTGTACACACTTCATGTTGTGTCTCGCTACCGCTAGCCACAACTTCAAGTGGGTGCAGAATACTTACATAGTGAATCAAAACATATGCCAATCTAGGAACCTTATAATCGTTCTCCTTCAAATCGTCTCGTTTAAAGGATTAATATAAAGATTTTTACCTACTGTAAACGTTATTAGCACTGTAAGGGCTAAAATAAAATTGGAACGAAATATTTGATTGCATTTTTATGGAATATGGAGTAATTTATCAGTCGCGTGATATCACATCATTTGAGGAAAGTAATCTACGAATAATACAACAACGAGATGATATATTGATTTGATACCAAATCTGAATGTTGTAAAATGATCGACTGGCCATTGAAACATTGCGTAATGACCTTCTTTGCCAGGCACAAAATGAATGTAAAAGTAATGCTCAGATTTCAATTGCACACACGACCGAGACATTCATTTTCAATCATGCTGTAAACCCGAAATTTCTTCGATCGTAAAGTTGCGCTAATTCGTGTGCAATAAAGATTTTGAATTGAGACAGGCGTTAGACTTCCTTTGCTGGCCTGATTCAGTCCAGCAAAGGAAGTCTAACCCCTGAACGTGTGAATAAAATAAACAAGCCTAATATTACGGCATGAGATTAGTTCACAACAACTTGAAGATTGTGCAGCGAAAATCCAGGCGGTGAAAATTCCGCAGTAGACGTCATTTATATGAGAGTTGATAGGTCTGTCAGACCTCCTAATATAGTAATCCATCAGCGTGAGGGATTTGTTTGTGGCTCTGCAGACATGACGATCAATGATGACAGTATAATCACCTGCTGTGATCTGTCATGCTAAGGCAAACAGCGGTAACTGGTTACTTTTCAAGTAAGCAGTTACTGCTGTTTGCCTTTGTGGATCACTGTCTGTGACAGTCACTGAACTAATATATCAACCAGCCCTGTCTAATTTCAGCTTGGGAACCATGACGGTTACTTAACATTCCTTGTACATATACCCACGTTTCTGCTCCGATACGAAAATTGAATATTTTCATAGCTAGAGGAAGTTTCTTATTTATTATTGGTTGGAACTTAAATTATGTTTGTAGTCGGCTTCGCGAGTTCGTGATACCTTTTTTTAAACAAAAGTTGACATTTTGTCAAAGGAACAGGCTCCTTGGCCGGTGTTTAACCAATGTACATCAATTGGCAGCCGGCGCATTGCCGAACTGAATGACGGGGACGTAACAATAATTATTGAAAAAGGCCAGCCGCAGAGTCACTCCGTCTGTCAAACGCAAGCATGACTTCTGTTGTACACACTACACAACATGCAAAGGCAAACAGCAGTAAGTGCTTGCTTGAAAAGTAAATAACTACTGTTGTTTGCTTTTGCACTCCATAATATTAACCCTTTCTGCGAAGGGATCGACTTTGAACTTCAGATTTTGACGTCCAAAGACGATCCCCGCGCTGTTCAAGAGTAAAGTATTTATAATAGTCTTGGTCCCATAACATAGATATTCAAATGAAACGGAAAGAGCTAACTAAGATATTTATGAAGATTTAAAATTGAAAAAAATCTTTTGTCTACATGGTTTATACAAAAATATCTCAGCGCTTTAAGGGTTAACGTTAATTATCTTATAGTTGAAAACCCATCATTAACCCTTTAACCGCCAAATTATTCAATAGGAATTTTCCCCTACTTGAAGTTGTGTCTCGCTAACGCGATCCACAACTTCAAATGAGTGAAAATTATTCAGATTTGATAAAATGGAGGTTAAATATTATCAAATGTTGCTGATTGATGTCAAGTTTTATCTTTAATGTGTCTAAAAGGTGGTACTTACTGTGATAATAAAAAAATGAAAACCTGAATATAATCGGGACCGGCGGTTAAAAGGTTAATCAAGACATAGGGCTGTATAAATTATTCACTCTGGATATCACCCACTCTCCTTCCACAGCCCCGAGATATCAGTATCTGTATCATTTTAACATCATACGCCTGGTATTGCATTTAGCTTCAGGTGTGATTGCAGGGAAGTGGAAGAGGTGGATGTGATGTCGTTATACTAGAATCAACCAGATTAATGGACCGTGAAAATAATCAATCTCTCTCTCTGTAGGTAGTTGAGATACTAGTAACTGATTCCCACACTGTATCCACATAGAAAACAAAAGATATTAACCCTATGCTGGTCCAATGTTGGGCCAGCGTTGTTTACTGGTCAATCACCGACATATCAATCAATATCAATCAGTAAAACGTCTATAGCGCCAATATCCTCAGCGGACCGACCTCAGAGGCGCACAAACCTTTGGCGCGATCGTGTGTCGTAATCGAGGCCAAAACAGGTTCGTCAAAAGGGAGCCGGACTGCTGAGGAGCTAGGGTGGGAAAGCCAGATTAAATAGGTGAGATTTAAGTAATTTCCTGAATGTTAAAATTGTTTCGGCATTACGTACAGGCACAGGTAGGGCATCCCATAAGGCTGGGCCAGGTATAGAGAAAGCTCTTGACCCAGTCTTAGTTTTGTCACTCCACAATTTCTTTGTCGCTCCCAATCAGAAACTGGGGGTGAATATCTTAGCTATGCCTCATTTCCATTAGAAAAGTTAGGATGCTATCAAAGGTAATAAAATCTCGATTTCAAGATTTTTAGTGAAATGGGACCCAGGTCTGAACCCTTTAACCGCCGATTCCGATTATATTCGGTTTTTCTTTTTTATCACCACATTAATTACCAACTTTTGATGTTAAAGATTGAACGTGACATAAATCAGCAATATTTGAAAATAGTTACTTAACCTCCAGTTTGTCAAATATGAATAATTTTCACTCTCTTGAAGTTGTGGATCGCGTAAGCGGGACACAACTTCAAGTGAGTTAAAATTCCAATTAAATAACTTTGCGGTTAAAGGTTTGAACCCTGGCCACCTACTGCGTCATCACTGAGCCACCAGTTTTTGTTATTATGTTCATTTTTATCAAAACGTCCCAGACGCACGAGTTACAAAAATGACACAGGATTGTCTGCGACCTGTTGTTAAGTCGGCTGGAAGTTGGTCGAACGTCAGACACGCTGGCCCACAGTTAACCCTGCAGTAACCCAGCACATGATGTTCACATGTTGAAATGACGCATACAATGCATCACGGAGGCCCCGTAGGATTATCACAGAGGGCCCCACAATGGATCATGAATGGATCAACAGCGGGCTACGGAATCAGAGGTGCGCTGAAACAGCAGATGTATAAATCACAGAAATCCTCAAGGATTTCTTTTTCAACTGCCTAACGCCGGTTCAATGCTTGGCCAGTGTCGCAGACGCTGGACAAGCATTGAACCGCCGTTAGCCCTGCGTTGAACCGGCGTTGGAACTCGGCAATCGCCAGACATATAAATCATTGAAATCCTTCAGGATTGCCGTGTGAAAGGGACACCGTCCACACCTCAACGTCACGGTCCGGGATCGATACATGCGTCCCCCCTACAGTGTTTGTCATCATCAGGGGTGATTTGACACAAAAAGATGTTCACCTATTTGTCGTCTCACTTTTGAATGTTACTTCAATTTGCACCATTCTTCTGGAAATGTCTAAATTGAGATCCCAGCAGTGGACCAGTGTTGTGCAGTCGTCCAGTATGATGAAGTCGCTGCTATGGTTTTATATTTGAATTTTGTACATGATGCGGTTTTGTTTGTACACTCTAAACAATATAGGTTCTTTCAAAAGAACCCTGCAGTACGATAATAGTACTGAAGGGTTCCTTCTAAAGAACCTATATTGTTCAGGGTGTAACCGTAGTAACCAAACGAGAAGAGTGGGATACGATCCATTTTCACCCGGGGGGGGGGGGGGGGGGGATTTATTTATCATTTTGTAAACATCACCAGGGCCCATGCTGTGTGCCCTGCTTAAACAAGAGGTCATCTGCCAGAAAATACTAGTATTATTATTTTCAACGTTATTGAAAACACGAAAATCATGGGCGTTTTCCATTCATACTACGGTAAACATTGAAATGTTTTTTTTTGATCAACGCTATTACGTCAATCGGACTGGATACAATTTTACTAGAAAATGGGGCATGCTGTCCGCTCTGCTACAAGCATTGTTAGATACAATATTAGTTTGCTTTACGACACTATACTAATTCTCGATACGGTATATCTTCTCCAATTCCCACATACTGGCGCTGACTGAAATCGAGATCATTTCCACAATGCCCGATAAGAAGCTATAAAGACGAATATACAGACACAAGCCGTACTGACAATGTGGTAAAAACAACATACAAAAAAACTCGCAGTCGAAGTCTACCTGTATTGGTATATCACTGCAAACACGAGACATTGAACCAATGTTGGGTCAATGTTAGCCCGCCGTCTACGACGTCGGCCCAACATTGACCCAATATTGGGTCAATGTCTCGTGTTTGCTGGGTAACAACCGAATGAGGAGGACTGATACAATTCGGTATGGGATGCATCAGTATCAAAGTTTATCTTGAAGCAAACAAACTACAATTCCTGATCCAGCGTTGGCAAAAGCCCAGGATTCTGCCAACTCTAGATCAGTGATATCAGATCCAGGGATGCCTCCTGGGATAACGGCGTCAATTAAAGCGTATGGAGCGTCAGAAATCGTTAGGTACTCTGGTGAACTGGGTGACATTTCAGGACCAAATTTCCGCGCCGAGAGAACCTGTCTCAGAACATTGATCCTTTTTTCTGGGGGGAGTGTAAATTGGTCTCATCACACGTGGCCGGGGGCCGTGGAGATTTAACCTTTGTGGTGTTGGAACCGTATCGGTTTTGATCAATATAAATATCACTAAATTTGATTAAGTATTTGTTGGTGGATGCTTATTTAATAAAAATAAATCAATCTGGGAGATTTTGTATAAATAACATTATTTCTCATTCATTTGAAGCTGCAAATTGCGTTAGCAATTTCAGCTTCAAATGAAAAACACTCACAAACAATTTCGAAGTACAAGGGTTAACACAACGCCCCCGCCACGGGTAGGCTCTTATTGGGGGGATTTTTCTCTTCGAGAATTGTGTGTATTTATCTTTAGGATATTTCATATGGTGGGATATAAACAGTAGATTTTCGCCTAGGATAACCTAAAGATTGAGGTGTGACGAGCTTTCATGAGTATTTTCAATTTGCCTAATTTTGGAAAAAAATCCTGGAATCATTACAAGGTCCGTGTGCTTTTAGTGTAAACGTAAGCATCAACCTGAATTACCACGAAAGTTAACCCTTAAAGCCCTGAGTTAATTTGTAAAAAAAACAGCGCAACCAAATGGGTTATTTTCAATTTGAAATCATCATAAATGTCTTGGTTAGCTCTTTCTGATTTATTTGAATACCTATGTTATGGGTCTACGGCCATTAGAAATAATTGTACTCTTACAGTGCGGGGATCGACTTTAGTCGTCAGAATCTGACGTCTACTATATATAATGATATGTACGCATTGTTTACATTTCAGTTTTAAATTTTCTGGAGATTTCATGTATCAGTTGATATTGCACTAACATATTGTTTATACATATTTCCATAACATATCGATTCCTAGCGACCAAAGTGTCGTATCTACCACTTAAATGAGTGGCACGTCATCTGTTATTATTGCTCACCGCGCTTATTGGGATAAGGGATGATGTGCCATTAATTCGAGAATACGATTCACACAGATTACAGATCACTTGGAACGAGCGATAGCATAACATAATAGTATACTGCCATGATTTATTCTTGGGTTCCAGCTGTGAGTGTTATGTCAAGGAGAAAGAACGAAATTCGATAGTTTCGTAGTATGAATGTACGAGGCGCAGATCTACGAATCTATACACCTTTCTCTATAACAACACGCCACACAGTGAGCAACGCCGAACTGTTTTAATCAGACAAACTGTTCACGCGCAAACTCGTGCAAGCAGTCTAGTTGTTTCTTCGACTTAAAATACACAAAATAGGTGAATATGTTCTAGGTTTTGATAATAAAAAAACCTAATTTCACGGTCAGAATGGTTGAATTATAAATCATTTGCAATTTAATATCATATATCGACAACCCGTATATTGTGCCTGGCCTGACCAGCATAAAAATAACAGTAGATTCGTAGATACGAACCTACTATTTTAACAATAGACTGACGTCACCGGTGTATATTTTAAGTCTGTCGAAGTTACCACTTTCAGTTCACTTTCGGTCAGCGCACTGAAACGGTCAATTATTTATAATGGCCGTAGATCCATGACACCATCTTGACGAGTCCAGTCTGTATTCAGACAGATCGCAGATCACATGACAGTGTGAAGATGCATAACACATGCAGGTACTCAACTGAAGAGAAAAGAGCTAACTAAGATGTTCATGAAAATTAAAATAAAAAAACCCCGTTGGTTTAAATAAGTATATGGCAGCGCTTTAAGGGCTAAGCATACTAAAAGAACAAAGCATAGAATTTCTATCTGGAAAAAAACTGATGACGCAATTACAAAAGCTGCAAATAATTGTGTGGGTTTTTTTTCAAAAAACAAACATTATTTTCCACAATAATGATGCTTGTGTGATGTCTACGCATGTCCATCTAATCAATTGCAGGCGATATTTTTTCTTTATGAATAAAAAGTTTACATGTTTTATTACCCACTTCCGACATTGAAAGGGTAAGCTCTTTAACCTCCAAGTTATCTAATTCAAGCTGTGTCTCGCTGACGCGATTCACAACTTCAAGTGACAATATAATATGTCTTGTCAAATTGGGGGTCAATTTTCAAACCCTGCTAATCAATGACTTATTCTACCTACAAATTGGGTTATTTTAAAAGCATAATATTATTTAGTTGAGGACGCTGAAGATCCAAACAAACAAAAGACGCTGAACCGATGTTGTTCAACATCAGAACAACATTGGCTCTACTTCCCCGTGCTTGTTGGGATTGCAGTGTGTGCCGATCACACAGCACTCTAGTGTGGATATGATGACACTCGCATGTTGACCGTGGAACCACCCGGCATACAAAGTGTAGCACCTGATATATTTGTGGTAAACACTCCGCTCTCGAATCAGTCACGTATAATGGCTGTTAGAGAATAGGTACACTTATCTGCAAACAGATCCAGTCATTTGTCTATTCTGAATTGTAGATCATACAGGTGTCGTAGATGAGACAATTTTAGCGAGTTCGCTAAATGACATTGGCATATTTATCGTGGGAACTAATGTGTCCTATCTACTGATTTGAGTGTCATATCAGTCACTTTAGGTTTATATACATGTATTTTTAAAACTTTAGTGGGCCATCAACGCTGATAAAATGCGATCTATACTATAGTAGGATAATAATAATACAACGATTCAACTTTCGCTGTACGCTCATCTGGAATGCGTGTCTTATTACAACTTTCCATGGAATGTTTTTGTGTCTTAATTTAGATTTTATTAACAAAAAATGTGTAGACTGTTTTATCTAATGACATATACGCTGATAGCCCATCCAACACCATGCGTCGACTCAATTCGGGTGTTTGATGGGAGGAAGCCGGTATTATACAGGTGTGAGAGGTGTCTCACAATGCGAGCCAAACAAAATTACGAGGCATTTAATCACAATGTTAGTATACACATAAGTTTATTCACCAATAGGAATAATACAATATATTGTAATACAAGGTTCTTCACGGAGATCCCAATGTTGATTTAAGAAAATTCGCGATTATTTTTAGAGGCAAAAACTATTGCATTACCGGCACCAAACCACTTTGTGTTCAATGTATCAATGCGCTATTAATACCACAATATTTCCCTTCAACATGAGAAAATATTGATACCTATTGCAAACAAATTGACGACAATGCGCTGCTTAAATATTTAAGTGTCCCGCCGCGTTATTCTCATAGAGATACATGTTTACAGTCTGGCGTAGTGCTGACGTACATATCATTTTGTCGCATTGAAGAAACACAATGAGAAAATGAACGTATTATCGTCAAAGTGGCATAAAAGGGTATTTTCCACCACTTTGCAACTATACTATCATTTAGCCTAAACAGATGGACGTTTTAACATTTCATGCACTGAGAGGAACACTAACTTCACTATCTACGAAAAAGTGATCGTGAGCTTTTATTGATGCTATTGTCTGTAATTTCCATTCACTTTGAAGCTGGAATTGCAGCAGAATGATGAAATTCCGGAATAATTGAAGTGCTAATAAGATCGCGAACGCACTTTCACCTCTTTATCTACATTATAAAATAGCTTTTTTATGATGTTCATACACTGAACCGTAGAGTTGAGGTTTGTACACTCGCCTGTGAGTAAAATTCACAGAGAAGTATCATAAGCTCCACCACCAGATCAAGTTGTAGCTCTGGGAGACTGCTTACGGGGCTCCCTGTGGTTATTAAGAAATAGACCGGGAGTCCACAAGTGACAGGCCAATCATATTATCACCTCGAGGGGCACTGAGAGACAATATGGATTTGGCATCGGATCTCTGGGTGGTGGTGAGTCCCACCAGATCCAGAATACAGCAGGCGTCATGAGCAATCCTTGTTTTACGTCTGTCTTTTCTCCAATGTTTTTTAGATCCAGTTATACGTATGATACACCTCATCTCTATAACGCCTTGCAAAGACACATGCACAGCAGTGACCGTCAACTTGAAAAGGCAATATCACAGCAAACACGAGGCATTGAACCAATGTTGGCTCAATGTTGGGCCGACGTCATAGACGGCGAGCCAACATTAAGCCAACATTGGTTCAATGTCTTGTGTTTGCTGGGATATAGTGACTGCTGCTTGTATGGTACTATGTAGTTTTAGTTATCATAGATTATCAAATGAACCTGAATATTCAGGCCAAATACAAATATTGATTCACGGTTTTTTTCATTTGTATTGTAAATCATGTCAACATAAACCATACCCGGGCACTTCGTATTTCTATTTGTTTTCATGAGACGTGAGTAAACGTACAGGTACTCCACGGATCTACTCCCCACTGTAATCCTTATTATCCTAGTCAAAGGCCACTGTCAACATCTACTTAGCGCGTGCATCATTATAGTATCCCATTCGTCTGAGGTCCCTTTCAATGTGAACACGAACCGCGCACTTGGGACAAGAGGCTCTTGAATATATGTTTTTTTTCCGTACAGTGATATAAAGAGGGGATCCTCTCTTTACATCACTAGAAAAGAGCCTCAAAACCCAAAAAGAGGTCTCAAACAGCAATAACTCTTTATTTGAAGTATGGACGTAGTTTTAACTGAACTGCTGTTTGCCTTTGCTCGTCTGTCGGCGATATCAGTAGAAGAACGGGTTGAGTCCCACGGAATGTAGATGTCTAAATTTAGTTGTTTATGATTATTTTAAGAGATGGCGATGTACCCGACGCTGGACTAATATTGAGTCAGCACTGGATAATAAAAAGATAAAGGATTTTCTTAGTGGGCAGGGTGTCGTGCACACACGTAGAGGATAGGATATATCGGATAAAAAGAGAGTTTGTTCTGTACACAACACGTGCATGAAATATTTACCCGATTGTTACAAAACCTGGGAGAAGATCATGTGTGGCGTGTGAACCTCCAGGTGATAGTTACACTTAGCGTGAAAGGTTAGCCCTTAACCCTTTAACCGCCGGTGTCGCATATATTTGGGTTTTCATTTTTTATTAGCACATTAAGTACCATATTTTAAATTTGTTAAAGATAAAATGTGACATCAACCAGCAAGACTCTATGTTGTCAAATCTGAATAATTTTCACTCACTTGAAGTTGTGGATCGCGTCAGCGAGACACAACTTCAAGTGAGTGAAAATTCAAATTGAATAATTTGGCGGTTAAAGGGTTAAAGAGCTGAAGTATTTTATATAAACCAAGAGCTCAAAGGTTTTTTCAATATAAAATCATCATAAATGTCTTAGTTAACTCGTTCCGTTTTATTTGAAAACCTATAATGTTATGGGTCTACGGCCATTATAAATATTTTAACTATTTCAGTGCGGGGACCGTCTCTAGACGTCAGATTCTGACGTCTAAAGACGGTTCCCGCACTGAAAGGGTTAAACGATAAACGCCTACTAATAATTACGTCATCCAGTGTAGAATATATTCTCGATTTTTTAATAAAATTGTCGGCACTATTTTGAATTGTTTCCTGGACCTGCATAATGATACCCAAAAGACATTTTGTAAATTACAGTCCTACTCCGGTAAACACGGCGCTGACCCAACATTAAAACAGCATCGGGTGAGCGTCTCCTGTTTACTGGGTCGGGATTATGAATGAATGTCAGCTGTCGTCCCCAGCGACACTCATCAGAGATCACATCAAGAACTGCTGACATGGCATTACATGAAAATACCTGGGCGAAGAATGACAAAACACGTGGAAAGACAAGTGTGTGCTGAATTGACCAGAGATACAGTCGTTGGATCAACAAAATTGTCCTGAGACGTGACCGTATTCTAAAGAAGGGTCAGAGCTTTTCTAATGAAGAAAGATATGCATGTGTTGACTAGGAGAGGGGTAAATAAGGTGTTCTGAGAGGGAGGGGTGTCAAAACACCGTATGTATTTTTTTGGCTTCGCAACAATTTGCTCACGCCATTAGCGTCGTAATACACATGTGCGTGCGCAGTAAACATTACACTCCCTAATAATTCTAGAAGTACTTTTATTAGGGCTGGTGATATAATACAAGGGGGCTATTTATTTGTGATCAGATAATGATAGGCTTAGATTTGTTCCAATCCCACCAACAAACCAGATATCAAGAACAACAAAAACACGTTTGCAAGACAGGATAAGTTTGAGAGAAGATACCAAAAAATTGTCTTGACGTAATGCATTCTGTAAAAAAGCGAGCGTGATATAAATATATCATTATTTTACGTCCCAGTTTGAAACGATTAAAAAATGGTTTACACAGTGTCAAAAAAAAAGTTTGTTGTTTTTTCGGATGCTCATGGTGCTTAAGATACAAACCTTATAAGCCCCAACAGCCACTTATCAGAAAAATATGGCTACGTTTGTACATTTACATTGAAATGTCTTGTGGTATATGTTCTCTAACTATCCCTAGGTGAATCAACGTAGTGACAGAGCGATTCGAATTGAAAAGGACAGTGTGGGATCAATCCGAGTCGTTGGCCCTGTGTTGGTTTAATGTTGGGCCAGCGTCTGCGACGATGGCCCAGCATTAAACCGACACCGGGTGGATGGCTGGTGTTTTTCATGAGAAGGTGTGAAGATCGATGTCAGAGTGACAGTCAGTGTGACACGGTGGGTAAGCCCAATATTTGACAGGTCTATATCTATTCCCCTGCAGGATAAAGACAGCTTTGTCTCTTCTGTTGTTTCTCGGCATTATCAACCGCGCTTGAAGCCCAAACTGTCAAACATAGCCACCCTTTAACCTCTTGCGACGGTTTAATTTTGTATAATTGATTTGCTTCCTGCGCATGAAAAGTTACTGGTTATTTTTGGTCTGTAATTCTCATGAAAAAAGGGTTTTGCATATTTTTTGCTGAGCATTAAATACGGAAAGTTCATTAATGCCAGTAAGCTATTTTATGGAATCACTAGCCTATGTATTTTACAACACAACAGCGAACTCATCACGAACCTTTTTGTGAGAGTGTATGTGCATATTAGCAGTGACCCTAATCATGCTAATGGCGGCCTCGCACTCCACGGAGTCTGTCCGGTGAGAAATGTATATCTGAGAACAAATGTATACCAAGAAATAGATTCCTTGTGATAACATGTTACACAGACACCGTACAAACAATTTGAGGTAGACAAGTGCACCCTCTGTAAACCTGTCATGCAGATACTCTTTCTAACATTGTGCCATGCGTGATACTCTTTCTAAGATTCTAATGAGCCGTCAACAAGCGCATAATCATGAGAAAGTTTACAGTTTTCGCATATTTACCCATGCTAAAAGTGTTCTATTTTTTGCTTAGATATTTTATGAATAGCTGTTGTACGAGCTTGCAAACACATGTGTGAATTGAAATCGATTTGGTGTGTTTTCAAGGTAAAATAGATGGCTGCTCACGAAATGTCGGCATGAAAATGGACACTTTTATTGATTTTATTACAACATGGATAAACCTACCGCGTCAAAAAATATCTGAAAATACATTTTGTCCAATACATCAAATCGATATCCCACCTGCTAAAATATTATCCTCCAAATCTGTGACATACAGCAAAGTATTATCAGAAAGGGTCCTGCTTTCCAACAATTCCATTTGAGGGATGTCCTGCTATCTAAGAGCACGTGTCTTGCTTTCTAAGGAGCAAAGTGTTACAGTTAATATGGCGAATATGTATAGGCTAGATTGGCGAATATTCTTAGTAGGCCTATCTATATTATTTGAGATTAAAAAAGGCTCCAGCAGACCACCATTCATGTTCCAGAGAGGGATAGAGGTTTAAATATGACTCTTTATTTATTTCATTTCATGGGGGCTGCCATTTTTCACGAATTGCCTGAAGCAAAATATTTATTTCAGTTGGTGTGTGAATAATATTATAAGTATTGATTTCGATTTTTTTCTTTCAAAAACATTGAATAAAAGCTATGTAGAACCCCTCGGGCTTTATCCTATACGTATAGACCCCCATGTAGTATGAAAACCAGCTGTTGCATTTACAGAGAGTACAAAATCTTTGCCAACGTGACACCAAAAATACTGAATCTTACGTGTATAACATCTTAGTGAATTATAAAAGGCTGGGTGATTCTAAGTTGCAACGGCGCAATGTATTGAGCATGTGTGGATTCTTTTATAAAATAGACATCACTAATCACCCCCTTTGAGCCTTACAACGCTGAAATATTTTTGTATAAACCATGGAGACGAAAGTTTTTTTCAATTCGAAATCACCATTAATATCTTAGTTAGTCCTTTCCGTTTCAATTGAATCTACATCGCCATATCAATGCTATCTCATCAATCGGAGTCGGTGTTTTTCTGCCAAAGACACTGTAATAAAGCATCCCCCAATGAAGAGTAGAAATTGTCGGATGAGCCAATGCTGTGGCCAATGCAAAGGCAAACAGCAGTAGCTGCTTACTTTTCAAGTAAGCAGTTACTGTTGCTCACATTTTCAGAGTAGATGTGATTTGGAGGGGCAGTTTTCTGTTGTTGATTTATATTGTTATCAGTGGAAGCAGGCTAGCTCTAAGCCGTTATTACTGGCACGGTGCTATGCATACAGATTGTGAACACGGGGATTGTTATAATAGTCTTCTGTCACCATCCTAGTTCCGTGCACCAAAAACAGGAGGTGGGCCAGAAGAACAACACTCTGGATATCCCCAAAGACCAATGGATCCAGAAAATGCCATGCCTGAACTGATGGTGTCTTGCTGTAGAAAACGGCCATCGACGCGATTAAAGCTTTAGCCATTAAAGCGCTGACTATTTTTTATATAAACAATAAAGATAAAATCGTCGCCATGGAGCTAAAGGATCCTATCTGACACTCGTTAGAGTGGCAGAGAGGATCCTTTAGCTCCGAGGCGACGAAATGCTGTTTTTTCAATTTGAAATCATCATAAATGTCTCAGTTAGCACTTCCCGATTTATTTGAATACCTATGTGATAGATCTAAGGCCATTATATGTAATTTTTAATTCTTTCAGTGCGGGAACCGTCCACAGACGTCAGATTCTGACGTCTAAAGGCGGCATCCACGCTAAAAGGCGGCATCCACGCGTGTCAGAAAAGCAGTTGCTGCAAAAACACTTATGATGACACCGAAGGATGGTTAAAAAGACCATAATAGCTGGAGTGGCATACCATACCACAGAAGGCAACAGTGTTATGAAGTGGCATTATATAACAAAAAAGTGTCAAATAACATGATGCGACATAGTATAACACAACTTATATGCAGTGGCGTAAAATAAGACTGAAGGTGGTTGGCATCACCGATGCTGATGTGGCATTACGTACTTTTGATAGTCTGTTTACATATTCAGATAAGCTGTAGCAAGGAAATTCTCTATTGAGATTTCTTGGCTGTAGTGACATAAAATACCACTGACGGTGGCTAGCACGACCTGGTAAGTAAGAGTGGCGAAACAGATGATTGGATTAGCTGAAGTGGCATAAAATGACATTGAGAAGGGTGGTAACATGACATGATAAGATAGAGTGGTATAAAATAACATTCAGAAGGGAAGTTAACATTCACGACTCGATAAACTGTGGCATAACACAACACTGAGAAAGGTGGATAAACTGACCCAATATGCCGGAGTGGCATAACATAACACTGACGGGTGGTTAACACGACCGGATAAGCTCGAATGGCATAACACAACACAGAGAGGGGGGTGATTAACAGAGCAAGATAATGTGGCGCGGCATTACGTAGCGGCGGCTGATGATCTATGAGTGGCCGCGGTAATTAACAGGCCTTATCTGCCGCGTACAGCTATTAGGAGCGGCAAGTTACGAGGCCGCGCGCACCGTTCTGTGACCGCCAGCCGGCAAACACGAGACATTGAACCAATGTTGGTTTAATGCTGGCCCAGCGTCTGCGACGCTGGGCCAACATTAAAACAACATTGGTTCAATGTCTCTTCCCGCGACCGCCAGCCACAACGCGTGTGCCGTCAACGCCCAGCGCGTTCATTCACCGCCCAACGCGTTTATTAATTAACACCGTGTGGCGATCTGCCGTTGTAGCCGAGTCTTTAATTTCGCGAATTCTTCGAGAAAATAAGAACTCGGCGACGAGTTGAAAACAGACGTGATTATTACCAATTCATAAAAATTAATGTTTAATCTCCGCATTTGGCGACTTGCAGTAAGAGGTGGTCAGCGTACGTAAAGGAATGCGAGGTCTATATGTTCAAAAACTAATATTTCACTGCATTTGATAGGGTCGTCCTTCCTATATCAGAATCTAATATTATTTGTAATCTTAACTTTTCATATTAGTTCTGGCATGATCTAATTTGCTTTTTCTTCTATAAGAAAAGTCATACTCTATCGTTAGCATGCCGTGTGAAAGTACATATACGTTTTAAAAAATCATCCGATATGCAAACCAAAATTGGTGAAAATGCTCTATTTACAGTCAATGTGTGAGCCCTTGGGATGCAAACGTGGCTGAGTCACACCTTCCGCCCGTGCTCGACCATAAAACCCTTAATTAATGACACCCCAGTTGTGATTCCCTCTATTTATATGCAAATTTACATTTTCACGTATTGTGCTGGCGATAATAGCTCACTATAGTTGGCATCAGATAAAGTTCATCCCCGTGTTTTTGTGTTTATTGTTCACCAGGAAATTCCCCAGCAATCACGAGACAGCGACCCAATGCTGCTTCAATGTTGGTCCACCGTCTGCGGCAAAGTATCGCTTTTGCTGGATCGTCGCCCCAGTTTAGCCTACATAGAGCAAGAGCATGGCCTCCACACTCTCTCAGCTACCACTCTCTCAGCACCAGATGGCATATTTTGAATACAAATTATTAAAACTGATATCATCTATCACATAATCCCTTTTTCTGCTAAAGTTAATTTATTTAAATTTTCACCCACTTAAAATTGTGTCTCATTTCGTTCCGTAATAACAGTGATTTCGTTTGCTAATAAAATGGATTAAAAACGACTTCAGTCCCGCTTAGTTGTGTGAGGGTTTTAACCTTGACCCTTACAGCGCGGGGATCGACTTCAGTCGTCAGATTCGGACGTATGTGGACGTCAGATTCTGACGTCTAAAGTTGATCCCCGCAGTGAAAGAGTAAAAATATTTATAACGACCGTAGACCCATAACATAGGTATTCAAATGAAGCGGAAAGAGCTAACTAAGACTTTAATGCTGATTTTAAAATGATAATAATCCTTTGGTCTCCATGGTATTTACAAAAAAAATTCAGTGCTTTAATGGTTAACCCACTAATCACGACTATTGTGCTTTTAATTTTAATCTGTTTTATTAGCAGGTTAAATCACAATTATTGGGAATGATATGAGTATTTTACCATCATGATTTGCAAATATATTTTGTCTCATATATGACTAATTTTCACCCACGTGAAGTTGTGGGTAAAAATTTAAATTATTTGATTAAACGCCTAAAGGGTTGAACGCTAAGCACCATCATTATGCCGTTATCATTTTTAATCGGTTTTGTTTAAACATCAATATTTGCAAATGTTTAAACTCAAATTTAACAAATATGAGTAATATTCAACCACTGGAAGTTGTGGGTCGCGGTAGCGAGAGACAACTTCAAGTATCGTTATCATTACAAAGAAATAGCATTCACATTTTCCAAATATCAAATATGATCAGTATTATTTTCGACCATTTTAAGTAGATTGCAACAGCTGAATAAAGCGCCTTAACACTTATTCTGATAAATTGTGACAGCTGACTCAATGTGGGTCACACATTCTGATAAACTATGCCAGCTGACTCAATGTGGGTCAGATACTCATTCTGATAAACTGTGCCAGCTGACTCAATATGGGACACTCATTCTGATAAACTATGCCAGTTGACTCAATGGGGGTCACTCATTCTGATAAACCGTGCCAGGTGACTCAATATGGGACACTCATTCTGATAAACTGTGCCAGTTGACTTAATGGGGTTCACTCATTCTGATAAATTGTGACAGCTGACTCAATGTAGGTCACTCATTCTGATGAACTACGACAACTGACTCAATGGGGGTCACTCATTCTGATAAATTGTGACAGCTGACTCAGTGTAGGTCACTCATTCTGATAACCTACGACAACTGACTCGATGGGGGTCACTCATTCCAATGAACTGTGACAGTTGACTCAATGGGGGTAGCTCATTCTGATAACCTACGACAGCTGACTCAATGCGGGTCACTCATTCTGATAAACTGTGCCATATAGCTGACTCAAAGGGGGTCACTCATTCTAATAAACTACGACAGATGACTCAATGTGGGTCAGACACTATTCTCGTAAACTGAAAGAGCCGACTAAATGTGGATCAGACACTCATTCCGAGAAGCTGTGATAGCTGACTCAATCTCGGTCAGACACCCATGGATATGAATAGTGAATGCTGACCCTTAGTGGTAGCTTTCATACTTTACTACCAGAATTATTCCAGGTATCTGTAACATCACCACATAAAAAGCTATTCAATTGTAGAAACAGCATAGTCAGAACTGATAATTATACTTTCGTGTAAGGGCAAAAGGCAGTAGCTGCTTACTTTACAAGTAAACAGTTACGGCTGTTTGTCATTGGCACGGCACCATAACTGACTTGTCTTGGCGGCGGACTCTGGCTGACAAACCCATTATGGAGTGCAAAGCCAAAATGCAGTAGCTGCTTACTCTTCAAGTAATCAGTTACTGTATTTTGGTTTTGCAAGGCAGCATTCTCATGAACAATGCCAGCTGACACAATGGTCTAGTCCTACATGGTGATTACTGGCCATCACGCACATAATGTCTGCAATTACTTAGTACACCCTACTTCGTCAATCAAAACCCACGCAATCTGCACAAGCACAACGAGTAGCTGGGATACTATATGTAGCGTAAAGGCAAACAGTGGTAGCTACGCACTTATTGAGTAAGAACTTACAACTGTTTGTCTTTGAAGGGCAGTACTCTTCGCTAAGGCTGTCAAACTCGTGTGCGTCTTTTAATTTGTCAGACAGTAGGAAGCGATATAGGTTTGTTTTAAGAAATGCGTTACTGGTGCAAAGTAATCTGAAGACTGTACCGATTTTTCTCTTTGTGACTATGTTATGAGTATACTTTGAACATTATCATGATAACTAGTATATGAGAAGGATTACTAGACTTGGTAAATCATGCATGTATATAGCTCACACACTCCTCATTCACTTCACACTCACTCATTCGAGCAGTCACTCACTCCACATTACTCCATTTCACTGTGACACCTGATTTACTTTACTTCACTGTACTTTACTTTACTTTACTTTACTTTACTTTACTTTACTTTACTTTACTTTACTTTACTTTACTTTACTTTACTGTACTTTACTTTACTTTACTTTACTTTACTTTACTTTACTTTACTTTACTTTACTTTACTTTACTTTACTTTACTTTACTTTACTTTACTTTACTTTACTTTACTTTACTTTACTTTACTTTACTTTACTTTACTTTACTTTACTTTACTTTACTTTACTTTACTTTACTTTACTTTACTTTACTACATTTGTGAAAAACCAAAGATACCCTTAACAAATTGAAAAATAATTCTAATTGAAATGAGTGCAAACTGAGATAAGATTAATCGGTCCAAGTCTTGTATTATAGCCCTGACCAATCGAAAAGTGATTCAGCCTGTCACATGACTAGATCGGCCGTCATTCAGTTGTTATTTAAATTATGGGGTAGAATACGATACTTGGGCCGATAATCTCACGATTATGCCCCCCCCCCCAACCCACACACACACAATTAGTAGATATCGTTTGTCTAACTTCTTCTCTTCTACTGAAGTCTACCTCACTCGTTAATAAAACACTATTGCGCTTCAGTTCCCAGCAAACACTAGACCTCGAGGCGATGTTGGGCCAGCGTCGCGGACGGTGAGTCAACATTATGCCAGCATCGCCTCAATTATAATTACTACGCTGACCCAACATTAAATCAGCATTGGGTCAACATCTCGTGTTAGCTGGGTAAAATGTAAATTGGAGTATCCACATTCGCAGATCTGATACAGTTCTCTCAATTGTTTTTTTTTGTAAAAAAAAGTTTTTCGACGGAAATGCGGTGGATTGCATATTCAGGATAAAATATACGTATGACTAGATAAAACACTTGTGTCTGAACACATGCTTGCAACAAACATACTTATGGAGCAACGTCAAATGAATCTGATAATATCCCTTTACAAGTAAATGTGCCTACATGTCCATGTCGTGGTTCCATAAACATACACATAGTTGTGTCTAGATGTTTCTTTGCTCTCCTCCTGTAGGTTTAGTATTTTTTGTGTGTGTTTTTAAGATAGATAGATGAATGTTTGCTCTCATTATTTACCTTGACATATTTTTGTCTCTTTTGTAATGATATTATCACTTCCCACTAAGCAGCAGTAACCCGATACTTTTCAATTAAGCCGTTACTGCTATTTGCCTTAGCACGGTAGTACGTGATATACTAGTATAGCACCATAACACGAACTGTGATAAAAACAGTGTTAATGATAAACATCTTATCAAAACATTTACATTTGTATCTACCTAACCTTCACAGCAGGCATACGACGTTAAATCAATGTTGGTTTAATGTTAGCCCAACGTTAAACCAACATTGATTCAACCTCTTGTGTCCGCTGGGTTGCACTATTCTAATTAACCTTATACCGCCACTCTGTGGGTGACGCGCAGTACTTTTAAATTAACTTATATGTTTGTGAGTGAGTGAGTGAGTGAGTGAGTGAGTGAGTGAGTGAGTGAGTGAGTGAGTGAGTGAGTGAGTGAGTGAGTGAGTGAGTGAGTGAGTGAGTGAGTGAGTGAGTGAGTGAGTGAGTGAGTGAGTGAGTGAGTGAGTGAGTGAGTGAGTGAGTGAGTGAGTGAGTGAGTGAGTGAGTGAGTGAGTGAGTGAGTGAGTGAGTGAGTGAGTGAGTGAGTGAGTGAGTGAGTGAGTGAGTGAGTGAGTGAGTGAGTGAGTGAGTGAGTGAGTGAGTGAGGAACATAATAATTTTGATGAATGAATGAATGAATGAATGAATGAATGAATGAATGAATGAATGAATGAATGAATGAATGAACGAACGAACGAATGAATGAATGAATAATTAAATGAATGAATGAATGAATGAATGAATGAATGAATGAATGAATGAATGAATGAATGAATGAATAAATGAATGAATAAATAAATGAATAAATGAATGAATGAATGAATGAATGAATAAATAAATAAATGAATGAATGAATGAATGAATGAATGAATGAATGAATGAATGAATGAATGAATGCATGAATGAATGAATGAATGAATGAATGAATGAATGAATGAATGAATGAATGAATGATTGAATGAATGAATGAATGAATGAATGAATGAATGAATGAATGAATGAATGAATGAATGAATGAATGAATGAATGAATGAATGAACGAACGAACGAACGAACGAATGAATGAATGGATAAATGAATGAATGAATGAATGAATGAATGAATGAATGAATAAATAAATGAATGAATGAATGAATGAATGAATAAATGAATGAATGAATGAATAAATGAATGAATAAATGAATGAATGAATAAATGAATGAATGAATGAATGAATGAATGAATGAATAAATGAATGAATGAATGAATGAATGAATGAATGATAAATAAATGAATAAATGAATGAACGAACGAACGAACGAACGAACGAACGAATGAATGAATGGATAAATGAATGAATGAATGAATGAATGAATGAATGAATAAATAAATGAATGAATGAATGAATGAATGAATGAATAAATGAATGAATGAATGAATAAATGAATGAATGAATGAATGAATGAATGAATAAATGAATGAATGAATGAATGAATGAATGAATGAATAAATGAATGAATGAATGAATGAATGAATGATAAATAAATGAATAAATGAATGAACGAATTAATGAACAAATGAATGAATGAATGAATGAATGAATGAATGAATGAATGAATGCATGAATGAATGAATGAATGAATGAATGAATGAATGAATGAATGAATGAATGAATGAATGAATGAATGAATGAATGAATGAATGAATGAATAAATGAATGAATTGTGTTTCGGACCCATGTTTGTGCAATATCTAATAATTTTGAAGCAAAGGTTTTTTTTAAAGAATATGCTATTATTCCACCATAGAAGGTTTTTTATACATATGACAGCGGAAACAAGAGGCCAAAGGCCACCATAATCCGCGTCCCGCAGAAATTTTGCATCTGTTCCTGAACTCTCACATTTTGTTATATAGTAATGGTCTACCAAATTGGAAGTTTTTTTTAGATGTTACGCATATTAACGATAGGACTAATGGCCCTAACCTCTGAAACCAGACATTTTTTATAGTAATTGTCCAGCTATCTGCTGCGGTTTGTCAGATATAAGCATCTTAAAGTAAATAATAGCCGATAGTCTGCCAGTTTGAATATGCAATATATCAGCAATATTTAACTAAAAAAAGCTATTTTGACCGAGAGAGGCTGGTAAAAATGCAGGTAAAAGGTCATAACCACAAAAGACACATCCACAAAACGTAAGTAATGTGTGTGTGTGCAATATGAAAGTAATCCCCCATGGGTTTCCAAGACATTACCCCAGAAACGAGGTTGTTTGTGTCTAAAGCTATTTTGGGCATATCCCCAAAAGGCACATCTACGCCCCATAAGGGATATGTGTATGCAATATAAAAGTAATTCACCCATGTGTTCCCGATATATGGTCCGAAAAACGAAAATGCGGACAGACGGACGGGAATACGGATAAACAGACGGATGGGCGGACACCATAATTCCCCGCCCCATCTTCGTTGGGCGACTGAAAGGGGGGGGGGGTGGGGGTTAACACATTTCGAGTGTATATGTAGGCCCACAAACAAACGCTTTACTGTCGAAGAACTATAGTATATAAATTATGCATATATATTTGATTTATTTTACTGCAAAATAGTTTTCTACCAGAGTCATTCACAAACTCGTGATTAACGTCCTAATATCAGGCCAACGTATCAGGCGTTGGCCCAGCATCCAGTTAGCGTCAGACAACTAGTACGATTTCTTCTGTCTGAAGTACAAGTTGAACCATAACCCAATAACTTGACCCTCTTCTTGACCAACAACTTGACCCACACCTTGACCCTCCGTTATAAATGCATGTTCCCGCCGTAACCATCCGTCAACACACCGATAATGGCCCGAGGCTGGGCCAATGTTTGATCCAGCCATCATAAATTGTCAGCTTGGCTGATCAATACTACCACGCAAATGCAAACAACCGTAACTGCTTACTTGAAAAGTAAGCAGTTACGGTTGTTTGCATTTGCACGACATAATACTCATGCCGTTGACACACTGGTAACAGTCAGGTTTATTTACGCGAGCACGGGTAATGGCAATCATGGTAATTACACTCTTACTAATGGTAATTATCGATTCTAAAATATAGACACGGAAACGTTGTGAGCAGACAACCACTATGATATATATTCACACTATGTTTTTGTGCTGCTTGCCAGCTGTGAGTGATGCGATAGGCCTACACCAGTCAGAGTTGACAGGTAAAATTAAAAATACACAGTCCATATTTACCTGTTGGGGAGATATGTCATAAAAATGCAAGTACATTTTAAGTAACTAATTGTGTCTTTCTTTTTTTCGTTTTTCTAAATAATTCATAAAAATAACGTATTTCTTAACATTTATTTGCATGTGTATGTAAATAACCTACTTGGACGTTTGTCTAAGATGTGCTTACACGTCTGCGTAAATGAATTATTTACACTATAATGTAATATCCATCTCCCACACACGCTTACACGCCTGTGTAAATGGAAATATTTACACTATAATGTAACATCCATCTCTCACTCACGCTTACGTGCCTGTGTGAATGAAATATTTACACTATAATGTAACATCCATCACTCACACACGCTTACACGCTTGTGTAAATAAAACAGTTACACTATAATGTAACATCCATCTCCCACACATGCTTACACGCCTGTGTAAAGGATATCTCGAAAACCCCCTCGACCCCCTCGCCCCACGACCCACGACCCTCGACCCTCGACTTTTTTTTTTGGATAGTCTATTTATAAAATTCGGGAAACAATATCAGGTCAATATATATGTTCGCTCACCGTCTGCAACGCTGGTCTAACATTGGCTGAACGCCTCGTGTATGTTTTAGGGAGAGGCACGATACGCAATATACGGGCACTTGATTAGGCTAGCTAGACTGCCATATGAGTCCCATCACTGTCTAACATTAACGCTGGCCCAAAATTGTTCCAGTCCGATGATAGCTAAGCACAGCCAACACGAAACATTGAACCAATGTTGGAATAATGTTGGCCCAACGTTTGTAACGCTGGCCCACCGCTTGCGATGCCGGTGCAAATGCGTGTGACTGGATTAAGCTGGGGAGTGATGTGCCGGGTGATATGACTGGCAAGTGTTTTCTTAAGCACCAAAAAACAAGAGGCATTCAATCCCATGGGGGCGGGGGCCCTAGGGTAGTGGTTAGCACCGCTGCCTTTCACGCCAGGGTTCGGGGTTCGGTTCCCGGTCTCGGCGGTTTGAAAGAAACAAAAAATGTTTCTTCCCCATCCACGTGTGAAAGTTAGTATTGTGGGGAACCTCCGTGACCGAGAGGTAGCGTGCTCGGCCTCAGACCGCCAGGGCTCGAATTTCGAATCCTGTGTCTGGAGGACAGTGTTATCATCTCACCATTCTCAGGAGGTTCTCCTGGCGTAGTTTAGCCTATGTGTGCACAAAGGTGGCCTAAAGCCCGATTCATTTCTTTTTCAATCCCATGGCTGGGTTAAAGTTAGGCAAGCGTCGTAAACAGTGACCCAACATTAAAATGTGTTTGTCCAGCTGTAGGCCTACGGATCGATGGCCACCCAGTAAACAAGAGACATTAAACCAACGTCGGGTGAATGCTGGACCAGCGTAGCAGATGGTCAGCCAACATCACTCGATAGCCAGGGTCAGTATTCTCGTGCGAGTTACGATATATCGTAGGCTTCTGATTGGTCGAGATGGCCATCTCGACCAATCCAAAGCCTACGATATATCGTAACTTGTTCGAGAATACGGGCCCTGGTTAGCATCACAGTAGGCCTCTACCCTGCAAACACGATTCGTTAAAACAATGCCGATTTAATGTTGGGCCGACGTCTAAGACGGGGGGCCGATATTAAATCAGCATTGGGTTATCGTGTTGCTATACATCAATATAACATCCATCTCCCACACATGCTAACACGCCTGTGTAAATGAAATATTTACACTATAATGTAAAATCCATCTCCCACACACGCTTACACGCCTGTGTAAATGAAATATTTACACTACAATATAACATCCATCTCCCACACATGCTTACATGCCTGTGTAAATGAAATATTTACACTACAATATAACATCCATCTCCCACACATGCTTACATGCCTGTGTAAATGAAATATTTACACTGTATGACATCATTTAGCTGGCTCTAAATTATATTTGCGATACATTATCACGTTTATCCGGAACTATCGTACTTCCTCGGCCCGTCATGTATTCATCGTCACCGCAACAAAATAACGGCTGCTGATTGGCAATTTGCTACCACGTGATGTCATTGTCCTGAACTACATTATGCTCTACGTCTCTAAAAGCGGTATTTGTTTGATTATTTACCCCAAGAAAACTGATGTGAACCACAGTGTGCTTGTTAAGGCCAAAAGGCAGTGTCTGTGAGCAGAATTATGCGGATACTCCCTTTTTATTTCGCATGGAAGACTAGCCATTCTGTGTTTGTATTACCACCTGCATAACTAGTTGTTGAAAGTAAAATATGTCCTAAATCACGAAAAAACTGATAGATGTTGGGACTTAATTTTCAAACAAATCACATACATTTTCTGTCACTTGAAGTTGTGTGTCGCGGTAGCGAGACGCAACTTCAAGTGACAGAAACATTTACTGGATTAAGTATATGGGGGTTACTTAAAATGTCACTTTCTCAGATCAGATTAGCCAGAAAAACATCAGAGAGACATCTCACGGTAGATATGTATTGGAAAAACACAACGCCATTAAAAAGAAGGCGTATCTTCAAATAAACCCAATTTATTATGACATGACACTGCTGGTAATCTGAAGCAATATAGCAAAATAAATATGCTAGCCTACTGTCAGGGTGCTACTTCCTGGAAACATGCACGCTATACAATCTTAACTCAAAAGGTTCTTCAGGGTTCTTTCGCATATAATGAGAAAGTTCCCACATACATAGGCTACAGGTATGTATGTGAAACCTTTCTCTATATCACTACGTGTAAAAAAAAACTGCAAGAACCTTTCGCGTTAAGAGTGTATATAGCAATTAGTACTTATTTCACCAGTAAAAATACCATTAAAATTGTATTTAGCTAGTTTTATTACAGAGAGAGCAGTATCACTATGTCATTGAATTTTATCTTGCAATATTGCAATTTAGGGATCTAGCACGCTTTTAGTCGGTCACGATTTCCTGTCTAGGTTCCGCATACACGTACACGCTTGTTTATCAGCTGTCACACTGTAGCTGGCATGATGGATGCTCAGAAAGATCCACGGTCTGTTTTCCATGCCCCCAGACAAAGACGCATGCGCCACTGTAAGCCCGGCAGAGTTTAAAGACGACTCAAACAAGAGTAAAACAAATGGTTTACAATGGTCTTTAATCTGATGTAATGCCCGTATTGGCAGCCGTGGGATTAAAAGATTACTGATTTAATGTTGGTTTTGAGGGTTGAGATAACACTAGTTCCTCGCGGATCACTAGAACAAAGCCAGTCGGCGCGGGATCCTGTTTTAAAAAGCGTATCCTGACGAGCACCCGTCCTGGCAGCGGTGTTGCCGGTCTCTCCTTAGATGCCACTCTGATGTGCTCATACAAGCAGAAAAGAGGAGGAAATATTGGCAACTGGGAGTCATAAGTTGCCCCGCGTGTGTGTATATGTGTGTGTCCGTATCGATTTTTTTCTCTTGCAGAGCAGAAGAAAGAAAACCGGGGAATAACTGCGAGGTATGCACCCCCGGCGGCTCAACGCCCTTGCGACTAAAAATACGTCTCCGACTACTTCGTGTCTTGATCGTACCACCATGGCATGGCATTCTTAGGGTTATGGGAGGCACTAGCGCAAGAGCCTAGCGTTGGTCCAGTACAGGGCCAACGTCACAGACGTTGGCCCTACACTGGACCAGCTCTAGGCTCCAGCACTCTTTTGTCGTGGCATTGTCGGGCGTTGCCGGGCGTTATGACAGGACGGGATGTAAATTTGATGGCGTGTCTCGCTGATAACCTGGGTCCGGCCAAATGACCAGCACTTCAGACCCTCAACAGTACGCCAGAGCTGTACCAAAGGCCAAAGGCTCCACTGACTAATTACCTATCGCTAATTACAACCGGGGGATTCGTTAGGGGTTTCCCCGCCTGAATGTGGATCAGATAAACCCCATTTTCAGTAGACGTACACTGCGTGGTCCGCTCGGTTGCCTGCCACTCTGCCTGCCCGTCTTGGAGGAGAAAGGTTCAGGCGACACATTTATCCCCGCTTTCTCAGCAGTGGATTCCAAGCCGCCAATCCCTAAAGGTCATTGCTCATGAAAAGGGGTGTGCGCGGAGGAGATATATCGCAAGCTAGCGTCCCCAGAGTGCAGGTCGCGATGCGCGATAAGTAGAAATAATGCTAACTTTACACAGATAACTTGGGGGCTCTAATGCCAAACACAAGACATCGAACCAATGCTGGTTTAATATTGGTCCACCGTCTACGACGCTGGACCAACATTAAACCAACATTGGTTCAACATCCTGTGTTTACTGAGGTACACGCGCCGTTGACTGGGAGGTTACAATTCTAAAGTAGATTGTGTGGCGCGGGTATAATTGGGTAATTTTCGGCCGCTGGTCAAGAACCATTCCAGAGACGGCGTTACCGTTGGCCAGCTCGGTCAGCCAGTAATAAGACTGTGAGGCCACGCAACAACTGAATGCCGTTCCATATATTGTCACAATTTGTCCAATTACGGTCCATACACGGACCCGGGCAGGTGTTCTGTAGACCTCTGATTGGTCAAGACAGCGATCTCCACCAATCAGATACTTGCAATTTACGCTGAAATAGTTAAATGTCTACAAATCTCACCAAGTTCAACAGCACCAGCTATTATCTGTGAGACAGAACGCAGATATAATAAACATCCGCAAAGCCACTGATCGATATGGCATGTCCCAGTAAACACAAAACATTTGTATAACATTTGTACAACGTCGAGCCAGCGTCTTCGCCACTAGTCCAACATTGTATAAATGTTTTACAAATGTACTTCAGTGTTTACTGGGCTGATTGCATTAATCATGTTAATCTGGTTCCCCTTGTCACTATCCATAATGACTCGGGTATATAATATAACCACCATCAGAAATACATAATTCTGTATTATGTATTTCTGCCACCATGCAATAACCGGATATGCACTATATTGATGGAAATGCGTCCTAAATGTCCATGCTGTGGATAGCTATTACGTAGCTAACTGAACCCTTTTGTTTGTCCAGAAACAAAAAAATAAGAATGATAAAGGTCAGTATATTTCAAATGTCCACTTCCGTTAAATTGGGCTTGTCAATACAGCATCGCCTGCACTTGGATATGCATAGAATTGACTTCACGCAGTCGCTTTGTTCCAGTCCAGTAGAATAACTATATATGGACACACTTCGTCCAATGTTGGGATAGCTTTGTTCAACCCTATCGACCAAAGTATTGTATATGCCACTTAGCAATGACAAACAGACAGGCCTATAAAAATTGGCTTCTGATTCTACTAGAGAACATTATTCCATATGGATAAGTCTGCCTCTGACGTCATAACAACTGAGTGACGGGTGGTGATTAGCTGAATTGTCCATATGATCATTTATACAACGTCGGCCCAACGTCTTCGACATTGGACCAACATTGTACAAATGTTATACAAATGTTTTGTGTTTACTGGGTAGACTTCGAAGTGTGCCATATTCCATTGTAGACAGTGTAAATGAACAACAGAGCATACATACGGTGTAGGAATCTGTTTCGGAGGAATGACAGTTAATTTGTCAGTGTCTTACAGCTCTGCTGACTGATTGATTGATGGACGATGTGAGAATTATAGTGTCATGTGACTGCCACGTTACGTGATTGATGACATCATGGTGACTTTACATTATCACACGACCTAAGGTGACTGATTGATGATGGCACTGACAGTGGCTACACGTCTTCATAGCATCACGCTTAATATAACGTGCTATGGAATAAATGGTACGTTACAATTGAATAATAATAATGTAAATAATGATCGTTTTTATTAACGGAAACTCAAGATAATGGGATGAAAAGTATTGATAATTTGATACAGAATATAATTATATGACTGAATCGAAGTATGTATCCATTGTTTGCATGGTTTTCACGATAATTTCCAACACTCTAAAACACATTCACCGAGATAAATAATGAGACGTAATAAACGTATTGGTCTATATAATGTCCAATGTACAGATAATGCTTCTTACGATGGTTGTTATGACATATGTCTGTCATAACAATCAACGTCATTGCTAAAATTAACTAATTAACCGCTGTACATAATATGTATACCTATATATTACACCAATTCTCTTTTTGAGCGAACAAATACATTTTCCGAGATGTGAAAAAATGCCTTGTACGCAAGCTATATCCATCTTCTCCACAGCAAGGCGTGGCTTCCCGATGTCGCAGGTCTGCGACCTCGAGAAGCCACGCCTTGTTGTAGTGAAGATGGCTATTATCTAAAACGTGAGAATGTATGTAAAATGAGGTGTAAATTCAAAGCGATGGAGAGTCTGGGTTATTTAAGGAATAGCCGTTATTACAACGGCCGGCAAACTTATTAAAATGTAATCACCACTGTGACACAAATGAATTATTGAGGACAAAGACAAAATTGAAGACGAAATTGCCACCGCCGGCGCAATAAGTGACCGGCATTGCCAGCACGGGCCCAACATTGGGCCGGCGTCGGCCAGGCGCTAGCAGGGGTTAACCTTTCTGGAAGTCAAAGGATCACCAACGACCGGGAAATCTCTGATCCCGTCAGGAAACGGAAGTCCCTGTGATGACGCATCTCTACAGATGGGGCCATTTTGTATCCCTGTCGCGATTGCTCGGCATCCCTGATTCGTCACCATGACAACCGCCCTCGGCTAGTCGCCATGGCACCCAGCTGACACGTGACATTTCAAATAATTATGGCGGTGTAGGTGACGAAGTAGTAGTGCATGACATCAACGCAACCATTGTTATCACCTGATTTGTCAAGCATGTACAGACAATCTGGCAAGTATTCTCCCGTGCAAAGAAAAAAGGCAGTAACTGCTTACTTTAAAGTAAGGAATTACTGCCTTTTGGCTTTGCAGAGCAGTATTGTCCCTAACATTTAACCTTAATTGGTTCAACGTCTCGTGTTTGCTGGGGTAGAGGCAGCTGATTGAGAAAGATGACCATCTCGCCAGATGCCCACATCCTGATGAACACCTTTGAGTTGTAGCCTTTAAAGATATTAGAGGTTGGGTGTATATATTTATTCCATTCAAACAGTGAGTTATCAGGTTATAAAAAATAGATGTCCACAATTATGTGAAATACTGAGACAACGAAAAGTTGTCTAATGCCTCAGTTATAAATTCAATTATGCCGCCGTACGATGATCGGCCGACGTATTTTTACGCCTATCGGGCTGATGACATTAGGGAGCTGAATGTTCGCCTCAACACGGTAGCGTAGATGTTGAGAGATGATCTGCAACTACGTATACAATAACAGTTACTGCTCTGCTTGAAAAGTAAGCAGTCACTGCTGTTTGTTTTTGGAGAAGGCTGCTGAAGAAAATACTTGTAACTTTGAAATTAATCTGAAATTAATCCTAAACCTAAAGACGAAAATGGGGCTGCGAGATTTGTTTTTAAAGTCATTACCCAGCAAACAAAAAACATTTGTATAACATTTGTACAATGTCGTCCCAACGTCTTCGACGTTGGTCCAACATTGTACAAATGTTATACAAATGTTTTGTGTTTGCTGGGTAGACATCGAACCACCTGGTAAGTCCCTGGTATTAAACTCCATTCCGGAGTCTAGACGTATTAACCCTCTTAAGCGCTAAGTTATCTTCTTTAAATTCTCACCCACTTAAAGTTGTGTCTTGCTACCGCGACTCACAACTTCAAGTTTGTGAAAATTGATCATATTACTCTATTTGATTTATTCCATTCTCAATAACAGTGATTTCATCAACTAAATAAAACCACTATAGCCGTTATCTGTGCTTAACTCTTCCTTTACCAATTTCGCATTTATGCGAAAACTACCTTCCTTTACCAATTTCGCATTTATGCGAATTCCATGTGTGTACATGCATTAATTGGAATGGAGATATTTCATTACATGCATTATTGAAAATCGACAACGAGAATGGTCGGTGACACGGACGCAATCTTATCTTACCTTTTTAATTTGTGCGATGTGCGCATGCACATAGCTATAACCGGTATTGTGCCCATGGTCTACTTCAGGGGTCCTCCTTACAAAATAAGTCGGTTTCTGGGGGCAGTTTTATCAGGGGGATGTCGGTAAAGGAAGAGTTAATCAAAGTTTCACCATTTCTGATTATTCAGGTTTCTACTTGGCTTACGCAGCAAACTGTGGAGAAGCGGCGTTTTCCCCGGGGCGCTGTGCCGGTGAAGAAGACACTCCACCGTGTGGTATGGAGTGCTTAAACCCAGCTCCTCTTATAAGTAGGTGTACAGCACGCCAGTGGCCACGGGAGACTGTTCTCAGGACGGGACGCGTCTGACCAGCTTCCCTACAACAATGCTAGGATTCTCCAGGCCGCAGATCGCCTCCAGAAGCCAAGCATTCTAATCACTCTGACTAGATTATTTGTAACCTTAGGATTCACAAGCTAAAAACTGCTGACGTCAATAGCGACAACAATATTAGTTGATCGCTTAGCCCTTATTACGCTGAATTATTTTTGTATAAACCATGGAGACCAAAGGTTTACTTTAATTTCATATCATTATAAATGTCTCAGTTAGCTCTGTCTGCGTTATTTCAATACCTATATGTTATAGGTATACGGCCATTATAATTTTGTTGCATTCTTTCAGCGCGGGGACCGTCTTAGACGTCAGAATCTAACGTCTACAGATGTCTGATTCTAACGTCTAAAGACGGACCCCGAGCTGAAAGAGTTAAACTTCGATATATTGGTGTTATATATCATGGGTGTAATTTCTTATATCACTTTTTAAAATGGATGTGTAGACTAAAAATATAGCCAAGCCAAAATTCATGGCCCATATCCTTTGATAGTCTATGTGTTCGCGTAATTGCAATGGTAACAACCAAATCGGTCGGATAATGGTGTTTCAAAGAAACGAGATGTTTCTTACACACCCACTCGGTATTGTCGAGAGCCTTTGTGACTGAGAGGTAGCGTGCTCGGCCTCAAACTCCTAGGGCAAGAATTTGCAATCCTTTTGTTTGAGGACAGTCTCACCATTCCCAGTGGTTCTACAGGCCCAGTTTAGCATAATGCCTTTTTAAAACGCACTTGGCATTCCATTGTCTATGTTTGATTGTGTATGGAATATCAAGTTAGTAAACAGTTTCGATTTCAAGAAAAAAATATCCGAGGTCTTGCGAATTTTATACATAACATCCATCGAGAATGTTAAACTAGATCAGTCGACCGCCACCGTTACCATCCCTGATGATAACGCAATTTAACCTTTTCACCACCATACATGACGGAAATTTCCGTCGTCATTCGTCAATGAACGTAACCATAAAATGACACAAATTTTCGTCAAATATATACTACATTTATGTATTTTTCGTCATTTGAAGCTGGGAATTGCGTTAGCAATTCCAGCTTCAAATGACGAAAAATAGAACTCCTACACCAGTATATCTGGATCCTGGCATGCACCCCGGCCTGGAAGTCAAAGGGTTAACCAATTAAACATGGTATCATACAACTACTCTTATTTCTCCAGCCAATAAATACTGGCAAGTCACGTGATAGGGATTGAGTACTGTGTCAGACCCATCAGGCACGCACGGGACGTTTAAACGATAGCGCGCTGTAATATTTTCATATAAGGCATGGAGGCTAAAGGTTTTTCAATTTGAAATCATCAATAATGTTTTTAAAGGTTCTTTTCCATATCACTATATGGAAAAGAACTTCCAGGAGCATTTTGTGTTAAGAGCGTAGGTTATGGGTCTATGACCATTATATAATATATTTTACACTTTCTCTGCGTGGATCAATTTTAGACGTCATAATCTGACGTCTACAGACGTCAGATTATGACGTCTAAAATCGATCCCCGCGTGAACCAATGCTTTTTGTCGACCCTGAGCAGCGTTTGGTAGAATCGAACCCTTAAAATGGTAATCTCGTTCAGAGCCGTTTTAGGCCATTTTATGTCTCCTTCAAGCAGGGTAACTTGAACGGAAATGAATATCAAAAGTCTTACATTTAAATATCACTAATTTTACATGGAAGTTGAGGGTCTCGGTAGCCAGACACAGCTTAAAGTGGGTAAAAAAGTAAATTATACAGCTTAGCGTTTCGATACGTTTAAGTGTCAAGTTTCACAATCGCCATTTTTATAAGCACGATGCTCCAGCGCTCTCGACCTCTAGATGTAAAATGGCTTCTTTTCGTGCAGCGCAGAGTACTACTGGAGAGAAAAAAAACAAGAGAACGGTTGAGCTGCTTCCCACTGGATATTATGTTGTTCACTCGGCATGCAATATATTGATTCAGGCGACAGAATATTCAGCGGGTTTTCCGTATTTAACGCTGTCATTTGGAATGGGGCTCCACTTTTGGCCACCCATCTGCCAACCCACATCTCTCATCTGAGGCGGTGAAATTGTTGAGTGCGTTTCGGAACACAGTCCGTTTCATAAGGGCACGGCCTCTTCCCGTTTGAATTTTCACCCACTTGAAGTTGTACGCCTCGCCTTGCAAATTGTAATGCTTAAACACACATTTTGTCCCCAATAACATGTATTTGATCGCCTGGGAGCCGCGGCCGATATCCCCCACTCAAGGTGAATAATACGGAGAAGATAGGTCCAATATTATTAAGCTTCGATGTGCGCTGTCTTGGTTTAACCATTTAACTGCCGAATTCTTTAATTGGAATTCTCACCCTCTTGAAGTTGTGTCTCGCTGATGCGATCCACAACTTCAAGTGGGTGAAAATTATTCACATTTGACAAAATGGAGGTCGACGACTTGTCTTGTTGATTTATGTCATATTTTATCTTTAACCTGTTTAAAAGCTGGTATTTGCGTTCTAAAAATGAAAAAACCCTAATATAATCGGGTTAACGGTTTTTGGAAGCTTGATAATATTCTAAACAATGCAGCGATCCCATCAAGTTTTTTGCTCTCGGACAGGAGCTCTTTAAATACAATCTATTGATTCAATACTAGGTTAATGTTGGACCACAGTCTGCGACGCTGGCCTAACATAAAGCAACATAGGTTCAACATTTGCCTGGGATAGGTTTTTTATGGTAAAACAACTTCATAATTTTTAGGAGGATTTCTCAATTTTCATAGTAATTGAAACTACAACAAACTTGAGTTCTGCGGCCCAACCCACTATAAATTAAAAAAATGAGATTATCTTAATTTTCGCTCATTTCCATTAACCCTTACAGCACCCCACTATATTTTTATAGATCAGGAAGACCAAAGTGTTTTTTTTTCAATTTGAAATCATCATAAATGTCTTAGTTAGCTCTTTCCTCTTCATTTGAATAAGCTATCTATGTTATGGGTCCACGATATTATTAATATTTTAATTCTTTAAGTTTCCTCAGACGTTAAATTCTGACGTTTATTGACGTCAGATTTTTACGTTTAAGACGGTCTCCGCCCTGAAAGGGTTAATAGAATGAGCGAAAGTTAAAATAAATCTCACTCTTAAAAATTTCAGCGGGATGGGTCCCTGGGTGTAAAGTTCATACAGGCGTAGACGGTTTATTTTTATTTCTTTAAATATTCCAGGTGTTTCTATTTATAGCTTTCTATCAACACGCCGCACTGCATAGAATGTCGCCTGAAGACACGAAACGTTGTGCCAGTGCCGATTTAATACTGGCACTGGCACAACCCCATGTTTTTTTCCAGGATACCTCGTCCATCACGTCCGTTTACTCACTCACTCTGTCTTCTCAGCTTGTGACCTGTCTCCTCAACATACGTCGGCCTGACCTAGTATCAATGATGGGTCAGTAGTTTTACTTTTAGAGGTGAAGTCACATTATTTAGTAGCACTTAAATGAGTGACGCATGCGCCACAATTAAGGGGATAAGGGACCGCTGGCACGCCAGTGAACTGAACTAGATAATCATATTTTCGAACTGGGATCGGTTTGTGTCACATGGATTTGTACTTGTGGGGAAACACCTGAGTAACTTTTTCGTAAATAATGCTATTAATTTCTCACTAACGAGTGACGCATCGCGGACATTATAAAGTAAGAATGACCCACAGAGATATCCTCGGTCTCCGTGGCAGTGACGCAGCATGGACATTATTATATAAGCTAGCTGACAGTGACAGTAGATAAGGTCTTAGCACAGAATCACACTGATTTACTTCACTTGTTTGTGAGAACTATAGACTAAAGGTCGATGTCATAAGCCATTACTGATTCATCCAAATGAGTGACACAGCGTGAACATTATTGTAAGATTGACTGATCATAATGTAGGCCTTGATTATGGACGGGGATAAAGTCACAAAATCACTCATTCTCTGTGCTAAATAAAGACCGACGCCATCGGTCTTTATTTAGCAAAGAGAGTGGTGGCGCAGCGTGGACATTATTGTGAAAGACTAACTGCTCACGGTGATATAGACCTTGACTAACTAAATCGTTCCCCCTCTCCATTTTCGTCAGACGTTATGGGTTAGAAAGACTGAGATTCGACGCCCTGATTCTTTATTTCTCACACTTAACGACGCAGTATGGACATCAGCATGTTAGATTAGCTGACCCGTCTTTATTTAGCTCAAAGTGTAACGCAACGTGAACATTATTGTGAAAGACTGACTGCTGACCGTGGTATAGACCGTGACAGTGGACAGGGATAAAGCTTTAGTTATCCCCCTCTTCATTTCACTGAGAGTGACGCAGCGTGGACTTTATAATGCAAGGCTAACTGACCGTGATGTAGTCACAAAATCACACTGATTTATACTCTCTGTGTTAAAAAAGACTGAGCCCTTCGTCTTTATTTCTCACAGTGAGTGACGCAGCGTGGACATTATAATTTAAGGCCAACTGACCGTGATGTAGGCCTTGGATGTGGACAGGGATAATGACTTAGTCACACCATTTTACTCACACTCTGTGAGAAATAACGACTGAGTGCTGACGCCCTCAGCCTTTATTTCACACAGAGAGTGACGCAGCGTGGACATTATAAGGTTAACTGACCGTGATGTAGGCCTTGAATGTGAACAGGAGAGAATGGCTGCTGTTGTTTTCTGTAGTACCACCAGACCAGCAGGGACGACAGGGTGATGAAGATGGCGCCAGCTATGGCGGCACCGATCACAATGGTCACCACACGTGTAGACTCCTCTACGTAATCCTGAAACCAAACAAAAGAAGGTCATCTTAGAAGCCAAGAAATGAGACAAAAAGTATCGCAAGTAACAGTAACTCGTTCCTTTTCAAGTAAGCAGCAACTGCTGTTCACCACTACATTGCAGAGTAGTACATGCAAACACAAGACATTAACTCAATGTTGGCTTGCTGATGGCCCAGCGTCGTAGACGCTGGGCCAACAGTTAACCAGCATTGAGCCAATGTATCGTGTTTGCTAGGCGTAATGGTGCATAGGAATGTGCCAATCCTGAAATCAGTGGGTGAAAATATATACTCGAATTTGGTTAATTTGAGCCACCACACAAGCACTATGAGATCCCTTCACATGTGACTGAAATATAAGCAACGACATATTCCGCTCAAAAATCAGATAGGGCGTAATTGTTGTTGGGTGGTTTAATCTTGTAACCGCTGATCGCGGTTATAGACGTTATATTCCGTTTTAATAAATCCGTTTCACTGAATCACTGTTATTGAAAACGAAATGTGAGTTAAACATCAAGATTTGCAAATGTGTGGTCTCAAATTAAACAAATGTGAGTAATTTTCAGCCACTTGAAGTAGTGGGTCGCGGTAGCCAGACACAACTTCAAGTGGGTAAAAAATTTAATGATTTAATTTAGCACTCTGAGGATAAATAAAACTATTTCACATACATTTGAAGCTGGAAATTGCGATAAAACGTCCAGTTCAAAATAAATAAAAAGATGAATAAACTCAGAGTTAAATAAGAGATATTTATTTGCGGCGCATCATGACGTAATGTGAAATTATGAACCAACTTTGCATCAGAGCTCCTCCATTGGGACGGGGTGTGAGACTAATCCACTTGGGGAGAGAGTTTAAATGAAGATTCAGGTACATAAAACACGCCAAATCCGTGGAAAATGAAGCAATAATGAAGGAGAAATGGTGTTATAAGCTATTAGACTGTAATTTACAGCGATATTAAAGCCCCGGGATTTACAAGGAAAACCAACTCCTGGCTGAAATGATTCATCTGCGAGTTCATCTCGTTAACAACAAGTCAGACTGAGATTGTTCTGTTTGAAAGAAGCGCACCTCTGCTGTTCTGCAAAGCCAAGAGGCAGTATCTGCTTACTTGTAAAATAAGCAGATACTGCCTTTTGGCTTTGCACGGCAGTAACAGCTGTCTGGTGCAGACAGGGTGGCCACAATTTATGCTTAGATTTAATTACCACCCACTTGAAGTTGTGGATTTATGTCGCGAGCCACAACTTCAAGACCAGTGGAAGAAAAATGTGATTGTCTTGATTTGTACGTTATTGTCTATTCAATTTTTGCGTCAAATCAAATTAAGAACAAGAAAAGCAAAGGCAAGTCTGTAAATCCTTCCATTCCAATTTTTGACTCTATTAAATTTAGAAGAAAATAAACAAAGTTTATTTGTGTCTTTAAATCGTATTAACAATACAAATTGAAACTGGACCGTGCAATGTTCAACGCAATATTTTGTGATTTACAAAACTTAACAATTAAAATATAATTAAAGACATCTGTCAGGATTAAAAATCTAAAATTCTTCGTTGATGAAATATAGCTATGATTGGAAAGAAGCTGTAAAAAATAATGTACCTATATATAAATTCTGCCATGCGAAGGCAGCCAGCAGTAACTGCTCAATTTAAATGTAAGCAGTTACTGTCACTGTTGTGCAAGGGCAAACAACAGTGACTTAAATCTCGTATTACCCTCCAATCCACGCACGTCATTTCGGTAGAAGGTAACATGAATAAATGACGCCTGTAACAGGTAACCCTTACAGTGCGGGGATCGACTTTAATCGTCAGAATCTGACGTCTGTAGCCGTCAGATTCTGACGATTAAAGTCTATCCCCGCACTGTAAGAATCAACATATTTCTAATGGCCGTACACCCAAAACATAGGTATTCAAATGAATCGGGAAGAGCTAACTGAGACATTTATGATAATTTCAGATTGAAAACAACCCTTTGGTGTCAATGGTTTATACAGAAATATTCCAGAGGGTAAGGCTTTAAGTGGAGTATAACGCTTGGGCAGTAGCTGCTTACCTGAAAAGAAGTTGGGGAACAATTCGTAAAAATCACAGAATTTACCTCAGTTACGATGTTGGGAATGTGAGGTGCTGTGATAATGACCAGTGGGGGTCAGTTGAGTCTGACCCGTGTATTCGGCACCGGTCAGTATTATTCTGGTCAGATGGACAGTCTGCCACAACTGATCCGGCTGTCACTTATTATACAATCACTGGCCTGAGACATAAGAATGTTTAGAGGATGTCAGACTGGTGCAGTCGTGAGCGTAATAATAAGCACCGACCACCCAGCGTCCAGCAAAGGCAAACAGCGGTAACGCCTTACTTGTAAAGTAAACCGTTACTGTTGTTGCCTTTGTAAACGGCAGCGGCTGCTTGCGTGGAATGTACGGCAGTGTAGCAGTCAAAGGGTTAGGCCACTCATATGAGTTTCACATATATTAACACTTTAACTTCTAAAGAGACAATAAAAGACCGATAGTATACACCACGTATCCTGTTTAACCCTTACAGCGCGGGGATCGACTTTAAACGTCAGAATCGGACGTCTTCAGACGTCAGATTCTGACGTGTAAAGTCGAGCCCCGCACTGCAAGAGTAAACATATTTATAATGGCCGTAGACCGTAGACGATCAAAAAATAGTTATTACCCACACGCATGCCTAGCCCCCGTCTTCAATATTGAAGTTTGACCAGTATTGGAAGAAGAAGAAGAAGAAGAATAGAACACCCACCATGGGTATTCAAATGAATCAGAAAGAGCTAACTAAGATAATAATGATGACTTCTGATTGAAAAAACCTATTGGTCTGCATCGTTTATACAAAAGTAATCCAGCGCTTTTAGGGTTGATTGGTTAGATTAGCGCAGCGTATTCTATCGAGTCTTCGTCTTATGAGGAGATTCACCTGACCCAGTTTATTTACCCGCCGCCGGAAGTGACCCGAAGCGCCAATAATTTCTCAATACATGCAATATTTATCACAAGGTAAAGTAATTTTACGTGAGGAAAACTGATTATCTGCAAAAACGAGCATCATCCTATCGTGTGGTTGTATTCTGTGATATAATCAGATAGGGGATTCTAGCTGCGCACAATCATTTAGCTCAAAGACAAACAGTTCTTCTGGTTCTTTGACTATTGTTTTCGGGCTGGAAATCACAGTTGGCTTTTTGCCAGACATATCAAAGACGAATATAAGGAAAATATCCTGAGGATGGTGAGATGAGTGAGAGGACACTGTCCTCCAGACACAGGATCTGAAATTCAAACCCTGGAGGTTCTGAGGCCGAGCACGTTACATCTCGGTCTTGAAGGCTCCCCACAATACTGAGTTTACGAGTGGATGGGGAAGAAACATTTTTGTTTCTTTCAAATCGCCGAGACCGGGAAACGAACCCCGAACTCTAGCGTGAAAGGCAGAGGTGCTAACCACTACCATAGGGCCCCCGCCCTCGAGTCTGGATAGATAATCATTGATCCACAAAAAGGCTTGACCCAAGGCATTTAGAATGTTCTTTTGTTGTTCGAGGAGGCAAATCTCGCAAATAATTATCAGGAATCCAGTCATGGTTTCAATACGGATCGCTGTCACGAAGCATCAATTTAATAAATTCAACATACACTTTAAACAATATAGGTTCTTTAAAAAGATCCCTTAAGTACTATTACCATGAAATCTCACGAGAACCTGGGGTTACATGGTAATACTACTGAATGGTCCCTTCTAAAAAAAACCTATATTGTTTGGGGTGTCATATTATGTTACAGAGCCTTGTGCGATTACAAAATAACAGAGAAACAACAATAATGTAATTATTTGTAGCTTTAGATGTTTTTTTTATATTGACTTGACACGATGACAGTCATAATCACAAATAAAAAAAAGATGTTATTACAGATTTATTACACCGATAAAAGCATAAGAATTTTTACATCACATTCACTATAAATAAATAGCTTGTATACTGAACCAGATTGCAATTTGCGAACATAATTTCTCTATTTATTTCAACAATCTTGATCAGCTACATTACAGAAAAATATAATTACGTCAAAGAAGCCTGATAATTTCTTGAAATACAATCAATCCACTGTATGATCCTTATATTAATATATTTTTTGTGAATTTCGCTTGGAATGTCGTTAGTCGAAGCTACATATTCTTTTTATATTTATCCTGTCTTGATCCTGGTGTAGAATACACAGAAATTATGACTGCCACTGATGTACCCTGCGTCCGAAACCAATTTAACCCTTTCAGCGCGGGGACCGTCTCTATACGTCGGAATCTGACGTCTGTAGCGCTATACGTTCTCATTTTGTGCAGGATTATGCACTTAGATATTTTCATTAACTCTTTAGCTTCCCGTCACGTTTATATCCGTTTTTTCATATTTTTAAATGTCAAATTTTAAACGTGTTAAAGGTAAAATGTGACATCAATCAGAAATATTAGGAAATAGTTGACCTATATTTTGCCAAATCTGAATTATTTTCACCCACTTGAAGTTGTGGGTCGCCTCAGCGAGACACAACTTCAAGTGGGTGAAAATTTCAATTAAATAACCTGGCGGTTGAAGGGTTAACCTCAAGGTGAATATTCATAATTAGAAAAAAAACCAGGGTGCTAAGCTAAGTCACACACTACTAAATGTCACCTTCGTGCTGACCTTTGATGCCCGCGATCTCCGGTGCAATCAGCACGGACATTTTTCATCTTTTGTTCATCATGGTAATGATAGGAATGAGTGGTGGGCTGTGGGAAAGCGGGAGAATTCACTGGATACCATATTGCTGACCCCTCCACCTGTGTCTCGGATGTCTCATTGGAATTCACGATTAGCTGTGAATGAAAACTACCGAGATAACCGAAAGTAAAATCAGACCAAGCACTTTCTACGGAAAGTCCATGGTCAAATACAATCGTCAAAATTAGCAGAATTTTCTCGTTTAAACTTGTGAAATTTCATATCCATCCGGCAAAATAATCTAAGTCCCCTACAGTGCAGAGCGTCTAGATTCATCTCCTCAGAGATCCAGTGACGCTTCTAACCTTGTAAGAAACCAGTTTTATGTTGATTTGTTCTTTCTGTCGGGCCGGAATCCAATAACAAAAAATGATCATCAGCATACGTGAACCAGTGCGATGTTATTCAATCAGTGGAAAACATGCCATGCTATAATAACTGTCAATTTCCCCGTTCAACCGGCTCACAAATTTCTATTTTTGCATTCTGTTTAATGTTCGACCTGTGTGTGAAAAGATTATTATGTAATTAGAAGTATGTTCAATCTGCTAGAAAACCTACTAAAAAGTTAACCTAAAATTCAAGTGATTCTATGCAGCAGCTATATGAATTATTATTAACTTTCTAACCACCAAATTATTCAATTGGAATTTTCACCCACTTAAAGTTGTGTCTGGCTGACGCGAGTGAAAATTATTCAGATTTGACACAATGGAGGTCAACTGTTTTCAAGTCTTACTGATTGAAGTCCCGTTTTATCGACAGCATGTCCAACCCTTTTAATCCTGAATTTGCCATAGTCATCTTCATCCACTACAAGCCGCGAATTGCTGTCGCAATTCTCGACTTGTAGTGGATGAAGATGACTTGATGTGGTTTAGAAATTAAAGAAAATTGCCACGTATTGGTAAACCAGCTTCATGGAAATTTTCGTTCTAAAACCCATAGTTGTCGAAAAATTAAGTATAGTTTCAGAGATGTAAAATGATGCTTTAATGCATCGTGGGGGCTTAAAGGGTTAAAAGCTGATATGCAGTGTACTAATAAAAACTGTAAAAAAACGAATATAATCGGTACCAGCGGTTATAGGGTTAATATTATCCTCCATCAGGAGGTTAATATGTTCTTGGTCGTGCTTGTTTCTTTGTTCCCAGTAAACACAAAACATTTGTATAGCATTTATACAATGTTGGCCCAACGTCTTCGACGTTGGACCAACATTGAATAAATGTTATACAAATGTTTTGTGTTTACTGGGTTTGTCCGTATGCAGGATCAGTGGATTTGCATGAACATTTCACCAGACCAATCCAATCCAAGTTTTAAGGATGATCCGGATCATTATCACAATCCGGATCGCACGGATTTGCATGAAATGGCAATATAAATTTACCCATTTGAGGTTTTGGCCTGCTACCGCGACGAAAATATAACTATAATTATTTGTTAAACTGTATGTAACCATACATGTAGGCATTCTTGTCGGCTAAGTACCTCACTCCCCTCCCGCCACAAGAACAGCTTTATTTACCTTATGAAATATTCAGTTTAATTTGCCTATAAAACGTCTAGCATTTGACCCACCAATGCTGGCTTAATGTTGGTCCAGCGTCTTAGACGGTGAGACCAACATTAAACTGACATTGGCTCAACATATTGTGTTTGCTGTGAAGTAGTTATTTGTAGGGTATAAAACACATCATAATATAAACTACCTCTGAAACAAAATCTTAGTGCGCACTTCCAGTTTTTGCCCTTTTGTGTCGTTTCAGTTCACATCTCAATGATGTTTTTTTCTATTATACCCTTAGTGCGTATATTCTGATGTTAATGATAATTTTACGAATTTCACATTGAAGATAAATATTATTGTGCCACCATAATAATTACGTTAGTAAACTGCAATCATGGATGGTATTCCAATCATAGACATTTCACAAAAGCTCACATTCCTGTTTCTGCACACTGTTTGCACTTCGGTTTTTCATATTTGTGACTTTTCTCACATACCATTTACCGAAAGACACTTATTGAGGACACGTAAAACCAGTCAGTGTAATAGCTTTGGTTTTATATTTCCTGTACTATGAATCGTGTTTTGTAGTGCAAATAAATTTGAATTGAATGGAAATGGAACTAAATTTTTCATTTGTATTTAACCAATTGAAAACTGTAAATACTCACGCATTTCAGATGTACGAATATAAATTCCATGTTAAAGTAGTGTTCCACTGCGAATCATTAACGAGATAAGGTTATACCCATAACGCATCGCGCTCGCTACAGAGATAGTAACGATAAACACCACCTGGTGAATATATATAAACTGAAAAGGGATTGGAGTGGGCAAGGCTTTTAAAAAATATGCCTTCTTCCCAGAGACAAATCATATCAGTTGGTTTTCAAATCGCACCATCCCAATATGTATTGGTATTTTTATGTGTTGTAAAATTGTATCGTTCACCTGTCATCCGTACAATCTGCAGCAAGTAATCTTAGATTAAATGCAGAAAAAAGTCACATAACTACAAAAGCATCTAAGAATCACACATAATGATCAACATAATTATTGCGCTTAATTGTTGCAAACTGCAAATAAACAATAATCAGCTAATTTGTCCACGACTGAAGATTGACATCCATCCGATCCTGAAGTAATTATGAGCCACCGTCTGCGACGTTGGCCCAATATTAAAAAAAACATAGGGACGAGTAGCTCAGTCAAACAAGGAATAAGAGTTTCGATCAAAGAGGTATGTACATATTCTTGGTCTGTCTGGGAGACGAGATAGCGCCTCGGGAATGCTGGGCTGACGAGGTGCGGGTAACAGCGGGACCCGGGGGAAAATGGGCTTTTACAGCCCACACAATATAGGGCGTTTAACACCAGCACATCAGCCGTATAATTGGCTTTACTAAGGAAGCTTACTTAACACTAAATGTTCTGCGGCGCTATCTAAAGGACTCTTGGTGAGCTGTGGGCGTGTGGAAGCACACCTTTTACTATCAACAGAAAAACAGACCTTACAGCCAACTGGGCACACGTTGTTGCGACGTTGAATCAACGACGTTGATTCAACGTCACAAAGACGTCGTGTGCCCAGTGGGCTGGATAATTTTTAAATTGAAATTCCAATATTAGTATTCGAATCATTGCTATGTGAACTGCCAGCTCAGAGCCATCTTCAACTACCATGTGGTCTGCGGCACGCAAACTGCGCTTTGCATAGGTCTAGCCTTGGCTGGACAAGATGGTTCAGACCAAGTACAGTGATGTCATACAAAAACAAACAACAATTAACTGTTTAATTTTCGAGTTAGCAGTTACTGCTGTTTGCTTTTGTTTGACAGTGTAGTCGATCCCTGATCAATTGATTTGATGAGATCAAATGATTACCACCAGTAATTCATTTGTTATTAAAACCCTTTAACCGCCGGACCCGATTATATTCTTTTTCTACATTTTTCATCGGTACATTACATATCAACGTTTAAACATGTTAAAGATAAGACGTGACATCAATCAGCAATATTTGAAAATAGTTTACCTCCATTTTGTCAAATCTGGATAATTCTCACTCACTTGAAGTTGTGAATCGCGTCAGCGAGACACAAATGTTGCTTTAATGTTGGGTCAGCGTCGTAGATGGTAGACCAACATTACAGCAACATTGGGGTCAATGTTTATTGTTTAATGGGATAATACCATGCTTGCCCTTTAATCTTAATAGCTCTCCTTAACATGTATTGCCCCGTTGTTTGAATAGTTAGGGGTACTTAAAGTGTACATGTGTCCACTGATGAAACAATGTCGGCCGCAATGGTTCTCGAACCGAGGATCCTTAGATTCAAATCCGACCGAGCTATCCATTACAACATGTTGCAATGTTTATAGTATTATCAAAGATAGTAATAGTATTGTACACTATCTTCTGCATTATTTAGTAAAGATCCGGCTACAGAGATGAAATCGGCGTGCCAACGATCCACACAAATGTCGCAGCTCCTGATGACTCCTACAACATTAAACAGGTGACTAACGATGCTAATTTAATAGCTATCGTTGTAGCTCGAGTCTCGAATATAATAGTTTTTTTTATATATTAACCCTTCTCCTGCTGTAACCTTATATACACGGGTCGAAGCTAGTTTCAAGCCAAATGAAATGCCATTGAAATTGATGAAATAGCTTTTGGTGAAATTGGTGTGTTATTCAAATATTTTAATTTGGGAGATTTCTATTTTTTAAAACATATGTATTTTTCATTCATTTGAAGCTGGAAATTCTGTCAGCAATTCTAGCTTTGAATGAATGAAAAAGAATAATTATTCAGCAGCACTTAAAATCAACCGTCCGAGATGAAATGTGTGTTGGAACAGAGAGCCATTGGCCTCCATTTTCTGAAAAATTCCATCCACTTGAAGATGTGCATCGCGACAAAACTATTCACAATATGCATGTGAGACACAACTTCAAGTGGGCGAAAAGTCCAATTGAATAACTCGGCTAAACGCTGCAATTGCACATTCTGGTGAGAATGGTAAATGGTAAAATCACATTTATCAAGTTTCGCCCGCTTCTTACGTAACGCATGGAGAAGCATTAATTATACTATAATAATGTAGAAATGAATATTTTATATCACGAAACGATAAAAACGCTGGCTGAGTCTGAAATACTGGAAAGTCGGCTACAGATTGAGAAAAAGTGCAACTGGTAACCGTGGAGTGAGTAGTTCCACTGGGATATTTGCTAATTAATGCAAATTACAATGTAAAAATAATATAGAACTTTAGTTAATTACCATCATTACATTTAGATTACATGTCTCTGCTTCTGATAATCTAACAGCGAATTAACATGTGTTCATGGTAAGTATGTTAACCCTTGTAGGCCTACTGTTGAATTGTTTGTGAGTATTTTTCCTGCATTTAAAGCTGGAATTGCTAACGCAATTTCCAGCTTCAAATGACGAAAAATATTTATACCTCTGAAAAATATATATCTCCAATATTGAATTACTGGATTAACAAAGCTTCTATCAAAACTATTTTATCAAATTTTGTGATATTTCTATTGATCTAAAGCATGCTTGAAACCGCATAATTTGTCTGTACAGGCCTAGCAACACAAGGGTTAACACTTGTACTGCTTATTTGTTTGTTACTACAATTCATTCAATTAAAGAATCGCTGACGCAATTTCCAGTCTCAGATCAAGAAAAGCATAACCATAATTTTATGAAAAATAACCATCGCTAAAAGTGATAAAAATAAATGCAAAATGTGAACTCATTTGCACTCACAATTTTGCCCAAAAATAGCTTAACTGCATAATATTGCAGATTCACAATATACATAGGCCTACTATAGGCCTAGGGGTGCTTGGTGGCTGAAAGATTAAGCACAGGGAAATGTACATTTCAATAGCGTTTTATTTGGTATGAAAGTACATTGAAAACGTATATAATGTACACGTGTTCAAGCTAGTTCTGTATTATTATTATGGGGTCACAGCAGCAGAAGGGTTATTATTTAACATGGGATCGTCTTGTCAGACTGATTTGGCGTGCAGGAGAGGGGAGACCCACAGGAAGATGACATCTCTGGCGCAGCTGGACCACGCAGTGAAAGGCCGGCACGACAATTTACAGGCATCTTTTTATATCCTGCCAAGCAAATTTGTATCAGAAATGAAAAGGAATGGAACTATCTATTGAGGATAAAACGTGCAGTCCCCGCTGCCCTGTGATGGCTGCCACTCAAGCCGCACAATCAATATGACCGTGTCTGGTGGCAGAGGCGCCATTTCTCAGTCATATTTACATATTGCATCTTCCCTACAGCAAGGCTAGGTTTCTCGAGGCTGAGGCCTGCGGCCTCAAGAAGCCTAGCCTTGCTGTAGGGAAGATGACCTATTGTTGCCACACTCACTCGAAAACATAACCAGCCTCTTGATTACAATGGCAAAATATTCTGACTGGTTAGCAAGTAACACTACCGTTTACACATAGGCCTACATGTATTGTCGTACTGGCTGTGCGAGAATGGGCAAAAACAAGGTACTCAGAAAAACAGCAGTGGCTGCTCACTTGAAATGTAAGAAGTTACTGTTGTTTGCCTTTGCCAATTTTCTCGATTTGTAACTTTCGTTGTCTTTTTTTAAATAATGTGTAGTGATGATTTTATCTTTACTTTTGACGCATGGAACATACAACATGTATATTATTATTTACACTTAACTTAGTTTTAAGTGTAACTAATTATCATGTATATACTATTCTTAATGTCAATCATGGTAAGGGTGTTGTCTACATGTATTTGACATTCTAATGTACACGATTAGCCTATATTCAGAATTGCACATCTGTACTATTATTGTATATCAATGTAAAATCCTTACCAAACTGACCACAATCATGCATGTAGGCTACATAATGAATTGAACATAGCGTCATTGAGCAGTCATATCACATAGACACATAGAGGGGTAAACATGGGGAGCTATGTATGGTCAATAGCCACGAATATTTTCTGGAATATTTGATTAATTGTTGTTTCATGCATGGATATCAATATCAACTGGTAATCCAGATAAAGGTCAAAAGTACAGTGTAGCATATTTATATGTAAAGATGAAGCTCCATTCGAACACCCTACATACCATAGCTGCAATTACCAAACGTTACTTGGTGGGAAATAATATAACTTTGGAACCCGAATCTTAGAAACACTAATTGACTGTGTCGTCAGAAAACCCAGTGACTTGTTATTAAAAGATAGGCCTATGTGCATAAATTGCCTAATTTTCTAGTTTTCTTCACATTTTGTGCCTATAGTTTTATCTACAGTTGCATTTTATGACGGGCGTGTCATGCTTTCCTGCCATCCATCAATTTATCAACAATGTCAATCTGCCTTCATGTCGCTTTCGCAGTTAATGACAATATTGCGACAGAATGAACTTCGAAGTCTGTACGCCATCTTCTAATGACAAATACGTTAGAGGATTATAATATACATAATATTATACATATTGTTATGCACACAACCACGTTAACCGTATTCGGTCAAGCTGGATACGAGTCGAATGATCATCCACCGTGGAAACCTCTTTCACGAAGAATGACTTTGCCAATAAGCCAGAAAGCATGCACATGTAGATACTATCAAGAATACAGTCATACATAAGTATTCTTGATACTATAGCACATACCCTACTCTTCTCAAAACAATAAGTTTGAAAGAGTTTCGCTTATACTGGCAAACTTGACACACTCTCCGTCTGGTTTAATGTTGGGCAAACGTCACAGATAGTTGTCCAAAATTAAACCGAAATAATGTAAACACAATATCACTATAGTCGGATTCACATTAACCATGGTGGATGATTTTCGCCGATTTCCTAGTAAATTATCGACCAATTTTCATGAAATTTTACACACACTATTTTCCATTCATATCGTGACTACCCTGAAAGTTCCATTTGACATATAAAATAAAAATGTTGCCCTCTATAAGCCAATTAGCTTCGTCTCAGAATTTTATTACATGTCAAATTCGACAATACTTCGACAATACTTATCAAAACTTTCAGGGTAGTCACGAAATGAATGAAAAATAGTGTATGTAAAATTTCATGAAAATTGGTAGAGAATTGACTGAGAAATCCGCGAAAGTCAATAATCCTTGCTGATGAATTTAATGTGAACCTGACTATATTGCTACTATGTGAGTTATTTTTATAAATCCATTTTCAACAGGAGCAGTCCTATACGCGCGACAATTCCGTTTATGGGCAAATACTGATTTTGTCTTGGGTACTGATTTATTCGATGGCTGTAGTCGGATTAGCAATGCCGTTGTTCCGAACATAATGAGATCCTCGCGCCATGAGATGTTGGCTGTATGCTGGTCCAGTACAATGTGTTGTCGGCCCAGCACACAGCCACTGTATCATATACCTGACGTTATCGGTGAAGCGGCGGCCCGTCAAAGCCCCACTCCATCAAGCTCTACTCCATCAAGCATGCATCAACTAAATACCCGGCTGCTTCAGGCCAATTTATGCCATATTTCTCAGGATAAAAACACCGGTATTGTTCATAATGTCATAACCGGCTCATGCCGAAGGCCGGCTCAGCGTCTTTGACGCTGATCCAGCATTGAGACAGCGCTGGCCACCGAGAGGGGTGGGACGCCATTATATTTTTATGTTTCACGTCGTTTCATTAAGCAATTCTTTAATTACAATAAACAATAATTTTATAGAAGTCACTCTGTAATTACAATCAACAATACATGGAATCAGCTATTTAATTACTATGATCAATACATAACATTATTTAGCTCTTTAATTACTAAGAACTATTTTTTTTGCTCTTTAATTACTATGATCAATACATAGAATTAGCTCTTTAATTACTATGAGCAATACATACAATTTGCTCTTTAACTACTATGAACAATACGTATAATTAACTTCCTAATTACTATGAAAAATACTTAAAATCAGCACTTTAATTAATATGAGCAATACATAGAATTAGCTCTTTAATTACTATGAACAATACATATAATTAACTCTTTAATTACTATGAACAATACATAAAATCAGTACTTTAATTACTTTAAGCAATACATAGAACTAGCTGTTTAATTACTATGAACAATACATAATTATAATTAACTCTTGAATTAATATAAACAATGTACATAATAATTAAGTCTTTCTTTGCAATGAACAATACACATAGTTCACTCTTTTATTATGATAAAAATGTACATGGTTCAATCTATAATGAATCAGAGAAATGCACCTTTCATTTTTTTATCTTCCATATCAGCTGCCCATGGACTTTTGATCTTTTATTCATTAGTCGCTTATTTGTTATCTACACCATTTAAATATCATTTAGAATACATAGTCTCAAATAAGAATGATGGTGGCACCTGCTCGATTCAGGTGATATGCAAAGGTAACTTAAGCATCAGCAACACGCAGTATGCGACCTCGAGAAACCTAGCCTTGCTGAAGAGATGTAATTACTTAAACTAGAAATTAACAATTTAAACCCTCACGATTAATCAAAACACGATTTTGCATCTCTGAAGAATGACCCAATTGCCTACACCTAGGGGTTTAAAACATCCACTGCATGTCGAGAATTACGACAGCAATTCCTTGTACAAAATAATTAATTTGCGTCATAATCAAATCTAATATAGTGTTGTGTGATGTGTTGCAAAGTTTATCTTTATATTTTGTCCCACTGATCGCTTCTTCTATTGAAACAATACAACCGCATCGACCTAGACACGGTTATAGGTCAGTCAAAGAAAAATCAATTACAGGTATGTAAAATAAGGGTTTGTTTTCATTTGACATGTTTCATTCCTTCGCCGACTGTGACCTCATTATCCGGTACAAATCTAATAGGGTGACATCCTCAAATTCAAATTATAAAAGACAGCACTGCTTGCAAAGCCAAAGAGTAGTAACTGATAACCTGAGATGTAAGCAGTTACTGCATTTGGCTTTGCACGTCAGAGCGGTCTTTGCTATTTGCCGCCCACTTGGATTTGTTCATCTCGCTCGCAATCCACAGCTTCAAATATTCGAAAATAAATCAGTCAACTCTGTGAAAGTCAGCTTGAAAAAAAATGTTTACTCATTTAACGTTGTGTCTCGCGACTCACAACTTCAAGTGAATATACATATTCATATTTCCGTAATTGAGACCGAACATGTTGCCGTTCTTTCTGCTTAGCCTCTAACATCACCCTCAAAAACGTTATTTCATCATGTTAAAATATTAGGTTAACGAAAATAATGAAAACTATTCTAATCGTGATTTCTCCTGCATATGCATCTTGCCCAGTCCGCTCAGACAGGCAGACCACAGGTAGCAGACAACTTGATGGCTGAAGGTGTGCACATGTTAAAAGGGTTAACCCTAAAACTACGGCCCCACCAAACGCCGCGCTGCGCCGCGCTGCGCGGCGCCGAAAAAATCAGTACGTGCGGCCCCACCGAACGCCGCGTCGCGCCGTGCCGCGCGGCGCGTTAAAAAAAAGATAAACTTTACTGTTAATGATAGCAGTGGCTTATTTGCCCCGCGCCGCGCCGCGAAATGAAAGCTGGGGAAAGTTAATCTTTCACGGCGCCGCGTTTTTTACCGCGCGGCGCGGCGTTCGGTGGGGCCGCACCTTTAGAACACTGATGTCCACTACGGTAGATATTTTGTGATCTTACTAGCACATGTATAATCAATTGGTAAAAGTAAAAGATGCTTTAAAGCTTGAAACACGGGAATTAAATTTTGCAAACGACACAAATTTTCAGACACTTGTAGTTGTGGATCGCGGTAGCGAGACACAACTACAAGTGACTAAAAATTGAAATTGAATATCTCAGTGCTCTAAGGGTTTAACGCCGGTGGCCCACCCCACTAAAATAAAAACTTTCACCAATTTTCATCAGAAAAGTTAAGAGCATCTAAACTTTTCTAATGGAAATGAGAGAAAGTTGAAAAAAAATCTAATAATCTCATTTTTACCACATAACCTGCGGCATCCTTTGTAGCTGAAGCGGGTGAATTGTGACTCATACGCGTTCTACGTTAGAATCGAGAATCCACAGCCCACCCCCCCCCCCCTGGCAAAAGTTTGTCATTGTTTTGGTGACGATGTGCATGCGCTCCCGCACGATCCCCCTGTTTTAAATAATATTTTTGTGCAGTGCATATTTGAGACCTCTTCTGGATCATGGTAATATCTGCACGTTTTGTCGGAGTGCTGTTATGACACATTGTGATATGTGGTGATCCCGAACTGCATCTCTATATCTCTCTGAGCAACCGGGACAAAATCCAGACGTCGGGCAAATGGCGGCCCAGCATCCACACACGCAGGGCCAACGTTTAGACAGCGCATCCTTCAGCCGGAATGCCACGGGGGCATGTCTGTAATTTGCCAACTTTCTCCTGGTCCGCCCTCGAACATAAGACGTTCACCCGACGCTCATTTAACGCCGGGACAACGTCTGCGACGTTGGTCCGGCGTTAAATAAGCGTCGGGATCTCGCCCGTCTACTTTCGGGGGTGTTTTGCAGGGTGTCGGACACATCTACAAGCCGAGCACGTGCGCTGTGCGAAGGGATACCATCAATAACGGTGTCTGAATTGATTCCGGGACAAACCGCTCATGATGGAGGGTCCCGACGCCTGGATACAAACGCATCCCACGATCCAGACAACGGCACGGCTGGCGACAACATCTGTAGCCGCTGAATCTGCCTGTCTGGATAAAGCAACGACACGTTGCGTTAGCCAGACATGCAGGTTCAGACGGGCTGTAAAGTTAAATAGCATATACAGGGTGTAGTGTCAGAGATGTCAGGGATTTTCTCAGACCGTTTTGCGGGTATGAGTGTCATGTATCATAACCTGGTCTGGAAGGCGCCGCGGTTATAAAAACAAAGTGATAATGTTCTTGTAAGTAGAACACAGCCCTCCAGATAAGTTAGTCGAAACATCATCAAACAGCCATGGTTTTAAATTGGAGACAGGTGATCAGTTTTCATAATAGTAGTAGAAGTAGTAGTAGTAGTAGTAGTAGTAGTAAGTAGTTCTAGTAGTAGTAGTAGTAGTAGTAGTAGTAGTAGTAGTAGTAGTAGTAGTAGAAGTAGTAGTAGGCCTATAGTAATGATTTCGACTTCGGCCGAGCCACAATTTGCTTATCGCTAACACACAGACATAAACTGATAAAGTTAAAAGACAACATCCAGCAAAGTCTGCAAAGTCTACAATCAAGCGAGACGAGCAGAAAATGATGGTCAATGTAACAATCAATGTGAGTGTGGAATCCTTCTTAAGAGGACAAAAGTGAATGTGAATGGAATGCTGTCTGGCCACATGTCCTAAATAATAATCAATGCTTTACCTTTGGTGTGATTGCATGCGTAAAACACCAGTATTTGGAATCCCAACAACCACGAAATTTGACACAATGTCGGTTTAATGTTGTTCCACCGTCTGCGGCGCTGAAACAACATTCGTCCAGCATTTTTTCAGCGTATTGTGTTGGCTTGGGTGTGGATAGACAGTACCCCGGACTACACAGTGTTCGCTTTAGTGAAAGACCACGGGGGCATTAATATGCGGAATTTAAAATGCATGCAGTAGTGACCTACAAAACCTTTTTACTTTGTATATACTTATATATATATATTAGAGGAATTCCACAGTAATTATTATCACTGGCGATGTAATATGTAAACGACATTATGGTCATGCTGACGATAGGCTCAATTGTGACAAAAAGGAAGGGATTTTTCTCAGTGTTGACCGAAATTGTATGAACATTCCGAAATACACACTTATTTGGTACACAACCCTTTCAAATGGAGGGAGGAGAAAAATAATTTAGATTTACGATGATATAAGCCTAAATAACAAAATTTCAAACATTGAATAAGTTTAATGCACTAGGGAAATGATTTGGACGACAAAATGATATGTTTTTCATGTTTTTACAAGCTGCTCATCATGTATGTTGCCCTATTACGACTGCAGGTTTACGGCCGGATATAAACGTTGGCAGAACGTAGCAGCGGCGTTTTCCTCGAGCGGGATTACCATCCGATCTGCATGCGGACACACTGCGGTTTGACACGTGTGTCAATCAATCAAACAGGGATCTACAAATCCATTCTGGACTCCTCCACGGTCATTGATTTCGTGTTGAAATCAGGTTTTGCCTTCCCTCTCAACCAACGTGGTAAAATGTGCGCACGCAGATCTCAGTGAAACCCAGAAAGCACGAGACGATGGGCCGGTGTTGGTTTAATATTGGCCCAGCGTCGCCAATATTAAACCAACACAGGCCTAACGCGTGGACTTTGTGTGGAAAGCTTATTAGCAGTGGACCCCAACCAAACCAATGTCTCCCCAGCGTCTATCCCGCCCTGACCACTAAGCCAGCATTGCACCAACGCTTCTAATCAGTTGGAATGTCCGCACCGCTCCGCCGCCATCTTTGACCAATCTGCGTGAGTGATGGCGCTTTTATGGAGCCAATAACTCAAGATGAAACCGGCATTATTTGGTCTTGTTACAAGAATGACCAATCATAATTCTGGTGAAAGCCTGCCGACCACGTGATACCGAGAGAAATAAAAAAAAAATAGAAGACAAATATGAGACGGATGTCGGTGGCATCTTCGGAGACATGGTTCCTTGTTATGCGTCGGTCCCGGAACCGTGTATTTATTTTGCAAATTATCATGAATTTATTCGTCGGATTTTTATAGCAAGTACAAAAATAGAAATGCAGTCTGCCAGTGATTGGTGTGTTAGTTTAGTGATAGTAAATCGAGCATTCCCTCGTGTGATAGAGGGCGAGACAGCACATTGTTCAAAGGCTACTATTATGTAGACAATGTTGAAATCTGACCATACAAACCATACTGATTTTCTTGGTAACCTATTTGCAGCATTAACTGCCAAAGTTGTGCATCAACGGTCATTTTTACTTCCATTTTTTACATTTTTTATTTTTTATATTATAAATATAAATATATATAAGAAAATAGATATACAGTACATCCCCGCTCTTTAAGGATGCTAAGACCATATTACATCAATCAAGATTATGTCATAATAGTGTCGTACACTGGCAAACAACAGCAACTTTTTACCCACCGAGCACACGACGTTGTTGCGACATTAAATCAACTTCCTTGACGTTGATTCAAAGTCACAACAGCACCGTGTGCTCAGTTGGTTAGGCCTACTTTTCAAGTATAAAGACAGAAACAAAAGAATGGATGCTATTATGTAGCGCATTATTCTTGTGTTATGCATCTGTGTTTCTCAACACATGTTACCGAAGGTGCTACATTAGAAAACAATAATGAGTACAGTGTATGCAAATAAGAAGAACCAAGTCGACTACGCTTCGAAAAATAGAGATCGCCCTTTTTTGTGTGGGTACATGCACAATGCCATAGCGCAAGAATGGAGTCCTGTCCTAAGAGGCTTGACGCCCTTGTGGCTGTATGAACGAACTAACTTAAGACGCATCGAGAAAATGTTTATATTTGTTTTTGTTTGGCTTTTTAGTGTAATGTCCGGTCTTTCTAAACGGTCACTGGAGGAGAATATAATTTTACACAGTTTAGAGATATACAATAGGATCGCGGACTGTGTTCTTGTGGGAAGCTCCACTGATATGAGCTGGCGTTGAGAGTGAGGGCAAACAATATAGTGCATCGTGTTTTCAACATTTTCCGATTTGAATGAAGCTTGCGTCACGTCATGTGGACACGTGGCAGTATGACTCTGTATTTTTCTTCATACAGGGATTTAAGCCTGTACAAATACATACAGGCGAAACGCGGTCTCCTAATAATGGTGAGATGAATCTGAAAACACTCCAATATGATTCGAATTTTGTGACCCGGCGGTTTGAGGCCGAACCCGCTACCCCTCACGGGGCCACGTGGGTACTCCACCATATTTAATATTTAAAAAGCAGTGAAGAATAAGCAGCTACAAAACCTAAATAGCACACGAGAAGAATAGCCCTGAATTGTGTGACAGTCGGTAGCGTGAACCACACATTACGCCATAGCTCTATGCAAACTGACCACCGGTCAGTTTGACATAGTCTATAGACGACTCTCTCTATTTACAGTATGTATACTGGTCAGTCTGGATGTCCGGTCGTGGTCAGCTTGATATAGTAGATGGCTTTCCTGCCCGGCGTCCCAGCAATACGCGACACGTCCACCCAATGCTGTTTCAGTGCCGGGCCGGCGTCGCAGACGCGGGCCCAGCACTGAAACAGCATTGGGTGGACGTGTCGTATTTGGCTGCCGTGGGATCCAGGATTCAGGGACTGTCACTTGGATTGATGAGGGTTCCCCAACCCTGCCAGCCGAGTCCTGCCAGCGCTAATGTTTTCTTTCTATTGATCCCGGTTCCATACTGTAAACTGAGTGATTTTCACGGATGAATAATCTCCTAAACTTACCCCTTTTCTTTAGCGTGTTCGCGACGTGAAATCACAGAGATTTAGCAGTGTGTTCCATGCTTGAACGAACAGAATACAATCGATACCTTTTTGTTTTCGCGAGTTTCGCGAAGCTCGAATTTCGCACTAATACAAATTGTCTGAAAACTTCAGCAGCTGCGATAGTCTGTAGTCAATGGGCTGACTATATGTATTACAGATCGCAGACAAATTATGCAGCTCTACCATGCAAATACAAACAACAGTAAATGTTCCATTTAGAGGTGAGCAGTTACTGTACTTTGACTCATTTATTGCAAAGCTGCTTTCACACCCTGTATAGTAAATTACAACATTACCTATAACAGTAATTGTGATACATAAACCACATTTTGTGTATTATATAACCTGAATCATGTAGATAAACCACATAATTATTATAGAAAAGATTCTATTGTGGGTATTGCTTTGCGTCGATTTCTGCACAATCATAGCAATATCGCGATAGAAGAAAGCCCGAAGTCAGGACCATGTCCTACTCTTAACGAATGACTTCAACATGTTCAAGGGTTATTTATAATGCACAGTGCCATAGACAGCACTGTACACTGTACAATGTACAGGCCTTGTACAGTTTGGAGTAATGTAGGCTAAAATGCACAACCTCGAGGACAAATATCCGACCCAGTCGGGATTCTAGCCCAGTACCTCTGAGTTTCGAGCCACAACCGGACAGAATGAGCTCTGCCGTACAAAACATGTGCAGTTTTCTTCAGCTATACTCGAGAATCAACAGGTATGAAGAATTTATATATTTATTTGATTTTGAGATTTAAAAAAAGTGATTTTCAACCCTTTCGGCGCGGGAACCGTCTTTATACATCACAATCTCAGATTCTGACGAAAGACGGTCCGCACTGAAAAAAAATAAAATATTTATAATGGCCGTCGACCCATAACATATCTATTCAAATGAAGCGAGAAGAGATAAGTAAGACATTAAGGATCATTTCAAATTGCAAGAAAACTTTGAACTCCATGGTTAAAATAAAAAATAATAATTCAGCTTTGTCAGCCTAGGGTTAAGACACGAATTGTCGTGACAACATGTTTTCACGAAACCTCACCTGACTGTTTATATGGATAGCTCATTGTTATTGCGTGAGGTGGGCCAGGCCTAGGGATCATGGTGAACTATCACCTTTATTATGTAATAACCCTTTGAGCCCCACGATGCATTAAAGCATCATCTCACATCCCTGAAAACAGACTTGGTTTTCTACAACCAAGGGTTTTAGAACGAAAATTTCCATGAAACTGGTCTACCAATACATGGGAATTTTTTATATATTTTTAAACCACATCAAATCATCTTCATTCACTGCAAGTCGAGAATTGCGACAGCAATTCGCGGTTTGTAGTGAATGAAAATGACTATGGTAAATTCAGGCCTGAAAGGGTTAACAAAAGGACCACGCCCTGCTCGACGTTCATTTATACAGGATCTTAACCATTACAACGTTGAAATATGTCTGTATAAACTATGGAGACGAAAGGGGTTTGTTCAATTTGAAATCATCGTAAATGACTCTTTCTGCTTCATTTGAATATCTATGTTATGGGTCTATGGCCACAATAATGTTTTAATTCTTTCAGTGCGAGGACCGTCTTTAGACGTCAAAATCTAACGTTTATAGACGTCAGATTCTGACGTCTAAACACGATTCCCGCGCCAAAAGGGCTAGCCCACTAAGCACGCTGAGTTTTTAGTGCGTTTATTAGCTGATCAAATCTCTGATATTGAAAATGAAATTTGTGATTAAACATCAAGATTTGCAAATCGTTGGTCTAAAATTTAGCAAATATCAGTAATTTTCACCCACTTGAAGTTGTGGGACGAGGTAGCGAGAAACAACTTTAAGTAGGTGAAAATTCAAACTATTTAATTTAGTAGTTAGAGGTAATCTCAGGGTAGCTCATGGACAGACAAAATGAAGAGCGCGCTAGGAAAATGTCACTCTATAAATTTGTACTTAACATTTCTTTTTACTTTTTTACCGCTGGTCACGATCATATTCGGGGTTTTTTAATTTTCTTTAGCAAATTAAATACCAGCTTTCAACATGTTGAAGACCAACAGTGACATCAATGAGCAAGATTTCAAAATCGTTGTCCTCTATTTTGTCAAAACTGAATAACTTTCATTCATACCCAGTGTTTCAGTCGATTCCAATGAATACTATGTACAGTGTAATATAAAACTTGAATGAATATATGGGGTTTTAGGCCACCTGTGTGAACATATAAGCTAAACTGGTCCACATGAACTTTATGCGGATGGTAGGATAAATTAGAGGACACTGTCCTCCGGAGACAGAATTCGAAATTCGATCCTTGGTGGTTCGAGGCCGAGCACGCTACCTCTCGGTCCCGAAGGCTGCACAATATTGAATATTCCCGAGTGAGCGGGGAGGTATATTTTGTTTCTTTGAAACTTGAATGCCAGAGCGGAGGACGAACCCGCGATCTCCGACTTCACAAGCTGGCAGCTTTATAGCTATAGTGTAATGTAAAAAAGAACCCCGAAGTTCGTCGAGAAAAGTAGGGCATACATGTAGTTCTGACTTCGAACTTCAACCTGTCGCGATGTAAAAAATTGTTCAGGAAGGGACGCAAAGCCACGTTTGCTCACCCGCAAAAGTGAATTATCTTATTGGGTGTGACGTTGATATAGCGTGTTGCGTTTCAGAGACACTCGTCGCCAGAAGTAAATGTACATGTACTGCCGTGTAAAGACAAACAGCAGTAACTCTCTACTTTTTAAGTAAGCAGTTACTTTGTATGTGTTTGTGCACATGCAAGTCGTAGCAGCTGCCCGCTTCGTTATAATACAATGGATGGGCACGTCCTGTTGTCGTTATTCTTCTGTTGTGATTGCCATCCCTCCTGAAGTATTGGTGATGCCTTGGCGACAATGCTCTATATAGCCTGGGCACGAATAGTTTGATTGGGCATGAGCAAACAAAGTAGTTAACGCTGCCTTCCTCTCACGCCTGAGCTCACGGGTCTGATCCCCGCCCTGGTATTCAGATTCCAAAGACACAACATTTATCTTCATCGCGCATTCAGGAGTAGTGCGAGGAGCTTCTGTAACTAAGAGATACACGTATACCATGCTCGGCCTCAGACCGCTAGGGAGCGAATTTCGAATCCTGTGTCTGGAGTTCATATCATATCACGAACACCAGGGCGCTTTGATGGACCAGTTTAGACCGCATGTTAGCAAAAGTGTCTGAAAGTCCCATACATTCTTACTATTTGAGGGAAGACGATTTGGCTCATATGACTTACAGTGTTTGATTGGGTAGCGATTTTATGTCTTACTAAAAGTTCCTCGTTTTTTGTATATATAATGAGATGTCTAGCTATGGTTCAGCAAACTGGGCTTCTCTGCCATCTTAAGCAAAAAACCTAGTAGTAAACCATGAATACATCATGGAATTTCACTTTTATGACGTGTGAGAATTTTTTATAATATTTAATTACAAGCTCCTCTTTCATAGTATCTAAAAGAACATGTGGATGTTGGGAATTTCAATAAATGAAAACAAATCCAAGCTCATCATTCATAGTGAACCTGAGTATATCACGATATCATGGGATTTTACTAATTGGAACACGAATTGTCAGAATTGAGTGGGAATTATAGTTATATGCAAGTTCATCTTTGGTATTAAAAAATTATCGAATTTTACTGATTTGAAATAATGCGGTTTGGAATATAATATAATAGAAACTGCCAGCTCGGTTGACCTTTAACAGACAGTACGAATGTCCATATACCTGAGACGTCTGTCACTTTCTGGACACAACACAAGAAAAGAAAAGCCTGTCAAACAGAAGTGACTGGCTGTGACACTACCACATGCAAAGCAAACAGCAGTAACTGTTTACTTTTCAAGTAAACAGTTAACATTGTTTGTCTTTACGCACACGCAAAAGCAAACAGCAGCAACTGCTTACTTTCCAAGTAAGCAGTTACTGCTGTTTGTCTGCATGGCAGTACAAAGCACCGACACGTCATGACATGGCCGGTAACACCCTTCTATGATATGTCTGGGTGTCTTCCGTTACTGCTCTTTTTCTGGTTCTTCCTGCATCCAAATGTATTAACCCTTTAGACCCTCACGATACATTAAAGCATCATTTTACACCCATGAAAACAGATATAATTGTCCTACAGCAAAGGCTTTTAGAATGAATATTTCCATGAACTGGTTTACCAATATATGGCAATTTTCTTTAATTTCTCATCCACCTCGAATCATCTTCATCCATTACAAGTCGAGAATTGCGACAGCAATTCGCAGCTTGTAGTGGATGAAGATGACAATGGTAAATACAGGCTTGAACATATTTGTGTACAAATCATGGAAACCAAAGGGTTTTTATCAATATAAGATTATAATAAATGTCTTAGTTAGCTCTTTCTGCTCCATTTATATACCTATGTTATGGGTCTACAACCATTAGAAATATTTCAATTATTTCAGTGCGGGAGGGGGGGGGGGCGTCTTTTTAGGATTAACGCGTGTTGTCATGCTCACACCGTCTCTCTATACGGTTTTACCGTACACACAAACAAATCGTACGTTCACCAAGCCGCCTCACAACCGGCAAAAAGACATGACGCAAAATGATTACATAATAAATTTTGCAGTGTATACATTAAGTTTATTCGCAAATACTTTTCTGATATCGAACGTAAACAGTATTGGTAAGTGAGTAATTATTTCATGAGAAATAACAAGGTTTTGAGGTTTGATTAATCCCCAAGGAGGGAAAAATCGCTACAATTTAGATGCTCAAAGATACCAGTGACCTGATCAACATTACAACTCTTTCGCATGCTCTTCATCCATAGGTGAAAATAATATATGCACAGTAAACAATGGCCATTATCCCCTCCCTCAACACAAATGTGATGGGTATCAGTTGATTGGGTATAAAGATAAACATGTTGAAAAACTGTACGTGTGAACAGATGTGTATAATCTTATCTACATGCTCATCATTAACCTAACAACCTAGCGATCATTACTGCAGCTGCAATGTCATTACTGCAGTGAGTGAGTGAGTGAGTGAGTGAGTGAGTGAGTGAGTGAGTGAGTGAGTGAGTGAGTGAGTGAGTGAGTGAGTGAGTGAGTGAGTGAGTGAGTGAGTGAGTGAGTGAGTGAGTGAGTGAGTGAGTGAGTGAGTGAGTGAGTGAGTGAGTGAGTGAGTGAGTGAGTGAGTGAGTGAGTGAGTGAGTGAGTGAGTGAGTGAGTGAGTGAGTGAGTGAGTGAGTGAGTGAGTGAGTGAGTGAGTGAGTGAGTGAGTGAGTGAGTGAGTGAGTGAGTGAGTGAGTGAGTGAGTGAGTGAGTGAGTTAGTGAGGGAGTGAGTGAGTGAGTGAGTGAGTGAGTGAGTGAGTGAGTGAGTGAGTGAGTGAGTGAGTGAGTGAGTGAGTGAGTGAGTGAGTGAGTGAGTGAGTGAGTGAGTGAGTGAGTGAGTGAGTGAGTGAGTGAGTGAGTGAGTGAGTGAGTGAGTGAGTGAGTGAGTGAGTGAGTGAGTGAGTGAGTGAGTGAGTGAGTGAGTGAGTGAGTGAGTGAGTGAGTGAGTGAGTGAGTGAGTGAGTGAGTGAGTGAGTGAGTGAGTGAGTGAGTGAGTGAGTGAGTGAGTGAGTGAGTGAGTGAGTGAGTGAGTGAGTGAGTGAGTGAGTGAGTGAGTGAGTGAGGGAGTGAGTGAGTGAGTGAGTGAGTGAGTGAGTGAGTGAGTGAGTGAGTGAGTGAGGTGAGTGAGTGAGTGAGTGAGTGAGTGAGTGAGTGAGTGAGTGAGTGAGTGAGTGAGTGAGTGAGTGAGTGAGTGAGTGAGTGAGTGAGTGAGTGAGTGAGTGAGTGAGTGAGTGAGAGAGTGAGTGAGTGAGTGAGTGAGTGAGTGAGTGAGTGAGTGAGTGAGTGAGTGAGTGAGTGAGTGAGTGAGTGAGTGAGTGAGTGAGTGAGTGAGTGAGTGAGTGAGTGAGTGAGTGAGTGAGTGAGTGAGTGAGTGAGTGTGAGTGAGTGAGTGAGTGAGTGAGTGAGTGAGTGAGTGAGTGAGTGAGTGAGTGAGTGAGTGAGTGAGTGAGTGAGTGAGTGTGTGAGTGAGTGAGTGTGTGAGTGAGTGAGTGAGTGAGTGAGTGAGTGGTGAGTGAGTGATGTGTGGTGTGTGTGAGTGAGTGGGTGAGTGAGTGAGTGAGTGAGTGGTGGTGGTGAGAGTGAGGTGAGGGGTGTAGGATGAGTGAGTGAGCGAGTGATAGGATGAGTGAGTGAGCGAGTGATAGGATGAGTGAGTGAGTGAGTGCAAGACATTGATGTGATCCAATTAGAGAAATGCAAAATATAATATTAAATACACATCATTCTATAATAAACAGCTATGCTTGACTCCCCATAAAAATGCCACTTGTTTTTTTATGTCCTTGTTCATTGTTTCGCTTTGCTATCTTCTAATAATAATATTGTATTTCACCAGAGGTCTACTGTTGTGGCGAAGCATAATATCTAGATCAGTATGTTTTCATTTTCCATAACCTGTCGCTTAGTGAGTGATATTTATAGAGAGTTAAAAATAGAGTAATAACATAGAGAAGGGGACATGACGCTTTGGCAGGGCGCCTGACTGTCTCGCCAGCCATGCATGCCTCCCAGGTTCGCACCCCGCTGGTCCTGCATGGGGTTTTCAGATAAATATCCTTGTTTTTCCATCCCCAATGTGACTAGGGGATCACGCTAATAATGAGGACCTCGCCGAGTAAATGTTGAAACCAGTGTATCGAAGTTAATTTCGCGCATGTCTCCGCCCCAGCAAACACAAAACATTTTTATACCATTTATACAACGTCATCCCAACGACATAAATATTATACAAATGTTTTGTGTTTGGTAGGGCTGCTCGCTCCTTTAAAAAGAAATCAGGTAATAACATGTGCCCATAAACACTGGGGCGAAACTGGATTAGCTAACGCCGGCGTTAGCCTATCCAAGCTGGATGCACCGAAAGTGGGTAAGTCAGTTGTCTGCTCTTTTGAGGTATTTTATCACAATTTTCGGTCTAGCCATTCACCCACCGTATTTATATGAATGTAAGGGATTTTTAGGGAGCATCGGGGTTTGTTAAAAACACAAGAGTTTTTTAGGGAGCATCGGGGTTTGTTAAAAACCTAAGAGTTTGGTAAATTTGACATCCAAAAAAACGCAGGAAGATTGACTAACGCGATGTCTGGGATTGATTAACGGGAATTGTATTTTGTTCAAAGATTTACTAACGCTTTGTGAGATTAGATAACGCATCAAAAGGTTAGATAACGCTGACGCTGTAAGTAGCTGTTGTAGGCCTAGTATTTAGAAACAGATTTTATACCTCACTATTATTGTTATTATGCCTACTACTTACCACCTCCATCCAACGTGTGTGATATAATTCATGTCCGGGAAACATGAACATCATTCCCTACTAGCGTTCTACAGAGATGATAAGATGAGAGTGGTTGTTACTTCATTAGTTAACTAGTAGCTGGCAGCATTATGTGTTCTATGACTGAAACATGTTTCTCCGCGTCACCATATTATTAAACTTACCACGGGAGGTAAGTTTGAAGTATGTTGAAAATTATTCATGCCAGGCATAGAACTATCTTCTTCAGTTCTAGTCATATCTGTTGTGTCTTCAACTAAACATGCAATACCCAATTGACAGGGGTGAAGTTATATAATTTAATAAATATTACCTATGACATAAATATTGGAAGCATTTTTTCGATGTAGGCTATATGATGTAGGCACTATATGCAAGCCTAGTGGTTGGTGTGGATATAGGCATATAGGGCCTACATGTGTAGGCCATAAATGCTGACTCAACATCGTTTGTTGCCTAAAATTCTGAAGAAAGTGAGCCGAGTTATTCCATAGTTTTTTTCATTATCTTTCACACTGTCAATACACCTACCAAAATAATGTCGGATTGATCACTAGCGCCGCCTATATATATCTCAAAATATTAGTTTAAAAAACATTTCCTATATTTTACAATTTCTAATGTTAAAATAATATTGTAACATTATGCCTATATTTGAAACTTGGCAGCACAATAGTTAACGTTAATATAGTAACAATAATTACTTGGCAAATATAGGCCTGTTCCACCATATACCAGACTATTTGCTTGACTTCATTATTTCTGTGCCGAATCCCAGTGGGTATTTAGAACATGTTGATTTGTAATAACATTAACTGTCAGTATTAAACAGTACCTTGATCTTCTACCCCCTAGGTATCTCTGGCCTAATATTCTTGGTTACAGTAACTGTTAGACCTTAAATCATAGCATAGCCATTGGCTATAAATAGAACTGCATAGTAGTCTATTATAGAGTGATTGCACAGCATATCATTGATTGCAGAGGGGCAGATTATATATGACATCAAACACGATAAAGTGCCACATTGACTTCCCGGCCATATTTTTTTGTAAATATGATAAAAATTTACTCATTTCAGCAGTACTATGTTATTTTTCAGATAATTTTGTCACGGTATAGTTTAATAAATCAATAAAACAAGAAAATGATTTTTGTAAAAAAAATATTAATGATTTTTTAGAATTAGTATACAATCTGCTGAAAGAACTGTGTACGATGAAGCAACCATAAACAATATTGGAATTAAAAGACTGTAGATTGTATTTGTGATCAAACAAGGAGGAGGTTGTTCAATGTTAAGTGTCATTTTTATTGACTTTAAAATATGCTAACGTGACGTTTTTGTTGACACTTTGTTAATGTCACGTTAGCAGAAGTGTTACTGGAAGCCACTTCGCTGGCTAGAATTCTTCTGCACCACTCGGAAAAAAAGTGTTTGTATAGTCGGTTTTAAATTATTGCATTGTATAGTGGCTAAAATAACTGTATTTCGATGGTTTGCAATAAACAGCAACATCTAACGTGACAGAAGTCAAGACACATCTGATGAATGTCAAGGATACAACGTATTATACTAATAAAGAAATATAATTAAAATTAACGAAGCAGCTTCAAGTGAAAATTAAGAGACAGAAGATTATATTTCTGATTAAACTAGTATATATTTTAATACTAAGTGTTTTTCGTTGCATTTGAGTCAGGCTAACATGACGTTATTAAGCATCACCGATACTATCGAGATGCCTATAGTGTTTAGCATTATTCCGTCTCCACCGCGATGCGGTCGAATAAGGATTTTAGCACTCACTAAGAAGTTTACAAACATGACCTATGTGCCTGGGCAATTCTTCCCATATATTGTTTTGTCACCATGCCAAAAGCGGCCGTTTTCCAAGATGTCCGCCCAAAAAGCTTGTGTGCACGATATCTTATTAGCCTTTGAATGGATTCCATTTAAATTTTATAGGTGGTTCTCTGGGTATTTCTGATGATCTGATAACCTTTTGGGAAGAATTCATTAAAAATAAGATGGCTAACGGAGGACATTTTGAAAAAATGTCCGCCCAAAAAGCTTGTGGGCGCGATATAATATGAACCGTTGGTTAGATCACATTCAAATTTGATGTTGTGGCTCGCTGGTTATTTCGGATGATCTGATTAACTTTTGGGAAAAAAATATTAAAAGCAAGATGGCTGACAGAAAATATTTTGAAAAAACTGGCTGCCCAAAAAGCTTGTGGGCGCGACATCTTATGAAACGTTGGTTGGATCGCATTCAAATTTGACGTGGTGGTTCTCCGGGTATTTCTGATGAGCTGATTAACTTTTGGGGAGAATCCATTAAAAACAAGATGGCCAATGGAGGACATTTTAAAAAAATAGCCACCCGAAGAGCTTGTGGGCGCGATATCTTATGAACCATTGGTTGGATCGCATTCAAATTTTATGCAGTGGTTCTCTCACCTTGTCCTATCAGGTTAGACCGTCAGACTACCAGTCTAACCTTGACAACAGGTGCGCCTTACACTTCCAATTTTTTTCTGTTGTTAAAGAATATTTTCCAACCACTGAAATAATACTGGATGCATGGTGCAGTAAAATTAAATTTTCAACAACATGTTAGGTTCAGAACCGCAAATAGACCCTTTTTTGGGCCACTTTTTTTTCTAAATCAAATCCGATTTGAATGTCGCATAAGCACAAAACTTGGTCTACTATGTCTTGATGTTAATGTAACACACATTCGGGGAAGATAACATCAAAGCAGTCTACAACAGATTTAACATTGCTAACGTTACATTGGCACTATATCGTGTTTGATGTCATATGTAGCCTAGATATTACCGTTCTCTACAGATCTCTACCTGTAGGCTCATGTACATTGATTGTCTGTATTAATTCTTCAGTCATTGCCTGTCATGCTATGTGAGGTTTGGGGGGGGGGGGGGGATATTTAAAATGATAGGCCTATGACACAATATACCCTACAGAGAAGTCAATTATGTATCTAACAATAACATACAGGGTAAATGATAGGCCTAATTAAGTCAATAATACGGTCCGAGATAGTCTACTGTCTATATAGTCTACTGCTCGATGTTAATGTCTAGTTAATTCTGAACAAGACCTAGTTAATTCTTAGAAAAATCATCATGCATATGCCTATTATATGTATTCAGGAATGAGATATATTATAAGCGTTAGCTAATTCTAGGGTACGTTAGTCAATCTCATCAATCCCGCTAGTCAATCTTTGTATTATTTATAAAATGCGTTAGTCAATCTTTCCGCGTTTTTTCGGATGTCAAATTTACAAAACTCTTACGTTTTTAACAAACCCCGATACTCCCTAAAAATCCCTCACATTCAAATAAATACGGTGGGTGAATGGCTAGCCCGAAAATTGTGATGAAATACCTCAAAAGAGCAAAAACTGACTTACCCACTTTCGGTGCATCCATCTTGGATAGGCTACCGCCGGCGTTAGCTAATCCAGTTTCGCCCCAGTGCATAAAGCGGTATCACTTAATACAATAACGTCTGAATCGATCCTTTTGAGTACTGCAAATGACTGAAAAGTGACAAATCCACCACCTTTCTCATGACGGTACCAGTTCATATCAGTAAAAAAAGTCACCAAGGTAAAAATTCCCAAAGCTACCCAGCAAACAAGACATCTTCAGCAAATATTGGTCTAATGTTGTGTCAACGTCGCATCGGCTGAATGCATTATGTATCAGCCAACATGTAATGATGTAATGATACATGTAATAATGATACAATATTATTGGGATCGGATTGACGCCGACATAACTACTACTATGCTATACGGACTGTTTCGGGTTTACTATTGGATTAGATTGTCGAAGTGTAGGTGCAAGTTTGTCTTCGGAAGACTTAGTTGTAGCTGTAAACTATGTGACATCCTGAAATGTCAACATATTAGCATTATAAGTCAGCTGTGGCGTTGTTAGATAAAGATTTATTGACGGAGACTTCTTCTTTCTGAGATGTGCGTGAGACGACAGACTTTTTCGTGCCATAGAAATGTTACGTGGCAATAATGAAGGCAATCATATTCGACCTTTACAGGAGCAGGTGTAATAAGCTTAAAGAAAAATAACCAAGTGCACAAGCAGGCAGGCAGGCAGTTAGACAGACAAGCTGGCAGGCAGAGAGGCAGGCAGGCAAATAAGACCCAATTAATCCATTTTGCAGATAAATTTATTCTGTAATCCATGAGAAAAAACATAATTCCAAAAAACTGTAAATCGTGGTAATAGCTAAACTTGTAGTACCCAACTTATTGCTAGCATACTATCCCTAACTACGGATTGCCAACTACCTATATTACTTGATTTCGGGTGATTATTAACACATGGTTTCTGTGAATTTATGAGGGGATTAGCTCCGCTGGGTGTCACTGTCATCCAAAATAATTCTCCAATGAAAATAAAGCATTCCGTCTTCTGACATGTGTGGCAAACTCAGCCTCATCCATCACTCTGGCATCAAAATGACACCCTCTAGGTGCACTATTCTGAAAATGCGATAAATTCGTTCAGATGTGCACATCATACAGTTTCCTGGAAGGAAACTGTATGCTGTGCACATCTGAATGATATAAATGTATACGGAAAACATGTCCAGGAATGGATTTGTAAGCATCCGTGTCACCACACATGCGCACAGGGTCGTTCCGGCTGAGGAAACGAGTTCGCAGGGCGCTGCATCCGGTTGATACCACGTATTATGCAGTACGGATCTGTGCAGCGGATTTTTTCTATCCACCCCCCCCCCCTCTTGATTTCCCCCGCTCAGTCACCAGCCCCCATCAGTCATCATAAGAATAACAGGACGACACGACGGTAATTAATACACTTGATCCACGATGTCAACTTCAACTACAAACGATTCTCAAAATACAGGAGTCGTCATTCCGACCAACCTCAGTGCGATCTGAAACTGAGAAGGCGACTCAGTGGTGGAGTCAGTAGCGCGCTCAATTTCGCACACTTAATCCTGCTTTAAAAAATCGGTAGATTTTGATATATTATTATTTTCTTCATCCCTCCTGATGATGGACAGTACATAGTTAGATTATTAATATTTTCACCCGCATATCACAACTCTGAAATACAAGATGATGAAAATAACAAAGGTTTGCAACAATAATTTTAGGATAAAAAACTGATTAAACACAACTTTCACTCACGACCCCATATTTTGTCTCAAAGATGTAGTTGAATAAAATTTAATTATCTTAGCCATTTAACAATCGAGCCGTCTCGTTCGATTTTCACACAAGTAAAATGACTTCATAAAATATCGAGATGTATATAAATTCGACAAGGAAGGATTTCATATGTATGATGGTAAAAAATATGTCTATTTACTTTTCAGCAAATTCATAAACTACAAATAAAATGAAAATTATTGTATGCTGATGAGCTGGGGATGTTTCGAAAACTGGTATCTTGAATGAATGAATGAATGAATGAATGAATAAATGAACGAATTAATTAATTAATTAATAAATTAACAAATTAATGAATGAGTGGGGTTTTAGGTCACCTTTTGGCATATATAGTCCTGTGACATATTCATAATCGAAAGATTTCTTGATTTGAGCATTCGAATCAATGGAGAAGTAATGTGGCGAGCAAATGTGATAAAATGAAATATTACTAAAACCCCTCATGTATAGTGTGATGGACTCAACTAAAAATTAGTGAGAGGTGCCGGCAAAAGATAATAAATTACGTAAACATAATTATTATGATTATGTAAAATATAACATAATGTATTAATTATAAGATAATACAATGTGCCCCTCAGTCTTACTCCTTCTTCCCTACAGCAAACTAGACTTCGCGGGCTGCAGACCAAGCCTGTGAAGCAATAGTCTTGTGTAGGGAAGATGTCTTATAGGAGTCAGTGCCTTTGTGCAACTGAGGTCATGGCAACGAGCGTATTTGTGGGATCAAATCAAGATACAATCAGTTAAAACAGCAAACAAACCATGACATATACATTTTCTGGTAATTAATTATTGTACCGTACCTCGTGGCCGTGGTGTTGAAAGGTCGTAACTGGCACTTTTTAAAGTGGCGGATACAACCCTTTAATACCAAGGGGACGAAATACCGTGTCAAGAAGAGTAATGTGTACTGGGCGAATCGGCCTGGTAGCATCACGGAGAGGTTAATTAATTAACATGGAACAAATACTGGCATTCTCTCGTTTTCTATGCTCATGTCTGTCATTTCCACGCCTGACATTATCACTGCATGCTAAATATGGTACTTGTTCTTAGCGAGCGCCATACACTGGGAAAAGGTTATCTAGATCCTGGTCATCCGATTGACTGAGATCTGCATCTGCACCAATCACGTGTTCAATATATAGGTTGATCTGTCTAAGGAATCTATAGATTCCTTAGTCTGTTCTATAATTCTCATCATGAGCAGGGTAGAGCATACAACCACACAATACAGTTATAATATAAAGATTGTCAAGTCGTGACACGTATTCTTATTGTTATAATAATGGGTATACCCGCCCTGTTTACCTGCTAATTACTAGCCCAATGATTATTTAGTAATTCAATCAGGAAATAGCATACAGTCACATTTATAATGTTTAAGAAATGTGGTTGTATAATTGTACAAGTCACAATCTGAACTAGACTTACTTTTGCTGAGGCAAAAGTGATAAGTTTGGACCTGCGTTTTTTTCTAGTGCACCTCAGTTTCGGTTGCACTTATGAGATTTTTAACCTAACATTTACTTGGTCGATTTTTTACAAGCTTTTCAACGAGCCCACCCAGACAGTCCTGCGACGCTTGGTTCGAGCCCTGCGGCGTCACCAATTTAATTCGTAAATATTAAGGGGCCGATAACTCGGTGACTTTTGTAGATACGGCGTTTTACTTGCGACAATTCATCTTTTACTTTTTCACGAGCTTTTCAACGAGCCCACCCAGAAAGCCCTATGTCGCTCCGTTAAAAAGCTATGACTTTTTACGCGATTTAATCTATTTAATCTTCTAGCGGTTAAACGGTGGCAGATAGACAACTGGGGATACATCCCATAAGGTGCGCCTTGCCAAGACGTATTATTAGGAAAAAACAGATTGAAAAAAGCTTGAAAACTGAGGGAGAACAAGGTGTTTTGAACTCTTAGTCCTAGACCCAAAATACTCTAGTGAGTGGTTGAGTACCACTGATCGCATGATTAACGTCCCTTTGTCTCTCAAACAGTGAGCAATTAGCGGGTAAATAGCTTATTAATCATCAAATTCGACCATTCTAAGTTGGACAGACAAACACAGAATGCAGATTATTTGAATATGACGAGTATCTGAGTTGTGTGCTTTGTTTTGTGAGAGTTTGAGAACGGTAAGACTGTTAATTAAAATTAAAGAAGGTGGAAGTGTGAAGGAGAATTTTGATGCAGCAACTGCGATTAAGTGGCCAGGAAATTTTTGTTCTTCATATCAAGACAGATATATCTGATCACCAGACATCCTAGTTGAGTTGAGTTGACAATTTAAGCCTGGCTACACTGGGCAAATGGGGTTCGAACCCTTGCTTGGCAGGCAGGCAGGCACTGTCCACTGCTGTGGACTGGCTGGCAACGTTGGCTGAATGCTGGGCCAATGCGGTCAGAGTATTTATTTTTGAAATGCTCATGACTGGTGGCTGGCAATGTTTTGCTGGCTGAGCAGTGTTTTTTAAATGATGGGCCCACATTTTCAAAGCCGCGCCAACGTTGGCGCAACGTCGGCTCAATGCGGTCTGCTGGTCAACTGCTCTCACCAATATGTGGGTTCATTGGGATCCAAGGGACATGTAATTCGGGTCATTTGACGGCTTTGAAAGCAAAAATAGATGTATTTTTTTAGATCTGAAGGTCCAGAAGGTGCCTATTCTAAATGAATGGAAAATACCTCATTTACCCCCCGTGTGCTCGCACGCAATTGACACAAAAAGTATAAATAATTTCTATATAGATAAAATTATGGAATTGGAGAGCTTAAATTGGCGAATCCGTAGCAAAAATCGGAACGCCGAAATCTCAAATAATAAAGACACTATGAGCGCTGCAATAACGCATTAAAACAGCATTTTAGCGTAATGTATTTCAATGCGAATTTCCGCGAAACGCGGAAGCGAATAACTTTTAAACCGTACAATATTGACCAGTACCGCGACCCACCATGTTCAAGGTCGTGTCAAGGAGAGCATGCACGAAAAAAGGGATTTTAAAAATTTTGAAAATTCGTGGAGCTTTGCCACTTACAAGGTGCGAACTTTGACCCGCGCTTACGGCCATGTTATTGGTTGGATCTCCTAAAAAAGTTATAGCCAAATGCCCACCCGCCAGACGATGAAAGTGTCCAAATTTGAAGTTGATCGGTGTGGAACTGTGGGAGAAATAGGCTCGCGAACGGTTTGATGTCCTGTTTTTTGGTGGGTGTGTAATATTAATACTAGAAATGACTTTTACTTTTCAAGTAACAGTAAAGTTTGGACTTTGACTTTTTTGACGTTTTGCGCCTTTTTGACTTTTTTGAATTTTTTTAACATTTTATTAACATTTTTGACTTTTTGTTACTTTTTGACTTTTTTTTGACTTTTTAGACTTTTGTGACTTTTTTTGAATTTTTTGACTTTTTTTTGACTTTTTTTTACTTTTGTGACTTTTTTGACTTTTTGTGACTTTTTTGACTTTTGTGACTTTTTGTGACTTTTTTTTAGTTTTTTGACTTTTTTTTGACTTTTTTGACTTTTTTAAGATTTTTGACTTTTTTGACTTTTTTGACTTTTTGTGACTTTTTGTGACTTTTTTGACTTTTTTGACTTTTTTTTGGACTTTTTTGACTTTTTTAAGATTTTTGACTTTTTTGACTTTTTTTGACTTTTGTGACTTTCTTGACTTTTTTTTGATTTTTTTCTAGATTTTTGACTTTTTTGATTTTTTGACTTTTTGCCTACGCTCTTCCTCCTTTCTCTCCTCCACTGTCATATCATTCATCTCACTAACCTCCGGAGGTTGTCCTTGTCCAGTTTAGCCTGTATGTGCACAAAGTTGGCTTAAAACTGCATTGATTCATTCCCCCTGTAATTACAACTGTTATTTTAATAGTTAGCATTTAAAATGTTATTATTAAATGGTAATGTGATGAGAGGGTTAAGTCGCCAATACAATGACCCATTGTGAGAGGCGGCCGGCCAATACAAAGAGCCATTGTGATGACCGACTCTCCCATAGAATTCATCAATAGGTTACCAACCGCCCTGTAAATCACTCTACCAACATTAGTACACATATTGGATTTACAAAATCCAGAATAATTCTGGATCCACTGGCGGGATCACTGAAAAAAGATATAGCCTGGTACCTGAATACCTAAGGATCATTGTGCCAAAGTTTGACGTCGATTACTCGTAAACTGAGTGAGAAATAGCCCTTGCAAAAATCGTCAATGGTAGTCCATACAGTGGATCGACGAAATCGGGATCAGGATCCAGATTCCCTGGCGGGACAAATGAAAAAAAGGTCTAGTCTGGGAGATGTATACCTAAGGACCATTGTGCCGAGGTTTGAAGTAGATTACTTGTAAACTGTCTCTGTAATCGCGGACTAAGAAAGATAATAATAACTAGACTTACTTTTGCTGAGGCAAAAGTGATAAGTTTGGACCTGCGTTTTTTTCTAGTGCACCTCAGTTTCGGTTGCACTTATGAGATTTTTAACCTAACATTTACTTGGTCGATTTTTTACAAGCTTTTCAACGAGCCCACCCAGACAGTCCTGCGACGCTTGGTTCGAGCCCTGCGGCGTCACCAATTTAATTCGTAAATATTAAGGGGCCGATAACTCGGTGACTTTTGTAGATACGGCGTTTTACTTGCGACAATTCATCTTTTACTTTTTCACGAGCTTTTCAACGAGCCCACCCAGAAAGCCCTATGTCGCTCCGTTAAAAAGCTATGACTTTTTACGCGATTTAATCTATTTAATCTTCTAGCGGTTAAACGGTGGCAGATAGACAACTGGGGATACATCCCATAAGGTGCGCCTTGCCAAGACGTATTATTAGGAAAAAACAGATTGAAAAAAGCTTGAAAACTGAGGGAGAACAAGGTGTTTTGAACTCTTAGTCCTAGACCCAAAATACTCTAGTGAGTGGTTGAGTACCACTGATCGCATGATTAACGTCCCTTTGTCTCTCAAACAGTGAGCAATTAGCGGGTAAATAGCTTATTAATCATCAAATTCGACCATTCTAAGTTGGACAGACAAACACAGAATGCAGATTATTTGAATATGACGAGTATCTGAGTTGTGTGCTTTGTTTTGTGAGAGTTTGAGAACGGTAAGACTGTTAATTAAAATTAAAGAAGGTGGAAGTGTGAAGGAGAATTTTGATGCAGCAACTGCGATTAAGTGGCCAGGAAATTTTTGTTCTTCATATCAAGACAGATATATCTGATCACCAGACATCCTAGTTGAGTTGAGTTGATTGATTGACTTGACAATTTAAGCCTGGCTACACTGGGCAAATGGGGTTCGAACCCTTGCTTGGCAGGCAGGCACTGTCCACTGCTGTGGACTGGCAACGTTGGCTGAATGCTGGGCCAATGCGGTCAGAGTATTTCTTTTTGAAATGCTCATGACTGGTGGCTGGCAATGTTTTGCTGGCTGAGCAGTGTTTTTTAAATGATGGGCCCACATTTTCAAAGCCGCGCCAACGTTGGCGCAACGGCGGCTCAATGCGGTCTGCTGGTTAACTGCTCTCACCAATATGTGGGTTCATTGGGATCCAAGGGACATGTAATTCGGGTCATTTTGACGGCTTTGAAAGCAAAAATAGATGTATTTTTTTAGATCTGAAGGTCCAGAAGGTGCCCATTCTAAATGAATGGAAAATACCTCATTTACCCCCCGTGTGCTCGCACGCAATTGACACAAAAAGTATAAATAATTTCTATATAGATAAAATTATGGAATTGGAGAGCTTAAATTGGCGAATCCGTAGCAAAAATCGGAACGCCGAAATCTCAAATAATAAAGACACTATGAGCGCTGCAATAACGCATTGAAACAGCATTTTAGCGTAATGTATTTCAATGCGAATTTCCGCGAAACGCGGAAGCGAATAACTTTTGAACCGTACAATATTGACCAGTACCGCGACCCACCATGTTCAAGGTCGTGTCAAGGAGAGCATGCACGAGAAAAGGGATTTTAAAAATTTTGAAAATTCGTGGAGCTTTGCCACTTACAAGGTGCGAACTTTGACCCGCGCTTACGGCCATGTTATTGGTTGGATCCCCTAAAAAAGTTATAGCCAAATGCCCACCCGCCAGACGATTAAAGTGTCCAAATTTGAAGTTGATCAGTGTGGAACTGTGGGAGAAATAGGCCCGCGAACGGTTTGATGTCCTGTTTTTTGGTGGGTGTGTAATATTAACACTAGAAACGACTTTTACTTTTCAAGTAACAGTAATGTTTGGACTTTATGCGCCTTTTTTGATTTTTTTTGACTTTTTTGATTTTTTTACATTTTTGACTTCTTGTGACTTTTTGTTACTTTTTGACTTTTTATTACTTTTTGACTTTTTTTATACTTTTTTTATACTTTTTTTTGACTTTTTGACTTTTTTTTACTTTTGTGACTTTTTTGGACTTTTTTTGACTTTTGTGACTTTTTTGACTTTTTTGACTTTTTGTGACTTTTTGTGACTTTTTTGACTTTTTGTGACTTTTTGTGAGTTTCTTGAGTTTTTTGACTTTTTGTGACTTTTTGATTTTTTTTGACTTTTTTTGACTTTTTTGAGATTTTTGATTTTTTTGACTTTTTTTTACTTTTGTGCCTTTTTTGACTTTTTTGAGATTTTTGACTTTTCTGACTTTTTTTGACTTTTTTTGACTTTTTTGACTTTTTTGACTTTTTTGACTTTTCTGACTTTTTTTGACTTTGTTTGACTTTTTTGACTTTTTGTGACTTTTTGTGAGTTTTTTGAATTTTTTGACTTTTTGTGACTTTTTGATTTTTTTTGACTTTTTTTTGACTTTTTTGAGATTTTTGACTTTTTTGACTTTTTTTGACTTTTGTGCCTTTTTTGACTTTTTTGAGATTTTTAAGATTTTTGACTTTTTTTAACTTTCTTAACTTTTTGCCTTCTCTCTTCCTCTTTTCTCACCTCCACTGTCATATCATTCATCTCACCATCCTCAGGAGGTTCTCCTGGCCCAGTTTAGCCTATATGTGCACAAAGGCGGCCTTAAACTGCATTAATTCATTCCCCTTGGTAATTACAACTGTTATTTTAATAATAAATAAACCAATCTAGGATTTAAAATGTTTCTAGTGTTCATGGTGACCAGAGGGTGAAGTCGCCCAATACAATGACCTATTGTGAGTGGCGGACGGCAATACAATGCTCCATTGTGAAGGCCGACTATCCTTTCAATTGGATGAATGAGCTATAAACCGACATGTAAACAATTGCACCGACACTGGACCTCATAGTGGATTTACAAAATCCTTAATAAAACTGGATCCACTGTCTGGATCAGCGAAAAAAGATATAGCAGCTCAAGTCAATACCTAAGGATCAATGTGCCAAAGTTTGAAGTCGATTACTCCTAAACTGAAGGAGAAATAGCCCTTGCAAAAAAGGTCAGTGGTAATCCATATAGTGGATTTATGAAATCTGGATCAAATCCAGATCCACTATCGCGATAAATGAAAAAAAGGTCTCGTCTGGAAGATGTATACCTAAGGACCATTGTGCCGAGGTTTGAAGGAGATTACTTGTAAACTGTCTCTGTAATCGCGGACTAAGAAAGATAATAATAATAATAAGATGAAGAAAGTTGCTTTGCGACTCCAACATGTTTGGACCATAAGGTCCAAACATAATTAGCCCATTTAATATAGACTCACACAATATATCTCGGAGGGAGAAAAAACAGCTAGAAACCGTGTATCTCTTTACTTACTATACAAACACTATACAAACACTAGTTGCACAATGGGTGTATTTTATATCACATCGTACTTACGGCTGATTTGAGCTGATATATAAAAAAGTATTAATGGCACATTTCACTTGTGTACTCGTGAATTCACAATAATCTTCAGGAGAGTACAATTTGAACAGTTTGAAAATATTAAACATGCGCATGTGAGCGTCACTGGCAGATAAAGGGTTAAAAAGGGCGCGCACAGAAAGGGATAAAGTTAGGACAAAGTGTGAAGTGCTCACGCGGAGCAGCATGGCAGTTTACGAGTGGGGACTGCGCCCGTGGACGACTGGATCTGGAGGAGACTGGAGTGGTCTGTGAGGGGGATGGAGGAACGCGGAGGGTCTACAGGCAGCCTCTGGATGGCTTTGCAATCCTCGATTGAACAATGCCCGGCAACGTAACACTGCAAACTGCACAAAACGACAGCTCTATCGCGCAGTGGCAGACAGCAGTAACTGCTTTCTCTTCGAGTAAGCAGTTACTGCTGCCTGCCATTGCAAACATCGCAATTGATCAATGTAAAAAATGGCGGAGTTGTTTGCCAAACACGGCCCGCTTTGCAGAGCTGCCTGTGTGAACGTATTCATCTGCAAAGATAAGGGCCATTCCTTATATCAACCCGAAATTAAGACATTTTGTGATCACCATGGAATTATATAGAAACTAACAACAGTAAGTGCCTACTTTTAAATTAAGCAGTTACAGCTGTTCGACTTTGCATGACAGAATATATTTACACTGATGAATGTAGGCCCTATTTATTGATCCCGTCTGTTGAGATGAAAAATCACATTTTAAAACGCAAATTGAAGGTGTTGACGATTTACGATTGTTTCCCTTTGTGGACACTCGCACGCCCACATTGTTACACAAACGTTGCATTATCAGATCATTTGCTTGTCTTCTAAATGGATGGCTTTTGAAGTATTCTACATTTTCTATAAATCAGCCTTAATTTACATTTCAGTTATGGGTCCCAGCTGATTGGCATCCAAAGAGTCCGATTTCATCTGGCTAAGATGTATATCACTACACAAAGACAGACACAATAGTATATAGAATAGTATAGCTTTCAGACTATGTCATTAGAATGACAGGTACGTGATTGCAAGCTTATTATGGCATCACTCCTAATTCAGCCAGTCAGTCACCGCAGAGACAAACACTCTAGCGTACTATGGTTGCCTAAACAATTTATTCGTCGCTAAATTCATTATTCTATGCATATGATCCCGTTCCGGGTGTAATAACTCACCCAGAAAACACAAAACATTTGTATTACATGTGTACAACGTCGGCCCAACGTTGGTCCAACATTGTACAAATGTTATACAAATGTTTTGTGTTCACTGGGCATACTCATGCGTGATACGATCCAAACGCTTTCATAATGAATGACGTTAGAATAACTCGCTTTAGATACCGTCTGGCTTCTTGGTGACAATAGGCTGCAGCACAAAGCCAAAACATAGCAACAGTGTAGGGCTATTACTTGAAAACAACGCCAAAATGCAGTAAATGCTTACTTAAAAACTTGAAACTTATTTGGCTTTGCACAGCAGAACGTGGCTTCTTACGCTGTGAATCACTATCCCTGAAATATAATCCCCGATTTGATTCCCGCTACTTTATTTTTGTCTGTGCACATGATTTACAAAAAATGGTTCCCCTCCACACGATAAAAAATATAATTATGAAATATAACACAATAATAATGGGCCACAGCTTTATAGATTACTTGACCCTTTCAGACAATAGAGTCGGGCCCTGCTTTGAAATAATTAAACATTTATAAAATGCCGTAGACCCATAACATAGGTATTCAAATGAAGCGGAAACAGCTAAGTAAGGCATTTTCAAATTGAAAAATAACTGTTGGGCTCCATGGTTTATGTAAAGATGTACGTTGTTAGGGAAATATTACGTTGTAAAGGAAATATGTTTAACCCTTTGACTTCCAGGCCGGGGTGCATGCCAGGATCCAGATATACTGGTGTAGGAGTTCTATTTTTCGTCATTTGAAGCTGGAATTGCTAACGCAATTTCCAGCTTCAAATGACGAAAAATACATAAATGTAGTATATATTTGACGAAAATTTGTGTCATTTTATGGTTACGTTCATTGACGAATGACGACGGAAATTTCCGTCATGTATGGTAGTGAAAAGGTTAATATTATTATTATTTCAGTCCGGCTATTTCGCGTTGCTGCTGCATGATCTGAATGCTTGGTTGTATTTTAAGGTAGAATTATTGATCCAACATTAAACCATCCGATGAACCTCTCAAGGTTGTTAATGCTCTGCACTTTTCACCAATGTATTCCCCATGGCGAACAATTTCACCAAAGATACTTGTCACGTTCTTCCAGACCCCGGATCCAGGCGTCAATTATACATTTCACTGAGGTCAAAGTGTATATTTAACTTCACTTAAAGATAAAGAGAAGCAAAATGTATTAATACTTTTCTGACACTACGCACATTGCTCCTGCCAGCCTCCAGACAGCCAGAAACTGCTATCTTTGTCGGCCATCAGGAAATTGTACATTTTGGTGTTATTACTATCACTTAGCGGTTGACGTCTACAGAGATCCGTAAGACAGATCCCATGAATAACAACAAGAACAGTAGAAGTCCCCAGATAACAGGGATCTCTACACGGACCACAACGCGCAGCAAAGTCAGAAGGCAGTAATTGCTTACTTGTAAAGTAAGCAATTACTTCCTTTTGGCTTTGCACGTAAGCTCACAGTCGTATACGTGAAATATTACGGTCAGGAGTACCAGTGAATATGGATAGGTGATAGGTGTATGTATATATTTATATACATGTATAAATATTCACTTATCCACTGATAAGATGAATGATGTATATGTATTTATATTACACATGTAAAAAATATAGCTCCTTGAATAGTCAATCATCCATTTACTGATTAGTGATGCTTTCATGTTTAGACATGTACGAAGCATAGTTACTTGAATTAATAGTCAATCATCAACTACTGATTAGTGATGTATTCATGTTTAGACATGTACAAAGTATAGTTACTTGAATGAACAATAGGGCGGGGAGACCTGGTGTAGCTGCCTGCTTGGAAAGTCGGAGATCGAGGGTTCGAACCCCACTCTGGCCTTCAAGTTTCGCAGAAACAAGATGTTTCTTTCCCACTCACTCGTAAAAATTTAATATTGTGGGGAGTCTCCGTTGCCGAGAGATAGCGTACTCGGCCTCAGACCCATATGGCTCGAATTTCGAATCCTGTGTCTGGAGGACAGTGTCATCTCATTCATCTCACCATCCTCAGGAGGTTATCCTGGCCCAGTTTAGCCTATATGTGCACAAAGGTGGCATGCAAAAACATTCATTCATTCACTCGAATGAATAGGCTTTCATCCATCAACTGATAATCTTTCGTCCAATTGATGATCAGTGATGTATCAATGTTTAGACAAGCACGAAGTATAGTTACTTGAATGAATAGACTTCCATCTATCTACTGATTAGTGATGTATTAATGTTTTGAGATGCAAAAAGCACCAAGCTCTATCAAACGTAATTACAGAGCATGCAGTCAGGAGTCACCAATAATATTATTAGTCAGAAGCTGCATTCTTTCTATTTTAACCCTTTCAAGCCTGAATTTGCCATTGTCATCTTCATCCACTACAAGCCGCGAATTGCTGTCGCAATTCTCGACTTGTAGTGGATGAAGATGATTTAAAGTGGGTGAAAAATTTGAGAAAATTACCATGTATTGGTAAATCAATTTCATGAAAATTGTCATTATAAAACCCCTAGTTGTGGGAAAATTAAGTATGTTTTCAGGGATGTAAAATGATGCTTTCATGCATCGTGAGGGCTTAAAGGGTTAACACTTGCCTTACCGGGCCTGTATATATACGGTTTCAAAGATGTTTTAGATCAATAGAAATATCACTAAATTCAAAAAAAGAGTTTTTGGTACATGCTTAGTTAATCAAATACTTCAATATTGGAGATGTCTATTTTTCATAAATATAAATACTTTTCGTCATTTGAAGCTGGAAATTGCGTTGGCAATTCTAGGTTCGAATGAATGAAAAATAGGAGCAAACAGCTCGGCAGGACATCGTCAATTATTTTAACACCTTGCTAGAGACAAAATATAGCTTTTAATAAAGGCCATTTAACTTTTCAAAGATTCCAGCCCTCAATCATCGCTGAATTAATGATATTACCGTGGCAGAAAATGGCTTGTGTTTAGAACACAAAGCAGCACCGGCACCTTGAGGGCCTTTAGCAAAAGGTCACCTGGCGAAAAAAGAGGAAAAGGTCTTGAAAAATTGATTTGTGGACAGTGTCCATGTGTGTGTGTGTGGACCTGGGTAATAAGCATGAAAGTAATGCTACCGTTCACCAAATCATTTTACTTCGTCTTGATTTTAGCGATTTTTCGCACAAAAAATCAAACACTTCGAAACGCATAATTGTTCACGTAAAAGCACCGGCCAAAAGCGAAATTGATTTAATGTTTTATCATAGAAAATAACTCGCGAATTTTATATATTAACATTATTCGCGTTTTTACAGATGTGAAAGTTGTCCGCTGTTCATTCAACATAGAAAACATACGAAGGTGGATATTTACCAATTTACCAATTTTAAAATAAGCATGTTAAATATAGTTTTATTATGATCCACTGCCATACAAATCAATTTTAGCTCAGACTAATTTCAAAGTACTTATTGAGATTTCCCACGTGGCTTTGCTGTTTTCCGACCACTGTATAAAGGCCAACATGATTGTTGTACTCTAAAATTCTGCGCTGGCGCAATTCTAGAATATTACATCCTTGTTCCTGCTTAGTCATGCCCTGTAACATGTCCGGCAAAGGGAAGCAATGACCTTTACATAATATGTCCTACACACGGTGTATAGTGGTGCACCAGCAGAGCTGGGGATATTTCGTAAACTTGGATATGAAAGGGTGTATCTGCCACTTTGTAAAGTGGCAGATACACCCTTTCATATCCAAGTGGACGATTTATCATGTTACAGGTATTGTATTATTCCGTGGAGCGCAGGGTCCTGGTGTGGGGGTTAGCGTGACGCCTGTCACGCCGAGGAGCAGTGTCCTTTACCACCGGTATTCAGTTTTCAAATAAACAAAATGTTCCTTCTCTGGCAATTTGTAAAAAAAATCAATATTGTGGAGAGGGTCTTTGGCCTATTCAACAGTGTTATCTGATTCATCGCAGCATATATTAGCTTACAGTGATTTAGGTTGTGTTCTATATACTGTATAAAATTGTCCTTTTGAAAACACTTTTTATCATTCATTTATTCATTCACATTCATTCATTCCGCGCGAAGGAAAATGATTATTCTATCAAAAACAATGTGCAATTATGCTAAATAACGTGACAGCTGTAGCTATCGCGGACGAGACCTTTAAATTCACATCAATCATTAAATTGACGAAAAATTGCATTCGCAATTATTTAAGCAGACTGAACACTGAAGTAGCTCGCAGCACACAGAGGGTTAACCATTCACGTACAGGGTGTAATTTCCCTGGAAAGCCAACAAAGCCAATACAAAACATTTGTATAACATTTGCATAACGACGGCCCAACGTCTTCGACGTTGGTCCGACGTTGTACAAATGTTATACAAACGTTTTGTGTTTGCTGGGAGCCCGCAGTTGATGAACGAGCCAGAGATAAGAGGTTATCATGGTTATCTCCGCAAAACAGAGCGATAATTAATCAGGCAGATTCGATCTTTCATCCCCGACATCGCCGCAGATGACCGGGCCAGATAAGGGCGCACGGACGGAAGTCTCTGTTAACTTGACCCAGATCTCGGGCCCCCTATTGGTCGAGATCGCGATCTCGACCAATCGGGGGCCTGAGATCTGGGTCGAGTTAATGGCGGGCGTCGCCCTCGGGGTCAAGGTGACTGCGAGCTACGCGCTGGTGGGTCACACTACAACCCGCGAGTAATCCGAAATTCACCGAGAAGCTCCAAGTCAATAATATATTAAGTAAAGTGACCGATATGCGATAAAGAACAGTAGGCCCTTATACTTGAGAAAAAAAACATCGGCGGAAAATATCAAGATGTAGCCTACATGGCTCGACATGGAAGGTACATGTAGGCCCTTGTTGTGAGCAATAAAAAATACTGTCAATGTGGAGTCAGTATTATTTTTACTGAAACGTTCATACGAGAGGGAGATAACTATCATTACTGATAAATACCCCTATGTCAATTTGATTATTTTAAATTTGTCTCATCATGGGTGGCCTAACGATACTTTACACTGTTTTTATTAATGTACATGAATAGGGAAATATCTTGTGACAAAGGCAGTTTATTGTTGTACTGCCGTGCAAGGCCAAAAGGCAGTATCTGTTTACTTTTCAAGTAAGCAAATACTGCCTTTTAGCATTGCAGAGCAGTGTAGATATAGTGATAAAATTATTATGACTGCTTCGGAAATAAAATAGCGTTACTTGAATCAATAGAATACGGGCGTTATATTATCTGCCGTGCAAAACCAAAAGACAGTAACTGATTACGTTCCAAGTCAGCAGTTACAGCCTTTCGGCTTTGAGGGCAGATATAATATTTATCCGCGCGACAGAAGGGGTTTGTTCGTGGTTGGTACAACATTGTATAAATGTTATACCAATGTTTTGTGTTTACTGTGTGAAGAGGGGCTTGCGGACAGGGCAGCAAACACGAGACATTGAGCCATTGTTGGTTCAATGTTGGTCCTCCGTCTACGACGCTGGCCCAACATTGAACCAACAATGACTCAATGTCTCGTGTTTGCTGGGAGGGCAGTAGTAATCAAGCGGGAGGACGTGTTGGGAAGATAAACGCCGTCCTCATTCTCCGGGACAAATTGTCACTGGCTGAGGGGTCAGCCAGCACATTGTGGGTCAGGTCATCTGCCGACCCGGTTTGGTTACGCCTGCGTCGTAAACAGGACAGTAAACTGTGCGTGACGTTACGGGGGCTCAGCGGATCCGTGTTCAATGTTACTGAAGCTATGTTGTCACGCAGCCGCCGTTTACGTGATCGCCTGTCGTGAGATGTACATGGACCGCGAGTTTTACAACGCTGAAATATTTTTGTTAAACCATTGGAACAAAAGGTTTTTTCAATTTGAAATCACCAGAAACATGATAAATGTCTTAGTTAGCTCTTTCCGCTTAATTTGAAAACCTATGTTATGGGTCTACGGCCATTAGAAAATTAATATTTTAATTCTTTCAGTGCGGGGACAGTCTTTATTCGTCAAATTCAGAATACCTATGGTATAGGTCTACGGCCATAATACTCTTTCAGTGCGGGGATGGACTTCAGACTTTATAATCTGACGGCAATGCAATGCAATGCTGCATGGACCACCATTAAATCATGCATATTAAGGTTTCGTGATGAGGAGTCCGTCTCCAATATGGAACGACAGAGAATGACAGCATCACGTTTCGGTGACAGAAAAATCGCAAGCTACGTTCTAATCGTATATGTAATAGGCCTATATCATTAAACTTACAATCTGTAACACGTAAATATTCCTAGATATGTGATGAACTATTTTTCAATCATTTGCATTTCACAAATATTCCTAGATGCATGTGCTGATTCCGAGCAATCTGCTCATTGTAGGACGTAAATAAGTATTTAATATGTTGACGCACCCCCATTTGTAGGCCGTAAATATGTTCTGGACAGGATGTTATTATTAATATATTACCATTTCTTGCAAATAAAAACAGTATATTTTAGCTGACCTTTTGTGGGACGAGACTATTGCTTCTCAGTTCAGCTCTGGCTCTGTTGTGGGCGGGAGCCCTAGGGTAGTGGTTAGCACCGCTGCCTTTCACGCCAGAGTTCGGGGTTCGGTTCCCGGTCTCGGCGGTTTGAAAGAAACAAAAAATGTTTCTACCCCATCCACGTGTGAAAGTCAGTATTGCGGGGAGCCTCCGTGACCGAGAGGTAGCATGCTCGGCCTCAGACCGCCAGGGCTCGAATTTCGAATCCTGTGTCTGGAGGACAGTGTCTTCTCAATCATCTCACCATCCTCAGGAGTTTCTCCTGGCCCAGTTTAGCCTAAATGAGCACAAAGGTGGCCTAAAACCCGATTCATTTCATTTCTGGCTCTGTTGTAGCCAGTGTTGTTGTAATGTTGTTCCAGCGTCGGAGACGCTGGGACAACATTAAAATAACATTGATTTAACGTCTTGTGCTTGTTAGGAATACAGATGTCATTTTGTATTTGTAACTGCGCACTTTTCAAAACCAAAAGGCAGTAACTACTTATTTTACAAGTTAGCGGTTACTTCCTTTTGGCTTTGCAGAGCGTAGCAGGTAGAAGGTTAACCTTACCAGTTGTAAGACGTGAATATTTCCTAGGCCTGTATCCACCAGGCTTTCGTTGATTTGTATGTTGGACACGCTTTTCTCTGAGATGCCAGCTTTTTCCACCTCTATTCGGATTTTTCCTGCGTTGTACGTGGCATCTCGAATCTCTACCACGCCCTGAAACAAAAAGAAACATTATCAGAATTCATTTCAGAATGTCACATTGGAAAGTTTTTGAGTACATCACGTTTTTCAATTTCATTAAATGAATGAATGAATGAATGAATGAATGAATGAATGAATAAATGAATGAATGAATGAATGAATGAATGAATGAATGAATGAATAAATGAATGAATGAATGAATGAATGAATGAATGAATGAATGAATGAATGAATGAATGAATGAATGAACGAACGAACGAATGAATGAATGAATGAATGAATAAATGAATGAATGAATGAATGAATGAATGAACGAACGAGCGAACGAGCGAATGAATGAATGAATGAATGAATTATTGAATGAATGAATGAATGAATGAATGAATGAATGAATGAATGAATGAATGAATGAATGGATGAATGAATGAATGAATGAATGAATGAATGAATGGAGGAATGAATGAATGAATGAATGAATTAATGAATGAATGAATAAATAAATGAATGAACGGACGCACGGACGCACGGACAAACGAACTCACGAGAGAATGAACGAACGAATAAACGAGTGAAGGGGTGAGTGTGGTAGTTGATGAGTGAGTGAGTGAGTGAGTGAGTGAGTGAGTGAGTGAATGAATGAATGAATGAATGAATGAATGAATGAATAAATGAATGAATAATTGAATAAATGAATGAATGAATGAATGAATGAATGAATGAATGAATGAATGAATGAATGAATGAATGAATGAATGAATGAATGAATGAATGAATGAATGAATGAATGAATGAATGAATGAATGAATGAATGAATGAATGAATGAATGAATGAATGAATGAATGAATGAATGAATGAATGGGACATAAACAGACTAAGCTGGGCCAAGAGAGCCTCCAGTGGATGGTGAGATGAATCAGACAAAAATGCCCGGCAAACAAGCCCTCAGTGATACATTACATTGAATCAAGGCGCTGAATCTACCCTCAGAAAGCTGATGAGATGTTAAATTAATCAGATATATGGTCACGGAGATCATATTCCCCTCGCCTTTATTCCGTTTGTCATAATTGTAGTTAACAACTCACAGCGGCTGGGAAATCACGAGGCGGCCATACTATGAGGGGAGATCAAATATGCAGAGCTGTCGCACCTAATGAACCAATCTGTCACTGGCTGGTTACATTTACATGAACAATGGCTTTATAGATACATATTCTATTTACGCCGCCCCGAGAGTGGAACTCCCTGGAAGAAGCATTTGCATATTTAGCCCCTGCGTGAATTAGGAAATCACTTTTGCCTGCAAATTAAAACAGCGGTTTTCAAGTAAGCAGTTGACGCTGTTTGCCTTTGTTTGATTTTACTATTGGCTTGCAGTAATTTGTGTCTTAATATATATAACGACGCTCCAAACTGCCTGGAGACATAGGGTATGCACAAAACTATCCCCTGAACCAACGGAAACCATTTTCCACGATCAAGTGATCATCTCTCAATAACATCTCTTGTACTCACACGTATTCGCTGGACCAATGATCTTCATTGATAATTTTAAGCCGATGACCACTTCAACGCCTGAAACTACAGGGATGTCATGGGAATACCCTGATTTATTATTATTCATCCGTAATATATCAAATACAAACTCATTTTATGCGATTGTAGCATTTTCTTCTATTTCAAATAGGTGCTTTAAGTGTTAACAGTTGCCTTGGAGATAAAAGTGTTTCAATGTTGTCTGGCAGGCTCTCGCTTCTGTATTATGCCGATATCATAATTATGCATGATATTGGTATAATTATATTGAATACCATTCGTATTATCATCTGATAATAATTATGATATTGTATTAGTAAAATGTCTAAATGTTCATGTCTAGGGAATAAAGCATCAATACGATACATCAGCACTGAGAGGGTTAGATAATCAAGTCCCACACTGGCATTAAAGCGCCGTATTTTTGTTTAATTCCTTCCGAAGTAAATTAATTTTCATGAAGCCTCACAAAAAGCCACGGCTGCTTCACAAATTAATAAGCTCTCATCGAATTTATGAGGGATTGGAGACACAAATAAAGGATTTTATATTATGAAAGTTTCATGTTATTTATTTGCGCGCTTGTGAGAACGGCCAGTGATCAACAAAGAGGCGTGTTTTCTTTGATGTTCAACCTTAAAAATGAACTATTGTTTCGTCATTTTAAGATACAAATTGCCTTGCAAGTTTTAGCTTAATATTTCGAAAAAGGTGTGTTTCAGCCCCATCGCTATGTGGCGATCATTTTAAAAAGGAATAAATAAGTGGACAGCATTCATCGACGGTCAACCTTTAAATTGCTGAAATGTCGTTATTTTTGTCGTCATTCGAAACTGGAAACTGTATTGCAATTTCCAGCTTTAAATAGCATAAATTACATCAATTTCCTTGATGCTTAACCTTAAAGTGTCGATTAATTTGCCGTCATTTAAAAATAGAAATTGTTGTGCAAAAGACGGGAAAGTGACGCTTTGGTGGAGGACTGACTATACCACGACAGTCATGTATTTGTCCCGGGTTTGAACCACGCTGATCCTGCCTCCATATCTCTCGTAAATATCCTTGTTTCTCCCCTCCCAATGTAACTAGCGATCATATTAATGGCGGCCTCGTCGAGTGTGTATCAACATTTATTTCGCACAGCGCCACGAGTTGTGTGCTCCATATCACAGTTTCTAGCATCAAAACACGTCAGTGCCACATGGTGGTCATTGTTTAAAAAGTCAACATGCAGTAGGCAGTTGTGTGCCCTGCGCGAAATTAACGTTTTCGCCCTTAACCCGATAAGCCCGTCATCACCGTGATCGCCTAGTCACATTTAGAGGAGGGAAACAGGGATTTTTCTCTGAAAACTCCACACAGGATCAGCGGGGCTCGAACCTGGAACACATGCATGACTGGAGAGGCAGTCAGGCGCTCTACCAATGTGCCACGTCCCCTTCTGTAAACTTTAAAATGCTGAGCTGTCGGATATCTTGCCCTGATGTGCAGCATTAAATTATGGGAAAAGGGTGTTTGTTTTCAGCCACAATGCCACATGGCCGTCATTGTTTAATTGACCAACACGCAGTTTTCGTTGATCTTTAAGATTTTTGTTTTATATTCCCCTTTATTTAAAGAAAGATTTCCAGCTTCAAATGATTACGTTTTCACCCGATGTTGACGTATTATTGGCCCAGCGTCGCAGACGCTGGATCAACATTAAATCAGCATCGGGTGAACGCGACGTAATCACTGAAGTGGTTGGAGTTTGTTGTTGACACTTTGCCAGCGGGTCATCGATTCAGCCTACTTCCTGCAATAAAATCCCGGGGGAGCGAGGGGGATGAAACTTTGATAAGCCACAGGTCGGCCTGATTAGATATAAAAGGCTTTTTTAGGTCTTTGTGGATTCAGAGGTGTGTCTGCCAACTGATTCTCTACCTGCACATCATGTTGTTAGCAGTGTTAAGTGAAAAAAACGTGGCGATTTTCCACACATTTACATTTTTCACCTCATAAATTATCTGTGTCTGTATTTTAAATTAACCTTAACTCTTCCATTACCGACTTCCCCTGATAAAATTAGCCCCAGTAACTTTTATTAAGGGGGACCCTAAGGTAGCCCCTGTGCACAATACATATTATGGCTATGCGCATGCGCACATCGCACAAATTAAAAATTCAAGAGAATATTGCGTTCATGTCACTGACCATTCAGGTTGGCGATTTTCAACCACGCATGTAATGAAATATCTCCCTTGCAACAATAATGCATACATGTACACATGTGGATTTTGGCATAAATGCGAATTTGGCAGAGGAAGGTAGGTCTCGCATAAATGCGAAATTGGTAAAGAAAGAGTTGAAGCATTCAAATATTTTTATACCAGGCGTCTCGTCGGGAGTGGTTGTTTTGGTGTAGGCTGTACTAACATCACGATTTTATCAGATTATCAGATTATATTAAGCCTAAGTCGGCACATAGCTTTCCCCGGTGTAGACTGCCTTAACCCTGTGCCTGCTAATCACGACAATAGTCGTTTTTAATTCGTTTATTAACCGATTAAATCTCTGTTATTGGGAATGAAAGGACTGTTCAAACATCAAGATTT
>OZ024916.1:44172419-44242419 GCA_964017125.1 Flabesymbios commensalis | reverse complement strand
TGGGACCCCTCTCCCTGCACGACTGAAGCATTTTGCTCTGCAAATCCAAAAAGCAGTATCTGCTTACTTTCAAAGTAAGCAGATACTGCCTTCTGGCTTTGCACGATAGCACTGTATAGACATAGGATGGTATTGATGGCCACTTTGTAACGCGTGCCAGGGGTCCATCAAGCCACAGACGCCGGCGTATCCCACAGGACTAACCGACAGAGTCCGCACAATCATATGCAATACTCATATTCTCAGATAAAAAACACAATAAATACTAAAGCTGCGGACAACAAGGATCGTAACACGTGGATCGCCGACGTTTTCCGACGTCGAGAGATCGGGATTATGGTCTACTTTCACAGCAAAAACACATCAGATACTAAAACCGCACGGATGAATGTAGTCGACGGTCCCACCCCCTCAATAAGTATGTAGGCCCTACTCTCAGATCACAACATACATCAGATATCGTGCCTAGTATTCAAAGAGCGGCGTGTGCAATGAGTGGCATATACGACAGTCTAGCTGTTAGGGGTCGATATATCAGTACTCGTTTAGCATGTTTAGATATCATACGTAATTAACCGCTGGAAGCTGTTGAAACGAATGTTCTTTCTTGTTAAATAGGTATAGTATCTTGCTTGTGCTAACCCATTCCGTCGCATTTGTGGTGAAAATGTCGAATATTCTACATATTTGATGTGTTAACCCTTTAACCGCCAAATTATTCAATTTGAATTTTCACCCACTTGAAGTTGTGTTACGCTGACGCGATCCACAACTTCAAGTGAGTGAAAATTATTCAGATTTGACATAATGAAGGTCAAGTCTTTTCAAATCTTGCTGGTTGATGTCACATTTTATCTTTAACATATTTAAAATGTGGTACATAATGTGCTAATTAAAGGGTAAAGACAATATCATTGTCGTTTATGTATTGTTTCCGTCATGTAGGCTACTAAAACTATACTGCTCAATTGATTTATTATTTTTGCACCAATTTTTTTTTTATTTAAAAATCCCCCCCCCCCCACTTGAAGTTGTGTCTGGCTACCGCGAACCACAACTTTATGTGGGTGAAACATACTCACATGTGTTTAACTTGAGACCAAACATTCGCAAACCATGAGTCATTTCATTCTCAATAACTGAGGTTTAATCTGATAGCTAACAAATTAAAGCAGCTCCTTGGGATGACATCAATTTTCGTTTTTAATTCCGTACTGAAGTAGTGTTTCCCACGGATCATTTTTTATATTTTTTTCATAATTTTCATATTTTTACAAATATTTTTAATCAACATTTCTATGAAACCAGAAGTAACCCAAACAAACTATTTGTATAACTGAAGGACGATTGAATGTTTTCACAGCATTGGGCCACATGCTGATGGCATCGGCCCAGCGTTGGGTAGACAATCAGTGCTGCAGGTGTGTCCTCCCGTGTCCTGACTATAAGACACCAATTAGCGGCGACTGCTCTGATCTTACCGTCTGATACGTGGGAATATATGTGATGTAAAGTGCTGAATATTGCTGACTTGTTTTGTTTACATGGAATTATACGACCTGGAAATACAATTATTTCACACTTTTTCGGTGCTTTAAAATTGTTTTTTGACTTTTTCGTATTTTCAGTCAAGATCAGTAGGCTATATAGCTTCATATAAATTAAATTTTCAGAATTGACAACATTGAAAATGTCTCATCCCAAGGGGTCCATTTAATTATGCAAAATTAAGACCCGATTATAGTCATAAACAGTAGCAACCATAAATAGGCACAATGTATTACAGTGTCCTAGTGTGCTGACAGTGACTCTTTACCAAATGGGATACAAAAATGATGGGGAAATACTGTACGAGGTGCTTTGTCCCAATACAACTGGGAAATAAATATAGCATGTCCAATATACGGCAGTGGTGTTCTTTCCACCTTAACTAAACGAACCCGTTAAAAGCCCGCACAGCCAACTTGGCTCGACGTTGCAGCAGCATCTACAAGAAATCCCGAGACCATGCTGACGATTTCCCATATTGAACAACCAGGTGACCCAGCCATCCGGCAGATACGAGACACAAGACGTTGGGACAGCACCGCAGAAAGTGGGCCAACAATAAAACAACACTGTTTTAACGTCTCCTGTTTTCTGGACACCATACAGCTAGAACGATGTGTGAACCCTTTAACCGCCGGTCCCGATAATTTTATTATTATTAGCGCATCAAACACCAGCTTTTGAACATGTTGAAGATAAAACGTGACATGAATCAACAAGATTTCAAAATGGTTGACTTCCATTTTGTCAAATCTGAATAATTTTCACTCACTGGAAGCTGTGGATCGCGTCAGCGAGACACAGCTTCCAGTGAGTGAAAATTCCAGGTAAATAATTTGGCGGTTAAGGGGTTTTACGGTTTTAGTCTCATTATCATATCTTATTTTTGCAGGCTCCATGATAATCTAACTACACGACCACACGTAGTGAAAACGAGATGTCATTGTATGCATGCAGGTACTTTTATGTACCAGTTACAATAAACTTAAAAGATGATAAATATCAGATAATGTTTTCATTTCCTCTATCGTCACAATTCGCTGAGCATTATAGATTGTAGGCCCACCCGAATGCGCAGCATGATCAACGTTGTAATAACAGGAGCGGGATTCATCAGAAGTAAGTATTATGAATCAGTGAAACGAAACCACTGACCTGATTTAATTATTATGGGCAGAGCTAATGCGAAATTGTCAACTGTATAATGAACAATAAAATTGTACAATTTGCAATTAAACCCAGGAAAACGACACGTCGCTCGTAGAGTGTAACCTCTCCCCGGCTGAGCCACCCAATAATTGTCAGAGTGTAAAACTCATTATTGAAAAACCCATATTATTCATTGGAATATAAAATACTACCTCTGAAAGTGCTATGGTATCCTGGAGTGTTACATCAGAAGAGAAAATAATCTGAAGATGGATGCTCTATAATGACGATCCACAATAAGATCCAATATCCTTTCTGTTTCTCATTGTTTCCCATGCACAAGGCAGTAACTTCTTACTTTACAAGTAAACATATATTGTCTTTTAACTTTACAGATATGTTGTCTCGTACTGGATCGGCCTCATACAATTTAGGTCTAGGGCCCCTTATCATGCTTACGATAAATGGTTTACCAACGGATAACCTCTAAATGAAACTTTAATCGACGTATCAGTTCCAACTATGTGGGTTTTCAGAGGTTAATGACACCTAGTGATTAAAGTCAGCATAGAATATGTTAATGTATCATGAAAGGTCAGTGTGTCTGCTACAACCCAATCACCTTTCCACTTTTAGGACACATAATAATATTGTTTTCCCTCTACTGTCATATTAAATGACAACCTAAAGCAGATCAAACCGATTTCATCATTATGAACGCGCTTATTGATTGAAAAATGTAGATTTTATTATCTCAAATTGTGCAAGATATTTTGAAATGGAAGAGCCTACATACCAGCGACCACGTGAAGCTGAACTACTGTGTTGCTTTGATGTTGGGCCACCGCTTACGACGCTGGCCCAAAATGAAACCAACAGTGGATCAACTTCTTGTTTTACTGGGCAGCGAATACCGATCGGCATTCAGATCTACATCTTGCCACATCAGGTCTGACAGTCAGACGACTGGTCTGAGTCTGCCGGTAGCAGACAACTGGATAGATGAAGATGCCAGACCTGGGACCAGCTGTAGGTATGCAGCGGCAGTTGCAACGTCACCTGGGTCCGTATTCTCGTATTTACGATATATCGTAGGCTTCTGATTGGTCGAGATGTCCCCTGATTGGTCGACATGGACATCTCGATCAATCAGAAGCCTACGATATATCGTAACTTGTACGAGAATACGGACCCAGCTGGTAAGTAGCAAGAAGTTCAGACAGACAACCATCCAGCCAGCCATCAATTCATTCAATCTGCTCCTATTCATTCACTAAATCTGTGGTCGCTGTAGCGAAGATCAGTGTGAATTACGTAAATGGAAGTCTCTACGAAGGCCTTTGTCGGCCACCGAAGCTAATCCCAAGCCATCCACCACAAAGATCAAAGATGATGAGCCGATACCTAATTTCTCCATACCCTTGCCCGCCGGCCACCCAGCAAACACTACACATCGGCACAATATTGGACCAAAGTTGGCCAGCCGTCTACGACGGCGGCCCAACATTGGTCCAACATTGGGTCGATGAGTCGTGTCTGAGGACGGACGGAGCCTCGCTCTAATGTGGGTTGTCGTAGTCCGGCCAGATTAGATTTGTCACAACACAGGTCTCGGTTATGAATTGATGGCGCGGCGCATTGGAGAGGATGCTGATCTAATGGTATGATGCGTCCCTGCCGACACTCGCCAACCCCACCGCTTACATACCCAATCGGCACTCATGTTGCAATCAAAACATGCCCAGAATATCTTCCTCGCCACTGACAAACTCAATCATATCGGTCGCCAGCGAAAAATATTTTTTCTAAAAATATCTTCCAAAATCTTTTCCAAAATCATATATTATCCTCGTCATGCATATCGCAATAAAAACATAAATCATACCATCACCCTCTACACAACTAATTAGCATGGGTTTTGCAACCTTCACACCCAATTATCACCCATGTTGCATTCAGAATATTGCCGAAATATATATTATTCTCACCTCTTGCAAACCGAATAACATCGGCGGCAATCCAGGCATAACAAAAAAAATATATATCCTAGCCTCGCAGATTACACACATTGTCATCACTCAGGTTGCTGTCAAAGCAAGCCTAGAATCTATCCTAACCTCCCAGCAAACAAAACACATTGACTCAATGTTGGCTCAACATTAAACTATCATTGGCTTAACCAAGAGATTCCTTGGTTTAACGTATGTGTTCGGTGATCTCCCGCGCCTTAATGTATACTCCTGTTTTATTCAGAACATGTCTCTTACATACACAAGCATGCTCGCTGCTGCAATATGGTCATGCCCAGAGTCTATTACCTCCACTTTTACATACACAATCATGATCAAAGCTGCAATATGGTCATGCCTAGAGTCTACTACCTTCACTCTTACAAACACAAGCATGCTCACTGCTGCAATATGGTCTTGCCTAGAGTCTACTACCTCGACTCTTATATACACAATCATGATCACTGCTACAATCAGGACATGTCCAGAGTCTACTACCTCCACTCCTACATGCACAATCATGATCACTGCTACAATCAGGGCATACCCAGAGTCTACTACCTTCACTCTTATATACACAATCATGATCACTGCTACAATCAGGACATGCCCAGAGTCTACTAACTACCTTCACTCTTATATACACAATCATGATCACTGCTACAATCAGGGCATGCCCAGAGTCTACTACCTTCACTCTTATATACACAATCATGATCACTGCTACAATCAGGGCATGCCCAGAGTCTACTACCTTCACTCTTATATACACAATCATGATCACTGCTACAATCAGGGCATGCCCAGAGTCTACTACCTTCACTCTTATATACACAATCATGATCACTGCTACAATCAGGGCATGCCCAGAGTCTACCACCTACCTCCACTCTTATATACACAATCATGATCACTGATAGAATCAGGGCATACCCAGAGTCTACTACCTTCACTTTTATATACATAATCATGATCACTGCTACAATCAGGGCATGCCCTGAGTCTACTGCCTTCACTCTTAAATACACACTCATGATCACTGCTACAATCAGGGCATGCCCAGAGTCTACTACCTTCACTCTTATATACACAATCATGATCATTGCTACAATCAAGGCATGCCCAGAGTCTACTACCCTCACTCTTAAATACACAATCATGATCACTGCTACAATCCGGGCATGCCCAGAGTCTACTACCTACCTCCACTCTTATATACATAATCATGATCACTGCTACAATCAGGGCATGGCCAGAGTCTACTACCTCCACTCTTACATACACAATCATGATCACAGCTGCAATATGGTCATGCCCAGAATCTACTACTTCCACTCTTATATACACAATCATGATCACAGCTGCAATATGGTCATGCCCAGAGTCTACTACCTCCACTCTTATATACACAATCATGATCACAGCTGCAATATGGTCATGCCCAGAGTCTACTGCCTCCACTCATATATACACAATCATGTTCACAGCTGCAATATGGTCATGCCCAGAGTCTACTGCCTCCACTCTTACATACACAATCATGATCACTGCTACAATCAGGACATACCCAGAGTCTACTACCTCCACTCTTACATACACAATCATGTTCACAGCTGCAATATGGTGATGCCCAGAGTCTACTACCTCCACTTTTACATACACAATCATGATCACAGCTGCAATATGGTCATGCCCAGAGTCTACTACCTCCACTTTTACATAAACAATCATGATCACTGCTACAATCAGGACATACCCAGAGTCTACTACCTCCACTCTTACATACACAATCATGTTCACAGCTGCAATATGGTCATGCCCAGAGTCTACTGCCTCCACTCTTACATACACAATCATGATCACTGATTCTACTACCTCCAATCTTACATACACAATCATGATCACTGATTCTACTACCTCCACTCTTACATACACAATCATGATCACTGCTGCAATATGGTCATGCCCAGAGTCTACTACCTCCACTTTTACATACACAATCATGATCACTGCTGCAATATGGTCATGCCCAGAGTCTACTACCTCCACTTTTACATACACGAGTTCGGGGTTCGGTTCCCGGTCTCGGCGGTTTGAAAGAAACAAAAATGTCTCTTCCCCATCCACGTGTGAAAGTCAGTATTGTGGGGAGCCTCCGTGACCGAGAGGTAGCGTGCTCGGCCTCAGACCGCCAGGGCTCGAATTTCGAATCCTATGTCTGGAGGACAGTGTCATCTCATTCATCTCACCATCCTCAGGAGGTTCTCCTGGCCCAGTTTAGCCTATATGTGCACAAAGGTGGCCTAAAGCCCGATTCATTTCATTTTACATACACAATCATGATCACAGCTGCAATATGGTCATGCCCAGAGTCTACTACCTCCACTTTTACATACACAATCATGATCACTGCTGCAATATGGTCATGCTCAGAGTCTACTACCTCCACTTTTACATACACAATCATGATCACAGCTGCAATATGGTCATGCCCAGAGTCTACTACCTCCACTTTTACATACACAATCATGATCACTGCTGCAATATGGTCATGCTCAGAGTCTACTACATCCACTCTTACATACACAATCATGATCACTGCTACAATCAGGACATGCCCAGAGTCTACAACCTCCACTCTTACATACACAATCATGATCACTGCTACAATCAGGACATACCCAGAGTCTACTACCTCCACTCTTACATACACAATCATGATCACTGCTACAATCAGGACATACCCAGAGTCTACTACCTCCACTCTTATGTATACACAATCATGATCACTGCCACAATCAGGGCATGCCCAGAGTCTACTACCTCCACTTCTACATACACAATCATGATTACTGATTCTACTACCTCCACTTTTACATACACAATCATGATCACTGCTGCAATATGGTCATGCTCAGAGTCTACTACATCCACTCTTACATACACAATCATGATCACTGCTACAATCAGGACATGCCCAGAGTCTACAACCTCCACTCTTACATACACAATCATGATCACTGCTACAATCAGGACATACCCAGAGTCTACTACCTCCACTCTTACATACACAATCATGATCACTGCCACAATCAGGGCATGCCCAGAGTCTACTACCTCCACTTCTACATACACAATCATGATTACTGATTCTACTACCTCCACTCTTACATACACGAGCATGATCATACTGTATCTTACATACACAAGAAGTGTGACTCATTGCAATCTGGGCATGCCTAGACTCTACTACCTCAACTCTATCATACACAAGCATGATCACTGCTGAAATCTGAGCATGTCCTCAATCTTTTAGGCCTACCTCTACTCTTACATACACGAGCAATTGTGATCCTCGTTGCTGACAAAACAGATTGTAAGCTTGTATAAATCTACAATCTAATGCAAATGACAAAAAACAAGTTAGTCCCACTGATGTTTGACTTTGCACGGAAATACATGTCTGACAATATTAATTATTTTTTGCATACACAACAGGGGAGGATCACGAACTTTTAATTTAGACGTAAAGCAATTGTTATTCTAAACTGATTCGGGGCAACACACAACAACATTTTGAGTGTCAAATAACAAGTTCACAGTTATTTTCGAACAATTCAGTTTCCTCACCCCCTGCCCCTTGGTTTCGCCACTGCACAATGTTAGAGATACTAACAGGGCATTGTCCAGCTGTGCCTCGTATACTGACCATGCATACTAATTGTTTGTCTGGTCATTAGGGTCGTCTAGACAGAGCACCTGACGTGAAATGGTCAAGTGGAGGGTATTGCAATCATGGACAGCAGACTCCCCGCCACATGTGGAGTTTATAAGTATTACACAGCCAAAATTGTTTTAATGCTGGATCACCGTCTACAAAGATGGCCCAACATTAAAACAACATTTGATTACATCCTGTTCGGACCACTCCCGGGGGTAATCTGAAAGTAGTATCAAGTTAGTTCCAAAGTACACCCCTGAACGTCCAAATTGATATACGAGATTTGTATATTTCATTTCTAAGAAATATTATAACCATCCTGAACGTTATCGAAACTAACGAAGTTCAAGACGAGGGCTATTTATATTATCATAAAATCATTGACTACACATGCATAAAGATGTATTTAACCCTTTTAACGCTGAACTCCTGGGCACACTTGCATTTCCACCTCTGAATTTCTAGGGAGGTAGTTGAAAAATATCAGAATATTTTGTACTGTCAGATTTGCCTGAAGACACCAGCAGGATCTTAGTTTATGAGAAAATAGTAACATGAGAAAGAGTTGTGCTTTACATGTGCATAACACCAAGGTCATGTCCAGGTCCCATCAAGCTCATTTCAAGGTCAAACTAGCAAAAAATGTTGAAAATATCCACTTTTTATCAATTTCAAGCTTGTTAGTCATCTACTAGAAAGGACAGATGGTGACACATTCTTGGTCGGGTATCATTTCAAAACACATTTTTAGGAAATCTAGGACAGCGCTAATATTGGAAGGAGTAATACCACCATGTTTGCCTTTATTACACCTCCTTTCTCAAGGCTCGATTTAACAAGCAAAATTACAATTATGCAGATACGTAATGGGATATAGAGGTTGACATGGGTTGAGGTTCTCCGTTACTGCATGGATGCCGCCCAAAAGAAACGTGAAGGTTATAACAAGATCGTGTATATTTTCACGTTTATTAGTCTATTGGCGATGTGTACTAAATGCGTAATGATTGGGAGTGTAGCTATCCATTCCACACTGCTGCGCTATATGTCATTTAAATTTAAATATATCATACTTAGCATTATGATGATGCCAAAGAAAGTTATTGTTTGTTTTATTGTAACAAAACAAAAATATATGGTTTGGTGAAAAAAACAAGTCTCTATCACAATATTATTGAGAAAGTTATGATAATTTTATAGATTTTATGGTGACCGTTTTGAATATTTCGCTCTTAAAATCGTTTAAGTATGTAAGCTCTACATCGGCTCAGATATTATTATGAGGTGCTATCCATGCACATTCAAAAGAAGAACAAACTTTTATCGGCCAAAACAAGGTTGCCCCCATGGAAGCCGGACAACATTGATTTTACAGACAAAAATACTTAAAAAAACACTCTGCTCTGAGATATCTCGGGACCCGCGACAGCGCGGGACATTTTGTTTACCCCGAGATATCTCAGGACCGGCACTAAAAGGTTTAAATTTATAACGTCTGATTATGGCAGTATGGTAAGTGCAAGGGGGAATAATTATGTAGTAACCTACACGGGATGCAGGATTGTGCTTCAAGTCTTAATAATCTGATAATGCAACGCAAAAGTGAAAGTCGTTGGAATGATTTATCAGACTGGCTTCATACACCATTCACTACCGTCTACAGATCGCACAGTTAAATTATTCTCATTTTACATGATACATTACATAAACAATACGCATCATCATGACAGTACAAGCACTACGTGCATAAACATCACATGGGTATTAACGGTGCTAAAATACGTCATGGATATAGTTTAATTAGCTAATGTCAGGTTATGTAAAATAATTTTTCACATGTGGGCTACAACACCGACATGCATAGGAAACTGCTCACTTGAAATGTAAGCAGCTACCGCTTCCTGTTGTACAAAGGCGAATGTCAGTAACTCCCTACTTTTCAAGTAAGCGGCTACTGCTGTTTGTCTTTGCACGTCATGGGCCTTTGTTATGCCACTCAAATCAGTGCCAAACACACACACTCTGTCGGCATCCATCGCAAGGGACAATTTTCAAAGACAATTTATCCATGACTGAATTAAAAAGAGTCACAATGAAGAGATACGCAGCGCTAAATGGTGGCAGTGTGTGCTAATAGAATTCATGAGCGTGTGCCACGGCCGGTTGGCAGACCGGGGTGCCACTAGACAGAAGCAGCACGAAACAAGATTAATGAAATGCCCACAGACATTATCTGATAGGCAAACCGGACGGCCGAAAAAAACAGACCGGCTTTCCTCTGGGACGGGACCGCTCAATACGACACCTTATAGCTATGGGCGACGTCGTGGAGGCTAGATTCCTCAGGAACGAGTCAGCCCGGAAAATTGGGTGCTATAATTCTAGAACTTTGAGCACACTATTTATTACATTTTAGAAAAGTAGTTTTGACAGGAATTATGACAAAGATTTATCGTCCTTTCTTTTAAAGAATCTATCATTTCTCTGCCATGTCATCTGTTAAAAATATTTCATATGGTGCCTAAACATGGGGGCTTGAAGATGTGATATCAAACAAAGGAAAATGGAAATGGAACAGTCCTGTTCATTCAAGGAGGCATTAATAAAATGCCTCCTTGGATTTCAACAGGATGCCTCTGTGATATAAATGTCTGGTGTATTGTTGTGGTGTAACAATATGCCAGTAAGGTGTATCTGGTTTGTTTTCTCTGGCAAACAGGGTTCCTATCCTCTTACATCTTGCAGCATGTCTGCAGGTGTCACTTCTATTTTTCACTTAGTGTATCATGTGTAGGCCTATATGGTCTACGCATCTCTTTTTATGTTCAGCAGACTCGGCATATGCTCTTTCATTTCATCACTGAATAAAGCAGCTGTTACTCTCATATTTTGACAACAATAAGTTATTGTAACCAGTTGTACCAAACCTATAATATACCAATATATTTAATGCTTCCTTGTTTATTGTATGTAAGGATTCCCATTCTAATTCAAATACATCAAAACCTTTCACAAAATATATTTTCTTGGATTCTATGTGTAAGCCCTCGTGGTAAGTAATTTCCACTGCGAATGGTGTGTCAGCTTATTTATAGTCGACACCCGCAAGCTTCTAACATAATTTGGGCCGCGAATTTGACATCAAATAGATCGAAGAAATACATTTACGTCATCGAGACAGATTTTCATTTCCTGTGAGTGCGAAGTCATTGGCACCAGCTTTGACAAGCTCGTCTGCCACTGCAATACTGCCGTGCAAAGCAGTACTGCTTACTTTACAAGTAAGCAGATACTGTATTTTGCATTCACACAATGTGTGCATAGCGAAGGCAATGTCCTGAATTTGCAAGAAATGCAATGCATACAAGTTGCCGCCAGGGCAATTCTCAATCTGTATGTAATACAATCTGAGATCCCAGTAAACACGAGATATGGTTCCAATGCTGGCATACTGTTGGGCCAGCGTCGCAGACGGTGGACCAGCATTATTTTAGCATTTGATCCATATCTCGTGTTAGCTGGGATAGGTATATATATATATAATAGGTGTGATGCACGACTATTATATCAGATTCTTTTAGTTAGCAATAGCTGAACGATGGCCATGCCACACTGTTTGATTGTGGAATTTGTCTGAACCTATTCTATGTGATATAAAGTTATAACCGTCTTCGCAATAATTCGCACCTTGCTTGCAGGACCATCAATATATTTAATGTAATACCATACAAAGTAAAAGAAATACCTTTATAATTCGCACCTTCTAGGCAGGCATTTCCCAGGATATGATTTCACACAAAGCTAGAAAGGCATGCGCAATTCACACCTCACATGCCCAGGTCTAGGTCAAATTGTATTTCACACAAATAAATAATTATTTTCGCATCTTGCGCGGCGTATCACATATAGCGTTCCATGCATGGCATGACTTAGAAAACAGGCCTTTTTCACATTCCACCTATCTTATTAACCTTTTCACTACCATACATGACGGAAATTTCCGTCGTCATTCGTCAATGAACGTAACCATAAAATGACACAAATTTTCGTCAAATATATACTACATTTATGTATTTTTCGTCATTTGAAGCTGGAAATTGCGTTAGCAATTCCAGCTTTAAATGACGAAAAATAGAACTCCTACACCAGTATATCTGGATCCTGGCATGCACTCCGGCCTGGAAGTCAAAGGGTTAAACAGAAAAAAACAGCGGGATCCTGCGAGCCGACGCTGGATCAATGCTTCGTCAACGTCGTTGAGCCAGCGCTGGTGCTACTGTCACACATCATTTGATGGGTGAAGATGTGGATGATCAGCACTGATGATAGCAAGCTAATATTCACACTGATCCGCGACTAGTCATCATGCTGATCAGAATTATTCATTAGTTATGTGTCGCAGACATGCAACCCTTTCAGCGCGGGGACCGTCTTTAGACGTTCGATTATAACGTCTAAAGTCGATCCCCGCACTGATAGAATTAAAAAGCATACTGGTCGTAGACCAATAACATAGGTATTCAAATGAAGCGGAAAGAGCTAACTAAGCTATTTATGATGTTTCAAATAAAAAACTTTTATTATGGTCGACCACAATTTCCAGCACAAGGTGAATAAAAATGAAAGATCAAACCTCTTTATTGCGATGGGTTACAACATTTTCCATTCAATGAATTTTAGCATTAGCGGCAACAGCAGCAGCAGTGGTAATAGCAACGGCATCAGAAGACGCAGCAGCAACACTAACATTGGTAGATACGACAGCGGAAGCAGTGCTCAGCAGCAGCAACAACAACAACGACAGTGGCAACAGCAGCAGCAGCAGCAGCAGCAGCAGCAACAACAACAGCGACGACGACAGTAGCACCAGCAACACAAAAACGACAGTAACAGCAACAGCAACAACAGTGACAGCAACGACAAAAACTGTAGCTAAAGCAGCAACAGCAGCAGCAACAACAACATCAGTGGCAGCAGTAGAAGCAGCAAAAACGACAATAGCAACGGCAGCAGGGGACTCAGCAGCAGCAGCAGCTAGACCTTCGTCACTATCAGCAGCAGCAGCAACAACAGCAAAAACAACAAGAGCTTAACGCCACTTTTGAAACGGATCAGAACTTTTCTTCTAAATTAAATATACCATTTGCAGATGAGCATGTCTCTGGACCCCTCCAGAGCATAAAGAAGCCTAGCTGTGCCAGTTTTAGTGTGTAACTTCTAGTAAAATATCGGTGCCTCCCATCAGTGAAATCATGGATCCGGCAGTTGTGCATTACGTAAGATGTTTTCCAGCCGTTATGACCAAGTCTATGCCACACTCGATGGCTTTGTAGTCATTAGTCGGTCTTTTAATTTATTAAACACTGCAAATGCGAACAGCAGTAAATGTTTACATTTTGAGTCAGAATTTACTGTGTTTGTCATTGTGTGTGCCTCCCATTTTCGATAGTTGCATGTATACTGCGATGGGTGCATACATACTCCGATGGGTGCATGGACACCGCAATATGAATATAGTTGCTGCCTAGCTTGCAAAGGCTTCTATAAGCCTGTTCTAGCGCAGCACGACCAATGCTGTATATAAAATTTTAATGATATAATCTGTATATTTTTGTATCTGTTTTTAATTATATGTATAGGTCAAAGGTAAAGAAAATAAAATAAAAATTTCAGAAATCGGCAACTAGCAGTCACCTCCTTTTTGACAACGGCAGATTATTATTTGCACGGCAGAGTGTTAAAAAGGCCAGAAGTTTAACGTGTTGTGATGTTTTAGCATAGTCTAACAAACTGATTAAATTGTCAGTTAACAGGGCAGTAAAGGTAAAATGGATTTTAAAACAGTATATTAACAGGTAAAGGTGCAAGTTTATAATGTGATATCAAATCTGAAGACCTACATGTATCATCCGATTTTACATTTTTACCCGTACGTGGCTGTTGCTACACTACCAGTAAACACAAAACATGTATATAATTAGTACAATGTTGGACCAACGTTGAAGATGTTGGGCAGACTTTGTGCAAATATTATACAAATTCTTTGTGTTTCCTGGGTGAACGACATTGCTTCAGTCCAGTCTTCCTTGAGCAGAGCGGCCCGAAACACTGTAGATCGGTGTAAGTTAAAGCTACATATTTGTTTTCAGTCCTACCGAGTACATGGTATTGCTCTCAAGGGACCAATATTTTACCGCCGACGTCAATCGAAAATGTACGGAGCATACATAGAATTCACATAGGAAAATAAGAGGGTCGTTAGAATGTGTTCAATTCTTTGATCGCCATCCATTTAAAATGTGAAGAATAATTGCAATCCTCAACCGATTTTGAATCCAGAGTTACGGTAAATTTATATTACTATGATGCAAAATATTGATGCTATGAGTATAAAGCTATACTATATAAGCCGTGGATTTATCTATGCATGACAGTTGTTAGTATGAAGATGATCACACATATAGATGACAAAAACGTCTGATACTATTTATTGCTATAAAGAACGATTTTCGTAAGTGAATTATCATCGATCCCATGCAAACTATACGCTTGGAACTTTATTTTACTTACATGCTCAGTCTTTTTAAAAAGTAAGTCGCAAGACCCGTATTCTCGTAAAATTTACAATATATTGTATAGGCCTAGGCATCGGATTGGTCGAGATGGCAATCTCAACCAATCACGAATACTTTTGCATGCAGAGCATCCTATTTAGCTTCCGGCCTACTCAAAGTCGCTGAACATTAATTAAATTTTACATAGGCGTCGTTTAACAGATGAAGCGCACCACACAAAAACCCGACGACCAACACGACGACCAATTCGACATGTGAGGCGCAAAAACCGGCGCGACAACCGGCGCGACGCGCGACAAAAATGTATCAGTTTTAAAAATTAACGCGTCGCCTTTCGCGCTCGCGTACGTCGTCGCGCTGGTATGTTTTGGCAATGATCAAATCCGCGTTGTTGTGTTTTGCACTCAAGTCTTTAAAAGTCTGTGTATCTATTGTAATATCTTCGAAAATGCCGGCCCTGTATATCGACGCAAAGTATATAACGGCGAAGAAAATTTAATTCGCTGGCTTGGCGCTCAAAGCGTCGGCAGCGCGTGATGACTCCAGACTGGAAGAGGTGCTTAGAAAATCTGGGTCAACCCCTGCGTCCCCAAAGCGCACCGCGATCTTATCTCCGCGGGATCGAACCGACATCTCAGATTCCGGCACCTGATAATATGTCCTCGCCGCCGGATGTACCATCGTATCAGTTCCGGTGAGTTATTCATGCGGATCGTGTTGTGGCCGTCGTTTGTAGATAATACGCATATTGTGCAGGTGTAATGCCCGGACAAAGAGGAAGGCAAAGTGTACTGCATTAACCCGGATCACCTTTACCGGGTATTGATCACTTGATTGCCTGACTGGACTCCATTCAGCATCACAGATTCCGCGCCGCCCAGACGCAACAGTTGCTGGATCGCTCCCGAGGCGGAGACGGCGCTGAGTTGGCGCAGTGATGGGCCGGCGCCTTCCGGCGCTGGCCCATCACTGCGCCGACTCACGCCCGCTGCAAAGACAGGGAATGCATCCATGTCACCTCCAACAGCTCAAACAAGAGTGGCTCTACTGTAGCTCTCCGTGACACCACCAGCGCAATGCATGTCTCAGTTCTGCTTGGCTGCAAAATAGAGGCCGGTAGTTCAGGTCGTTAAGCGCTCGATTCAAACTGGCCTGCGCTCGTGGCGGACTCCGCTCGCATAGGTCTTAGGTAGATAATAAAAACAAATATTAAAACAAAGGATCATTAAATATGTAGGCCCATTTATGATAATCTAGATGTTATTGATGATACTGTTAGCTAGCTGGTGTGTGTTATGTTTGTATAAATTAGGACTATAATAGAAAATCAATATTAATCGATTCAGCATGAGAAACTCACGTTTTTGCATTAAATCAACCAAGAATTATAGACGTATCTTATCTACTAATTCCAACCCTTATATTTACACCTGCTGGGCGGGTTTTATCTATCAACCTACTTCAATTTCAATAGATCTAGATATTCTGATAATGACTCTGATAATCCTACATTCCCGTGAATAAGAGATAGATTGCGATTCCTCAATCTTCTGTGCACAAACAGGCCTTCGGCAATGTCGTCTGATTTGGTTCAGCTATGAATTTGCAGCCCAGCGGTAGCGGCAGCGGTGTCGACATGGCCAACCGAGGCGACGGTGATGGAGATGGAAATATGACCCTCAGAATCCACATATTAGATCGGACTAGTAAATGAACGCCAGGTTATTTGATACAAGGATGCCATTAAGTATTCATCCACGTGGAACTCTTAAAATTACAAAAAAACGGCACGCTGTTAGTATTATTTTTCCCTGATGAATGTGTTATTCTCACGCCACTGCTCTGATGTGCAAAGCCAAATGGTAGAATCTGCTTACTTTTACAAGTAATCAGATGCTACCATTTGGCTTTGCAGAGCAGTCATCTGCTGCGTAGGGCCAAAAAGCCAAGAAACATGAACAGTTATTACATTTAGGTACTACGATATAGTTAACCCGTTAGTTTACACATAATGTAAATGGAATGGAATTGAACATTTTTAAGCTATGGATATCTCTGATTTATTCAGCATATATCTAAGAATTGAATGATTTATGACTGCGGTTATATATGTATTGAAAACGACCAAATGCATTACCAGATTACCCATAGCATTTAAAAGCAGCAATGTAGGTTTTGATAATATTTAGCATCTAATTATGGACCTTCATGAGCCTCATGACATTACCCTATCTGTCATTACTGAAACAAGTATAAATCTATTTCCCATCCCACCGAAAATAAAGGTAACATTTCAGCACATCGCGATATGATGCATGTAGAGAATATATAATTTGGCCCAATTGTAATGAAATCAAAGTTGTACACGTATAGCCCTGGGCATTAACCCTTTAACCGCCAAATTATTCAATCTGAATTTTCACCCACTTGAAGTTGTGTCTCGCTGACGCGATCCACAACTTCAAGTGAGTGAAAATTATTTAGATTGACAAAATGGAAGTCAACTGTTTTTAAATATTGTTGATTGATGTCACATTTTATCTTTTTCACAAGTTTAAAATGTGGTACTTAATGTGCTAATAAAAACCCGAATATGTGCGACACTGGCGGTTAAAGGGTTAACAAATACAATTTGATCCCAAACTAACCATGGAGGTGTAAAGAGCCTCCCTAATCTAACATATATGCAACCGATATGTACGGCGTAAATATCAACACCCATGACAGAGGCGGAATAATTAATTTACGCCTGCTGATAATCGGGAATCCCAGGAACAATGAGTCTCTCCCTCAGCTGAAATTTGCGGATTGTAAACAAAACATCCAAGCGGGCCTCCGTAGAGGAGGCAGCGCTCGGGGAAATTAACGGGATATGCCACTTGAGTGATATTGGCCTGCGTTCATCACAGGTTTCCTCGGTGTCGCCTGGATAAATACACCGGGGCAGTCGGAGGCCGTAAAAATGTCCATTCTTAGATTGATAATGGCAATAGGCCGTCGGATATATTCCGCAAGCGCGGGACTTTGAACCTATGTCCGTTTGATGATGGGCAACCGTCTGCGACGGTGACCCAACAATAAACCGGCATAGGTCTCTTTCTTGCCGGGATATCGTTATTTTGCAGATAATCCACTTGGAGATCCAAAAGCTGACGATCATTCTGTATCAGAAATCTCCTTGCGGGGGAAGTGGTGCCGTCTGTTGCCTGTTGCTTGAGGCATTGGTCCAGCATCGACACAGCATAGAACCATAGTTTCTAATTCTGGCCCAAAGCTTACTGAATAAGTTCGTGTACATAACAAATAGAACACAATTTGATGGTGTTATACGTTGGCGTCACCCTCTCACAATGACAAGTAACGCTGAGGCGACATCGTTTATGGTAGAAGCTACATTTGTTTACTACACGGCTTGTATCGTATCCAGCAAATTAATACGTGTACTTTATGAAAAATGATATCATTATTGTAAGTGACCACACATGGTTATTCACTGATACATCGGTGCACATCTGATGGGGGTGGAGGCTCTGTGAGCAAGCGAGCGGCACTGCGCTAGGAGTGAAACATGTTTATTGCTGCTGGCAAGGTTTTTCTGCTCCACGTGTTTGTCTACCTTTCAGAGACACAGATATAGTAATAAAAAATACAGTCATGACCCGTGTCACTAAAAATTTATAAGATATTTAGTATTTTAAAATTATTATCGAGATATAAAAATTTAGTATGATAACAATTTGGAACATCAGAACAGATTATTAAGACAAATGTTTCGTCGTGCATAACGTCTCTAAAAAGCACCGATTGCTTCTTTACTACCTGGCAACCGAATAGATTATTATAAATCAGCTTTTTGACAGCATACAGTTACTATTGATCAATTTCCAAATAACTGTACATATGTAGGTTGAACATGTATACAAATAGCAGAAGTAGCCTCCAATTTGATCAATACAGGAATGTTTTAAAGTGAAATGGAGGCATTCACATAGACCTAATCAAGATGCGGAAACGTTTGTATAGCAGTTATGCAACGTCGGAAGACGTTGGTCCAACATTGTATAAATATTATAGAAATGTTTCGTGTCTTACTGGGCATACGGTGAAGCCAAAACACCGGTGACAAGCCTGCGACCTCGCGAAGCCAAGCCTTGCGACAATAGACACTGTGGGGAGTGCTGGTTTTTGAGATACAATAATTGACTGAGCACATCTTCCCCGGTGGACATGTTGACAGGGAAATGTTTTGACGGCGATAAATAGAGAGGTAAAACGTCTGGACAGGGAACCGTCCGGATGGCGGTTGTCGGCGAGGGTGGCTTGACAGGGATGCGACTTGGCGGAGAATTGAGAAGGAGACGCGACGTTGGCGACATTGAGCCAGCAATGTGGCAGCGTCCGATGTGAGCCGGCCGGAAACCGGACTTCAGTACCAATATCAATGGCTGCCATTTTGTATGCACGACTGAGACCGCGATTAGATTACGCCAAATTAGACCAGTTGACTGCGCAAAAAAATGATAGAGAACACCCATTGAGAGCGTTTACTTCGACAAAAGGTCCTCGCTTTACTATCTCAGCAAGCGATACACTCAGCCAATGTTGGATTAATGATGGCCCATCGTCTTCGACGCTGGCCCAACATTAAACCAACATTGGCTCCATGTACCTTGCTGGCTGAGGTCGCTCCGTCTACCATTACCTACAGACTTCATCTTGCATGTCCATTCTACGTTGTATAACAGTCCGCGTATAACTAAATAATTCAAAGATTGATCGTGTGTACAAAGGCGTTGAAACATGATTTATAAGAATAAACAAATGTCACCAAAATCAAAGAGAACTGCATTACGTCGATCGGATCCGTTTTGAAGTGAGACCGCTTATACTCTTTGTGTGTCCGATATCATCAAGTGGACGCTGAAGTCATTATTATGCTAAATTCAGCCATTATATAATGCTTTTGATTCTGGTACCACCAGTTGGATCCCATACATGTGTACGTAACTTACACATTGTGGACGTCCCATGAATACTTGTGTGCAAATACAAACTCAGTCATGTTTCTACCATAGCATCACCATTGCGCATTTCTCAGGAATTGAGCAACATAATTAAAAAATTAGTTACTCAGTAATTGCTGATTAATTACGTATGCTAACAAATAAGAACTGATATGCGATTAAGAAAGAGCTTAGTACATCGGCTGCAGCAGTCACCTCCTTACGAGAACTATAGAGGCCGATTTCACAATTACTCCAGAAAACACGAGCGGATATTGTTTTTATGTTGGGCCAGCGTCGCAGACGGTGGACCAACATTATAACAACATCGGGACCATAGACCGGCGCTTGGTGGATTCCAAACCAAATCAATCTGACCTTACGTGTCCCCCGGGCCCCCCGCTAGGAATGATGGAGAGTCGCCTGGGTGGCCACTCCATATTAAAGCCCACCACCCAAGAAAACATGCATAATTCCGCGGTGCAGAAGGGCGCAATAATGCTTAGACAATAATCGCAGAGGTTACTGTCGGTTCATTAATCGCCATATGCGGTCAATTTTGTTTCAAATTTATGTGGACAAATCAAGTGTTTTCCGCGTGTGAATGAATAAAGATAATATATACCACCTTTGGGACACTTTGTAGGCTAAAATGGGCTGATGAACGGTCTCAAAATAGAGGTTATTAACGGTAATTTGCCGTTAACCTTTGCCACTCCCAATACCTTACTATGCAATTAACCGTCGTTACTTCACCATACAACCGTCGATAGTATTCATGCAACGCTCAGTTCTTTACCATGTAACCCACCCATATTTTATCAAGCAAGCTTTGGTACTTTATCATCCGACGGGGAGAACCTTCACGTTTCATGTTGAAGTACTGAAGGGTTATTTTTAAAAACCTTACAATGATATTTTTAATTGTGCACCGACGTGTGTGTAGGCTATATATACGTAATGCTTCACGTATAGGCGTAAATATTATTTTTGATTCCCTGTAATGCCTGAATTACTGCGGGACCGAAGTTGGGTGATCACATATTTTGTATAATTATAAAATATTCAAATATTTTGCGTTTCCTCCTTTCATTTTCAGCGTCACAAACATACAGATGACGTTTTGAAATAAAGCTAAAACAGTTTAAAAAACCGGCTTCTAAATATGTGGTGACACAAATATTGCCAACGTAAAAAAACATCGATGAGTTATGCAGGATGAATTCGTTCCAAAGGAGCCGTGAAAATGTAGGGATCTATATGTACACCGTTCCGGAGGTACAGCAGCCTGGGTCTGTGTGGGCCGGGGAGGGGGGGGGGGAAGGAAAATTTAGGAGGGAGCCTGTGAATTGAATGACGGTATTCCCGCAATCACCACCCGTAATGTGACTTCTGTACGCCTGTATTACGATCGACGCTTTTGTTATGCCCTGCAAAGCCAAAAGGCTGTCACTGCTCACTTTAAAAGTAAGCAGTTACGGCCTTTCGGCTTTGCGCGGCAGTACTTCGGCGTGCTGGCCAAACACAGATCATCAGGGGCCTGCCAACGCAATGCAGCGCCACGCCGCAAAGCCCAACAAAATGTGAGGTACAGGCGTCCGGCCATTTCTGTGGTGATTTAATTGACGCCGAGGGATTCCACTTGTCAATTCTTTACCACAAATTCTCAGTCCGAAAGGATATCAAATTGACAGACAAAAGAAGGGTATTGCCTTGGACTGGCAGTAACCAGTTTACAGACCAGCAGCAGGAGTTGTATTGAATGGCATGGTATTATCTAAAAAATATCAACTGTAGCCTACTTGTTACTGTGTCATCACATGTTCCCGGGAACTGAACATAGGTACTGCGAATAGCATGGCATTCCTGATATTCTGACAAGCATCATTAAATTCTGTAAAACGCAGTAAAGTCACCCTTTTGAATGACTAGTCGGTGAAAATAATGTTATATAAGACCCCCTCTCCCACGTTCATTGTATTAGCTAGCTCGGTAAAAACATTAGAGGTCAAGGCAATATATTAATATATTAATTAAAAAAATATACTGACAAAACATCAAATGCTTCCAGTAGAAACTGAAACTAGATCCATGTGGGTGATAACGCGGAATTATAAATTATACAGAACAAACCAACAATATATACTTGAATAGGCCTATACTTCGTAGGCGTGACCTGCATCGCGGCAATCAGTCAGGGTCTCGCTATACAATTTTTGTTTGTAATTTTGTTTCGGTACAGAGCTGTGTCTATGGTGTAGCCTATAGTTGTGAATTGGCGTCTCATGTGCTCGAGACACCATACAGCCTATTCTAAGATGCTAATTAAACAGTGGTGCCACTCGGTGTATATAGAATCCACATGTAAGTCGGTCAGAATTCACACGCAGGCTGAACCTGGTCGTGGACGAGCCCAAGCCGTGCTTTGCTATATTCTTTATACCAGGGAGAATCAACGTTTTTCAACATGGTTGAGAACGATTTCGACCCAAGGTCAGAAAAATGCGCATTACATTATAATGAGGTGGCGATAAATGAGCTGAGTATCCGATGTTAGGTGAAATGTTACTGATTCTAATGAACCTATTAACGACCTAATTAATGGCGGCCACGTCTTAGATTACCCGGCATGACCGGGCCGCCCAACTTGCGATGTCATCAAGGTAGTCTTAGATATGAGCGTCCAAAGGAAATTGTACATGTTTTTGTATAGGCTCAGTTTCGAGTTCTGTTTCAGATGAGCCTGTCCTTATAAATTCTGACTTAGTGGTATATTCCCTACAGCAAGGCTAGGCTCTTCCCGAGGTTGACCTCGGGAAGAGTCTAGCCTTGCTGTAGGGAAGACACTTCCGTGTGCCTCGAGCTGTACCCATTTGGGATTTCACTATCCATTGCAGCCGCAGTAGTGATTTCAATGTGTTCAACCGTTCTGCGCGCGCTACTCATGTATATATGTCTCATGGATCTACTTTGTCAGAATAAACATTACACTGTAGGTGCCTAATCGATCTAATGAGCAAAATGCAGATATTACTGAAATTAAGGGGATCGACTTGTGGTACTCAGGTACAAATGTACTTTTTGTAATCCTTACCAAATTAATAAAGTTTAAACTAAAGAAAACAACGTTTGTATCACAGTTCTTTGAAGGTATTTGAATTTGTCAGTCATGTGCGAGCTGAAAATGTAAACTGGTGAGTGTAAACTTTGAGCGAGCGATGTGGTAAGCTACTTAAACAGGTATTTGTAAGATGCGAGGTTTTCACCTATCTAATCGATACAGCCTCGTGACATGGCTGCTTTATAAGCAAGACGGATAACATACACGAGCTGATGAACACTACATGCCCGTCTAATACACCTCCGACACAGGAAAAAAATCCACCTAAATTTGAAAGTGTTGACACGCGAGATGACGGTGTAAACACAGCGGGATCGTGTTTGTTACAGAAGCGCCGGATCACTCCGTCGTGAAGGTGAAAGTCAAACAAGCAGGAGGCCAGCCAGACAGACTGGCTGGGACTCCGGGAGCCGCACGATGAAACACAATAATAACCGAGTCTTGATTATTGACTCTGTGCCTTCTCCTTGCAGTGTTTTGCAAAAGGCAAACAGCAGTAACTGCTTACTCTTCGAGTAAGCAGTTACTGCTGTTTGCCTTTGCAGGGTATTGCTCCCGATGTCTCTTCAAGACAGCAGACGTCAGCAAGCAATTTAATACAGGCGATGAAGGCGTTTGTAGCGATATCCCTTTCAAATTCAAAGAGGCTGGCCCAACATAGAACCGTAATTGTATTAACGACAGACTGTACAAAGATCAACAGCAGTAACCTCTCACTTTTCAAGTAAGCAGATACTGCTGTTTGTCTTTGCTTTGCGGTGTTGTATCACATCTTCATTGATACAGAGCGACGGTGTAGATCATCACCATTTCTCAAGCGGCGGTTCACTGCTGGGACAATGTATTAGACATTAGTCCGTCAGTCAGCCATTGCTGGCTGACATCTCGTATTGACTGCGTCAACACTGTAAGTGGCAGAGTAGGACCACAGACATAACAACCACACGTAGGATGGCAAAGACGATCCCGATGTAAAACGTAATTCTTAACGATCCCGGCGCAACCTTTCCTATCCCTGACACTAAACCCCGAAGGACCGCAGGATTGCTGGACTGTTATTGCCTGCACCCTGTTGAAGCTGTGTCTCGCTGGCGCGACTCGCAACTTCAAGTTGGAGACAATAATTATCGGACATTTGACAATTCCAGATTCAAAGCAAATTTCAGATACATTTTAGTTTTAAGAACACAAATCTCAAGGATTTTGATATTTTAAAGATGAAACTAAATATCCTGGTTATGCTTTGCAGATGCCAGTGGCATAAAGCGATTCACAATTTGGATATCATTACCGGATTTCGGTTTTAATTCACACTATTACCTCTTAGATAAAACTGGAAATTGCGTTGATAATTTCTGTTTGAAACATGTATGATTTGGAGCGTAGGAATTGTTTAAAGTACTGAAGCTACGGTAACATATACAACAAAAACTCTAAAATCAGGTAATATCATGACAATAATCAATCATGTTAATGTAACGTAGTATTGCTGTACCCAAGTGTATTCGTCACTGGCTCAACGTTAAAGAAACATATGGTGAATGTGTAGCTTTGCTGGGATCAATGTCATTTAAAGTATGACCTTCTAACAGGTCCTCTTGGCGACAACCTCAGCAATTTGATCACCGCATTTCACAAGAGGAGAAAACCCCTATAACTATACCCCTATAACTATGCCCTATCTTACATTACAATGATCATACCGGGTAGCGAACCTGCAGCCTAGCAGGCCCTGTGGTGCCGTGTGGCCGCGCTTGATAAACAGATTGTGAACGTGCATCCCATGGGATATGGCCTTATGTGGGTACTTATATCTGCGGTTCTGGGCGAGTTTAACTCACGAAAACAAAACAGGATTGCTTGTTGACAGCGAAAATAATGGCTTAAATTGACGACATCTGCAAGTACAGATAAGAAATAAAGCACCAGTGCCCGTATTCTCGTACCAGTTACGATATATCGTAGCTTTTACGTGAATACGGGTCCTGAGTGCAGAATATGAAATGGGCTGTTTCAGTCATTTGACGCGATTGCCAGCTTAAATAGTCAACCGAACATTATCAAATCAATTGATTGTTTGATATCATGTGGATGCCAATTAATTAAAACAAAGGAGATGCAACTCTGGCGCCATCCGTGTCTGCAGATAAATTTGCAGCGCTTGAAATGGGTTCCTGCAAGTGAACGACGCAAATTCCGTGACCGGAGAATCGACATTAATATCCTGTAATGGTGACTGATCTGTTTTTAATGAGTCAGGCAGGGCCGTCCTGTAGAACTGGCTATTTTTCCGATTTCAAATGTTTCCCTCTCAGATTGGCTTGGCTTATTAGGAGATTTAAAAAATTAGACACATCGGAACAAGGGACACTTTAAGAGTCAAAAATGGTAATTTATTCCCTGTTTCTCATGTAGCATACCTGTGTGAATGAATGAATGAATGAATGAATGAATGAATGAATGAATGAATGAATGAATGAATGAATGAATGAGCGAACGAATAAATAAAAGAATAAATGAATGAATGAATGAATGATGAATGAATGAATGAATGAATAAATAAATAAATGAATAAATGAATGAATGAATGAATGAATGAATGCATGAATGAATGAATAAATGAATGAAAGAATGAATGAATGAATGAATGAATGAATGAATGAATGAATGAATGAATGAATGAATGACCGAATGAATGAATGAATGAATGAATGAATGAATGAATGAATGAATGAATGAATGAACGAACGAATGAACGAACGAATAAATGAATAATTGAATGAATGAATGAATGAATGAATGAATGAATGAATGAATGAATGAATGAATGAATGAATGAATGAATGAATGAATGAATTAATGAATTAATGAATTAATGAATCATTGAATGAAAGATTAATGAATGAATAAACGAGTGAACGGGGCCTGTATATTTGGCATTTGTTTATTACTTGAAATATTTACGCTCCGAATTGGCCTGATTTTAAAAATGCACAAGTCGTCCCTATGGATATAAAAGGATGTATCCGCCACTTTTCAAAGTGGCAGATACACCCTTTCATATGCAAGGGGGGGGCGAAGTATAATATCTGAAGTGAAAGCTCAGAACCTCCTTTTGAGGATAGCTTGAACCACTTTTTATTTGGATAATTTATTGAGAAAACGTAATTCGGTGCGATTATGTGACGAGAGAACTTAAAGGGTTGAGCTGCAATTGCGTCAGCAATTCCAGCTGGGACTGTAATTATACGAGTAATATCTCAGTTATTCGGGTGATCTCGGAGTGGACAAATTCCCAGATGGACTGACAACATGTCGGCAAGCGTTGATACCCCATAATGCAGCAATATAACGAGGTCTTATGTTGCCCGTGGACAAGTGAGAAACTCCGAATTAAGCGAAATGATCTTCCCAGGCAGGGGTGACAGATAAAGTCATCGCCAATGAGCAGCAGAAATTATGGAAAATGTATTTTGCTCTAAAGGACAGATTGATGAGAATCACCTGGTAGCCTAAATGTACTTCGTTATGACAGCTCCATCATTAAACATTCACATACCCTTGTCGCATTAATGTAGGCCTACTACATGGCATAATTTGGATACAATTCGAATGGTTTATTATGCATGTCGGAGTACGAAGTTGCTGAACTTAAATATAACGCTTGGATATTTTATCAGAAATCAATATTTTAATTCACATTGAGATTAGTGATGGAAATGAGAATATAGGCCTTACTAAGAGGGCTGTTTTAAGAGGGCTGAATGGCTTGCTCGCTTATTGAAGCAATTCAAAGTGGCATGCAGGACCAGACAGCCACTGCTGCTATTTCTGCGCTATAACGCCACAGCTGCATTTTGATTTACCCCCGGATCTAAAATTGCAGATGTAATAATATATTATATTATATATTTATATATAAAAATATGTAAACAACAGACACAGAGGAATATCGGACAGGGGGTGCTCAAGGGTACACGTACACCCAAATCTTCAAACCTAACATTATTCAGCTTATTATTTTCGGTTGAGGTTGTTTTTAATCATGGTTTTCAAATATCGTCCCCCAGGATCAAAAGAAAATCAGGATATATATGTGGATAGTCAGCCTTGGCCGGTCAAATAAGTGTAAGAGCCATTTACTCAAAAAAAGGATAGTTATAAATAATAAATAATGTCACGCGGGTATGCCATGATCAATTAACATATTTATTTGATATGGTGGTTTTGAAGAGAACCGCACAAAAATATCTCTATGGTTTTAGACCTGTACATCTATACACCAGAGATTTGTGTAAGCATGCCTGTCCATATTACGGCTGCGGAATATATCTTGGAAAAACGAGGTGTGGAGAAATGGCAAAGGCGAGCAAAGAAGTAGAAGGAAGCGCCTGGACCTAGTCCGAGGTCAAACCAAGGTCACCATAGAGCATTCTGCGAACCAACTGGAGGCGCCATATGGGAGATGAACACGAGTGCGTTCGTGATCAATGTCGGGCCAGCATATTGGTCTCTGGGCCGCCTTTGAAACACAGCCGTGCTGATGTTTCTGCTCGGTGGACTGAGCACATGATGTCCGGCAGATGAGGGCAGGGTCACGAGCTGAGTGTCCACCCCGGGCCGCGCCTGCGGGGAGTGTGGCCAGAGAGGGTCACCGACACCAGGGGATGGTCCGAATAGCCCATCACGCAGAAGACCCAGACAACAGCCCTGCCCGGGTGGGGATAGCCCAATTTGCCTGATCATAAGCCAGATATCCGTGTGAAAATCCCCGGCAAAACTAGCCACTATTTACCGGAAAATGAGGCGATCTTTTCGCAATTAGTCAGTTATTATAATTGTTGAGCCGCGGCTTGGGAACTGCTGTGCGGAGGGAGACCTCCTTGGGATGAATGGGAGGCAGGGACTGCTCCTTCTAGGGGAGATGGGAGCAGCAATCCACAACCCCTCCCCCCCCCCCCGAGCAGCCCGGGGATGAGGAAATGGTTCGGGTATCGATCGGAGACTCGGGATATGGGATCCGGGCCTGGTGCAACCCGGATCGTGTACGGGACGTTCTGCCTCTGATCCAACACTGAACACCGGCTTAAAGCTGGGCTGACGTCGTGGGACGTCAGCCCAGTTTTAAACCGGTGTTCCGTGTTGTCAAGGGGAAAATGTGGCTTAACATTTTGAACGCCGGACCATCATCGAGCCAACGCTTTTCCAATGCCTCTTGCAGCTACCATTGTTCTGCTCGCCCCTGCTCGACCATGCCAGACTGGGTCATACCCGTGGCAAGGGGTGCCACTCTAATCTCATATACCTCAATGCCTCCCCTCGTAGACATTTGACTTCTTTTCGGAGTCTATATAGATCGAATGATGTGTCTACATCAATACTCTCACTCCTGGAGGTTTCCTCGCTCCCCCGGTCTATATATAGAATGATAGGTGGACGGCATTACCTCCACTTTTCAGCGGCTCACTCACTCCTGATTCTATTTGGGGATGGACAATGTTCCCACTCAAGTTTCCACTCTTCTACTTGTATCATCTTTTGGATTATTTTCATAAAATAAGAAACTATATCATACGTCTAACTTTTCTAAGTTCACATCTTGTAGACCCCCACTGTATTACCTATTTTATTATTTTCATAAAATACGAAAAATAAAATCATAAAATACGATCTGTACTTCTATGTGTTCTTCATTTGACTCTTCTTAATTGTGATAACAAACAATGTGCCTGCAAAGTCTTACCTCTTGCAAATATCATATCATCTCCATATTTGACAACTTTTCCATGATAGTTCCACTTTCAGTGCATTTGATTATCCCCTTATAATATTTCTATTTATAGAAAAAATTGGTACGTCATGTTCCACTCTTAGACATTCGTTTATCCCCCCCTATGTGTATTGTTAAATAACATACATATGTCACTCCTCATTCTTCATCATTCCTAAACATTATTATTTCCTTGTGCGTCTTTTGGACCACGTGAGTTTCCATCTGGAGGCGGATAGTATCAATTTTTAGACTACGTCAATACATCCACTTTTAGCTTTTAGCTTTGACATTTAGCTCTTCATCACTCTATTATTCATTGGTCTCTAATGTTTGTCTTGCATTGCAGCAAAAAGGGAACTGCATGGAACTGCGTAACACATGCTGCTCAAAGAGAGAGATTTATCTGCGGAAGAAAATATTCTTCTTTTCAGAGCCACACAAAATTTCGATCTGTATTTGCTGCTTTATATGAAGCAAAACTCACGTAACATTTTGCTGAATATTAAATTAATTTTAATTATTTCTATTGTAGTGTATTGCATTGCATTGTTTTGCATTGCATTATATTGCATTGTATTGTATTGTATTGCATTGTATTGCATTGCATTGCATTGCATTGCATTGCATTGCTTTGCATTACATTGCATTGCATTGCATTGCATTGCATTGCATTGCATTGTATCGCATCGTATCGTATCGTATCGTATCGTATCGTATCGTATCGTATCGTATCGTATCGTATCGTATCGTATCGTATCGTATCGTATCGTATCGTATCGTATCGTATCGTATCGTATCGTATCGTATTGTATTGTATTGTATTGTATTGTATTGTATTGTATTGTATTGTACTGTATTGTATTGTATTGTATTGTATTGTTCGTATTGTATATAAATGCAATGTATATGTGGAGAACCCCTCGTCTAGCATTTGGACAATCCACCTGAGATAAATGTTTATATATATGTATGCATCTGCTTGTTGAAATAGTGCCGCAAGACTTGGGGTACAAGTAATAATGTACGTGGCTCTTATGTATGCATTATTATTACGATCCCAGCAGACACGAGCCGTTGATACGATGTTAATTTAATGCTGGCCCATTGTCCTCGAGGCTAGCCCAACATTAAACCAACACCGGATCACGGTGATTACGGCACGTCATTATCATTATGTGGTGACCTATTCAAACCTCACCACACACAAATGTCAGTAAAGCACATGACTGACATTTCATATGGAGTCTTGAAATTGCGTCATTTAGCATTTTCATATGTCAAAATGGTATGTGTAAAGATGAAGCTGCGACCAATTGAACTGCATTTTAAAGTGCAAAGGCGAAATGCAGTAACTGCTTACTTGAAAAGTAAGCAGTTACTGCCTTTTGGCTTTGCAGAGCAAGATAAGACGTCATGTAAGCCACACGACAATGGTGTGTGCGCATCAATATTACCACGTTTGTGTTGCTGCCTTCTGATGATGGATATATCATGTATATGAAGCAGCTTATTTTTTAGCACTTTAAGCTGGGCAGTGGGAGCATTATCATTCTATGGTGCAGGGTATAGTGAACCCATTTACTGTGGCCACAACATGTGTGTACAATAAAATGTTACATATTATACAACGTGTTTATCTCAGACAATGTGAACAAATGCCAGATGCCATATTACCTGTAGTACTATGTATTTTTCTTGACCAGCAGTGAACCAACGTCGGTCTGCCAATCCATGCTTGATTTGCCATAATATTATGTTCTCCTACAGGTGAACCTGTATATCTCACCATGCATTAGAATATGTCATAATGTCATATCACATCAGTTCTCATTCTCATTCTCATAGATATAACTTGTCCCTATTATTGTGACCCAATCTCTCCTATCTATGTATAAAATGTTCTATGTTTGCTGGGTTCAAGCGAATATGTAGGCTTACGCCGAAAATAAAATGCCGGATTTGATCATCTACCAGTCGGCTCAAAGTATGAATTAACCCCCCCCCCCCCCCCAATCGATCACTTGTGGTATTTGTCCATGATTGAATCTGGACATTGTTCACACCTCAGTCCAGGTAGCATAGACATGTGTGAAGCAGGATTGGTGTGCTGCAAATCGGGCCAGATGCCACGATGCAAATCTGCACAAGCTCCTCCGTTTTGGCATTAAATACAATCGTTCTTCCTGTTTTGGCTGACTGAGCGGCATCATTTATTTAGGCATTTAACTCGGTCCACCTGGTTCCAAATTAGTGCGGTGAATCTAGAGGTATGGAAATAACGGCTATACAGTATTCTGTTCTGCTAAGCCAAAAGGCAGTATCTGCTTACTTGTAAAGTAAGCAGATACTGCCTTTTTGGATTTGCACGGCAGAGTTACAGGGTATCGACCGCTGACACTGATGATGGGAAATCTGCAATTGTATCTCACACTTTTTCATTCTCTATTTTTATTCTCCACAGGCTGAGGATTTCCAGAGCAATTCCCAGCCTGTAAAATTAATTGTTTTTACATCACCCCCCTGTGATGGAAGGCTGATATCTATATTTTCAAAATCGTCTATGTTTTCTAATTTCAATTTCCGCAACCAAATTTGTAGTCATGCATATATAAAAATGAATTGCCCAGCAGTATGATAATTATACAATTTGTAATTATAGTACATTTTACATATAGTGTCAGCTGTGCATTAAGTTGTTAGTCAATTCTCTACAGATTTTTAAGCAATTGTCATTGAAATTGTGCAAGCTCGCACTATCGTTCTTTCTTCCGGAAACTAACCTGCAAATGTATTTATATTTAAATAATTAAATAGCCTTATAAAAAGATACTGTATAGTTTAACATGTTTAAGAGTTAGCCCCAGTCTCCATAATATATGTGGTAAAATGCTAATCCTGACGTCCCTCTACAAAGGAGGCCTATAACCCCATTATACTATGGTCCCACGAGACTTTTGAAGCCTATGGATGCACAAATTTGGGCATTGCCAAGGCAGAGCCACGATGCACCAGTTGTTTGGCAAATGATCGGCAACGTACGCAATGAATCGCCATGTTTCACCAAGGCATCAGGACACCAAGAAAAATTTGAATGCATGCATTGAAATTTTCTCCCGATGTTTCATCGTCAAGAACCATCCGCGATATATCGTCAAACAGCGCCGACCAGCGCACAACAGTTGACGAACTTTCGGAGAGGTACACCAATGTTCAAAATGTCGCAGACACATCGGCGACACATCGGCGATGTTCCCGACATGTTCGCGAAAACATCGGCGATGTATATTTGATGTAATAGTGTCGCCGATAGTTTAGGTGATCCATCGCCGATGTTCCCGAACTGCTTTGCGAAGCATCGGCGATGATATGGCGATGCTTTCGCCTGCGTGTTCTATTTTTAGTCTTCACCCAGTAATACAGCAACAGAACAAAAGTGATATCTTCTTCATCCATGATCTCATTCGGCAGCCACGAGGTATGCATAGTCCAGGAATTTTAGGCATTTTCAGGGGTAAAGATGGAAAAAAAATAATATAAAGCTGAAAATTTCAGGAGTTGTTCAGATGGGCATCCTTAATAACCTGTGAAAAGTCCCAAAGTTTCCCAGGAGCGGAACATGTTTTTTTTTTGCGAAAATCCAAAATGGCCGCCAGAGGCCATTCAAAAATTGTAATATACGAAGAAGTTAACATATATTCCTTTGTAAGACCTCTTTTTCAGTTGATTTTCCACGGGGAACACATTTCAGGTCTTCTTTTTAAATTTTAAAGCCTCATTCGTGTTTTGTTTGCAAAAAATCCAAAATGGCTGCCTGATACAATACTGAAATTGTAACTTATGAAGAAATTCAAATATATTCCTTTGTAATATCTTGTTTCTGCATAATTTTTCACGATAAACTTAATTTTGGTCCTATTTTAATTAGCATTGTAAAGCTTATGTCATTCCACAGTTCAAAATGGCCGCCATTGAGGAAGAAGAACAATTTCAGAGATTATGTCATTTTTGTCTACATATTTTTTATCTGGAATCATAGTGGCAGTAAAAAGTATTTCTGGAATCAAGGGTGGTTATGCTATGTGGTTTTGTCCAGTAAATTGTCCTCTGGGTTGCTCCAGCCTTTCATGTGATAATAATAATGATAAATTAAGATGCATGAAATTATTACTGTGACAACGGCGTGCGTTGTGCCATTGTGCATGTCTCAATCAGATATGAAAAAGGATTTGAAAAAAACAGATTGAGATTGGGAGCAATAAATTGGAATGCATTTTTGCGGCATTTGTTCAGTGTGGTGACTGACAAGTATCTGTTGAACGGGTCAGTTTAATAGCAGACATCTTAAAAAATAGCGGGCATTGTAATATTTTGTAAAGAGAAAAATACTATGTTATGATGCATAAACACAGTCAGGCTTATCTAACGAAGAACTTCCATATGTCTTTAGATGCACCAAAATAACTTTCGTGATATAATAATCAATATTATTTTTTGTGGTGGTTATTTATTTAGTTTGACATGTTTGTTGATTTGTTTGTCTAAATATATATAAACATGATAACTAGGGTATGGAACCTTCCCTAGGATCCTGCAGGCACGGGTGTGATACCTTGCATTTGACCCTTATGCCCGCATGTGAGATGTGAGTGCTGGCCTAGGACCCTGCAGTCTCCAGTACACGTATGCCCTTGCCTAGGACCCATCGGCTCGGGTGCGAGTCCTAGCCTAAGACCATGTGGGCTCATTGTAAACCCTTGCCTATGACTTGTAGGCTCGGGTTTGAGACCTTGCCTAGGACGCTGCAGGCTCGGGCGCGAGTTCTTTCCTAGGACATTGGCGGCTCGAGCGTAAGTCCTTGCCTAGGACTACCCGGTATGACTGGGCCGCCCAGCTCATTTACTTGCGATGTCATCAGGGTAGCCTGAGACCATGCGGGCTCACGCTAAATCCTTGTCAAGGACTTAAAGGCTCGGGTTTGAGACCATGCCTAGGACGCTGCGGGCTCGGGTGTGAGTCTTTGCCTAATACCATGCGCGCCTGGGATAATCCTTGCCTATGACCTCTAGGCTCGGATGGGAATCCTTGCCTAAGACCTGTATGGTCAGGTGTGATACCTTGCCCAGGACATTGTGGACTCGAGTGTGAGTTCTTGCTTCGGACACTACGGGCTCGAGTGTGATTCCTTGCCCATGGACCATACATTTGCGTGTGTGAGTCCTTTCCTAGTCACTGGGGGCTCGGTTGTGAGACCTTATCTAGGACGCTCGGGTGTGAGTCTTTGTCTAGGACAATGCAGCCTTGTGTGTGAGACCTTGCCTATGACCCTGTGGACTCGAGTGTGAGCCCTTGCTTAGGACATTTGCTTAGGACTCCAGCTGAAGCAGTAGTAAATAACATTTATCACTGATATATCTAAATGTACAAGAATTCCATGGCAACAGATTACCACCAACAGGCTGGGGATGTCAATTTTTAAATAAAAACCTGTAACCAGTTTTCACGGAGCTTGATGCAGCACCTCCTAATTTAATTAAAATGATGAGGTGTGGTTGCCAAAGTTGGTTGCATGTTGCGATGCAGCAGGTTTGCGAGGTACACACGCTGAATGGGAAATGGGTACAGCAAGTCATCTCGAATTACTGAAATTCAGGTTGATGATTAGGAAACAAATGGCACAACTCTCTCAGACTAACGTTGCTAGATTGATTGAATATGATGTTTTGGCTATCATGTATTATGAAATAAATACAATAAAATGTGTACTGCATATTTCTCTTGGATATAGAGTTATTTGTTACTGGTCATTAAGTACTGATAATTTATAGATTTAAAAGCTTATATGTATTTCGAATACTAATGGCAATTGCTCCCAATGAAACCTTAAATGGCGGCCATCTTTGATTTATTCTTTAGCGAAACCTTCAAAATTACTAATAACTTCAGAAATGAATTCAACAGTAAAAATCATGTGGAAATGAGGTATTACATTAAAATTTATGTCTAATAGTTCAGGAATTACAACTTCAACATAGCGCTTGGCGGCCATTTCGAATTTTGTCAAAAAAAATATATTGCGCTCCGGGAAAAACCTTGGCACTTTTTACAGGTATTAAAGGAGGACATACTGGTAGTCTACAGATTTACAAGCTTATATGTATCTCAAATACTAATGACAATATACTTGCTCCCAATTAAACATCAAATGGCAGCCATCTTGGATTTATTCTTTAACAAAATCCTTAAAGTTACTACTAGCTTCAGAAATGAATTCAGCATTAAAATTCATGTTGAAATGAGGTATTACATTAAAATATATGTCAAATAGTTCATGAATTACAACTTCAACATGGCGTTTGGCGGCCATTTTGAATTTTGTCAAAAAAAGGATGTTCCGCTCAGGGGAAACTTTGGGACTTTTTACATGTAATAAAGGAGGACACAATGAGCACTTCCTGATATTGTCAGCTTTATATTATTTTTTTCCATTTCAAAACCTAAAATTCCTGGACTAGCAGTTCCACGTGAAATCTCACCACCTTTATATGCTCTCCACAAGGCACTATACCATCTCCATGACTTTGTCAAGACATCGCCACGACATCGTCGAGACATCACCATTACGCCCTCGATGCATCCCCGATATTCTTCTGTCGCACGCCGAAGGATCACCGACCATCGCCGATTATAAAATTACATCGTTAACTGTTAGCCAATATGGCGCAGATTAATCGCCGAATCTTCCCCGATGCACCGCCGAATATTCGGCGAAATGTCAGTGATACCTTCCAGAATATACCCCGAAGTTTCGTCAAAAAATCGCGTGTGTGTTTTCTTGTGGGACCACCCGCTCGACATCGGCACCGATCGCCACCAGAACACGTCTCATAAGCCTTGCTTAGCTCTAAATATCGTTTGCGACGAGATCGTTATCGGACGGTTAACTCATCAGCCGCTATTCTTGCATTTGATTACTCAGTGCAAGGATTATATAAATACTTTCCATATTTCTTGCTCAGTGATGACTCAATTTTCCAGGATTGTTGCAAATCACGCCTAAACAGGCGATCCCCACCTGAGACCTGTGCGTCCATAGTGAAAAACAAGATCATTATTCTCCGTTGGTTTAATGATTAGCCACCGTCGCAGACGGTAGTTAATCATTAAACCAACGTAGAGTCCTCATGGCCTCCCGATTTACTACAAAACGTACAAAGAAATATAATTTTATCTTTCAGTGAACAGTGTATTGTACACTGCGTTGGATGTTACAGCAGTTACATGTAGATTTACAGGGAAACAACTCGACATAATACATGACCAGTATTCATTCAGGACGACGCTATGTAGCGTAACAATTGATGTAGCATAGATATTGGGTGGCGTTTCTGGGCGTGGAGTGCATCAACCGACTGTTTAATTATCATCAAGTAATTTTTCAATTTGTACCGTAACGTCGAACGTAAAGATAAAAGTAAAGGTAGAGGTAAATGTAAAAGTAAACTCAAAAGTACAAGGTACAAGTAAAACTAATGTAAACTAACGAAATGTGAGGTACTGATTAGGATCCTATGGTCAAGTATTGGATGTTGAATGCAAATTTACAGTTTATTCTCATTTTACGACAGACAGTCTACTCCTTATGGTCTTATGTTTGTCCATTCGCGTGCCATTCCAACTTCAGTGAGCATGCAGACACTGCTTCTATTTTGACGCAGGGTATGTTATAACACTACACTGTAAATATCCCCATTTTAGTCAATGAACACAAGGGGTATACCGGCTCCTGTGGTAACATGACACAAGGGAAAAGAGCCTGATGGGGAGGGTATGTACGACAATCGATGTATAGGCCTACCACAGACGGTAGTCATGCACACTCCGTACATTCCAACAGTTTGTGGCACAGTATATGAGCGCAACAACGCCATGACCGCATTGTCAGTGTCACTAGCCTGAGGCTTAGCCATTGTGCTACTGTGAGCATGATGAACCCATCCACTCAGAAAAAGAGCGGCGACCAGACGGCACAAATCCGTTATTCAAAACTAGAAGCTTAAAACGACATGCATTTAATTACCACATTCAACTATGTGCAAATGCAAACAGCAGTAACGGCTCACTTGAAAAGTAAACAGTTACTGCTGTTTGTGTTTACGCGTAAACTTGCGAGAAACATCTCGTTTGTTTGAAATCTAAATATACAGAGAGCAGGTTGCTTCTACGCTAGCAACGGTCTCAAGTCTAGGTAGAAGTCTTCTGATTTTCTACCATTGATTTTGTTTTGATGTGGTTGTGGAGAGTCGAGTGAAAATAATAATTCTGAGTCTTAATACACACCCCGAACCACGGCTATCGGGCGGTAGCGTTAACCACTACACCAGGGCTGGGTCTGACACAACTTCGTGTGGTGCAGCAGCATGTAACTTCATGATTGTGTTGTTTATCAAAGCAGGTGGTGTTTAATGTTCCGCTCTGGACTTTGTTTTGTAGAACATGTAGCTCATGCACCACGACTTAAAGATTCTAAATGATCGCTCACTGAAACTTTTGTGTAAAGCCTCTCAAGTCAGAAACTACTTACTTTTCAATTACTGCCTTTTGGCTTCGTCACCCACTGTAGCTCGTCTTGATTTTTAATTGAAACCAAGCCTGTAATGAGATATCTTAATTGAAATGTTATCCTGCCACACATGAACTATTACCGTGAAAATTCAGGCAACTGCACGGCAGTAAAAGTAATAATACATACGATAGCATTTCCACCGTGGCATTTAATGTCTGTTTGATCTTTCGATCATCAAATTGGTAATTCAATTCGGAAAAAAATATTAGATTTTGTGTTTTTGCGCAGTGGGCAACAATATTATTGTTAAGCTGCATTGTCTATTAATCTATGTTTTTCAACCGATACTGACTGATGCAATACTATAGGTCATGTACTAGGTCATTTAAATTATCGTCCAAGTTTTGTGTCGCGTGAGTCACTAACCTACTTAATATATTTGTTGATTTTCAGAGTAGATTTTGTGCCCTTTCGCCGAAGAAACATAATTATATTGTGTTATTGGTGTATGTATGTTCTATGGTTTTACCAAAGGTCATGTACGCCATTAATGTGAAACAACTCTCAGTGCTGTTCCTCTGTGTTGAAGGTTGGAACTATAGACACTTTAAGTGTTGAGTTTTATTAGTAATAGTAAAATAATCTGTATACGTCAGAATCTCACGTATGTAAACGTCAGATTCTGACGTATGAAGACGGTCCCCGCACTGAAAGAGTTGAAATATTTATAATGGTCGTAGACCCATAATAGGTATTGAAATGAAGCGGAAAGAACTAACTAAAACATTTATGATGATTTGGAATTTTAAAAATGCCTGTAAGTCTCCATGGTTTAAACAAAAATAATGCAGCGTTGTAAAGGATAACATACAGATGATTCTTTACATATTCATTCGCCTTGAAATGTAAATTTTAGCCACGAATAAAATGATCTCGTTTTCTAACATATCTGAGTATACAACATGTACATGTACATCAAAAGGCAGCTCAGATGGTCGTCTTTTTAAAGACCATACTATTTTATTCAATGTAACGTTTTGTTGGAAGTTGACAGTCAGCATCTATACTGCAATTGACCAAATATAAGAAACGTCACACTTAAAGTACACTGCAATTCATCGCATTGTGACCACGGTAAATCTCAGCGAGGCAAAGTATATATAGTGAATGCAGGAGTACAAAGGGTGAGATAGTAGCCCAGCAGGTGGTGAGGAGATGACAAGTGCTGGATAGAGAAGGGGTGGCCCCCTGTCAAATATCTCACTATGAGGTACAAAGCCAATATAGTCCAGATAGTGTCGCCAACTCACCTGCTCGTCTACTTGAGAAACGAATCTCCTTTGCTCAGTATCTCAGAATGAGGGAGGAAAACAATTTGTGAAGCTAAATTAAATTTCCATGTTGTCATAATAAAAACAATACTCTCAAAACATAGCGCATTCACCAGTTTCTGTACACCTGTTCGTAGCCACATGAATGTTTTGACAGTACTATGCCATCGGAATGCTATCCATAGACAATTTGAACTTAAAAAATATCAAGGAAACAAAATAAAAATACAGATTTTGGCCTGATTGAGCCGCATAAAAAACAACAACGTATATATGATATGCAATGCAAAGTGACAAAGCAGTAACTGCAATTTGTGCAGAGAAGCACTATCGAATTCTGCGACGCTGGTCCCACATTGATCCAGCCCGTCAAGATCTATTCGTTGATCTTGATTGCTTGTTGTTTAGCTTCTGGTAAGTAATTTGGGACTCCCAAATTGCTGGTTAGGAAAAAAAAACTTGATTACCTCCTTACTTAAAAGGCTCCGTGGCTAATTCAACGTAATGGAAAATGCAATGTGATATCTCTTGAGTTAGGCTGTACATTGTGCAATTATTGTACAAATAACACGAATAAGGCAGGACTCAATTTGTATAGAATTGGCAATAAAAGAACGTCCGTCAATCTAGGTGGGGGTTATGATAAATATTATTCTTATGTGATAATAATCTAAGCTGTCTCTAGTTTTAATTGTGATATTTTTTTGTCAAATATGAGATCAAGCAAACGAATCTGAGTTTGGCATATATGTAGGTATGTCTCTGTCTGTCAATCTGTTTGTCTCCACGCGTCGGACAGTTCGCATTGTCTGATTAGATTAGATTATCATCGTGATTAAGTGATAATTCACATGACAAAAATATATTGTAAACATTGCACTAATGGGTTCAAAAACGACACACATGTTTGTGATGGTTGTTAGCCCTGTACAACAGTATTAGCCGCGATTGAGACCATCTGTGTCATCATACACAACCCTTGTGAAAACCAGTCATAACAGATGTGGGAGATCCCGCAGGGAACTGATGGGACGTATCAATCGGCTGACAGAAAAATACCTTCATGTTGGCCCAACTTCATCTGACGTTGGGCCAACGTGGAGCCAACGTATTTAGCCAGACGGGACGAGATGTCACAGATCGCGCATCCCGGAGGGGGGGGGGGGCGCAATGAGCCGCGACCAGATTCTGCAGATTGTCCTGTTAAATCACAGAATAATCGCCGTGGGCGCTTGGCACAGGGGATAATCAATGCTAAACGTTATGACACACAGGGAGGAACGTTTTGACACAGATGGCAACCCAGCAAACACGAGACATTGAACCAATGCTGGGTCAATGTTGACCCGCCGCACAATGAACCGAAGCTGGGTCGATGTTGGCCCGCCGTCTAGGACGGGCCGACATTAACCCAGCATTGGCTCAATGTCTCGTGTTTGCGGAGAATAGGCCCTATTATTAGATTGTTATTAGATAATGAAATGTATATGCTGAGTGTTCAAAACAGTAGTATCTTAGAATTCCATTGAATACTTGTGAAGTAAGAATCTGCCCACTTTACTTGTAAAGTAAGCATAAGCATAATATTATGCTGCCTTTTGGCTAAGTCGCCTTTTGGCTTTGCAAGGCGTAATGGAGGTGCCTCTGTCCAGTTTAGCCTATATGGTGCACAAATAGGTTTTAAGGCATCATTCTTTCAGGCTCTTGCTTTGGGAGACACTGTTTGCATGGGGCTAGGACATATCACTAGAAAAGGAAGAGCGGAAAAGGAATCATACCCAACTCTTTCCAAAAGAATGGTTTCAAATACATGGCACATTATCAGATTATATTAATGATGGACACGTACTTCTGTAATTTGTAATCGGACCTGCTGTGAAGCTATATCCTATACCAACTTTCTGAAAGCAAACGCAAGGAAAAGAAGATGTTCCATACTGCCGTTCAAAGCTAGACAGCCTTAATTGCTGAGTTTTCATGTAAGCAGTTGCTGTTGTTTGGCTTTGCAGTGCAACATATCCTTGGCGAATATGTAGATTTTGGTCAGAGCTGGTCAGACCAGTGATTGCCAACGCTTTCCATTGCCTGGTTGTAATCCGAACCTTCGTGCTCCACCCTTCACACAATTCTGACGAATAACGGCAAACAGCAGTAACTGCTTACTTGAAAAGCAAGCAGTTGCTGCTGTTTGTGTTTGCACGACAGAAATGACTTTTTCTGGGGGAAATTTTATCTAAGATCTTGCTATGCTAGTGTTTCAGTTTTATGGACAACCACATGAACTTAGCTAGCAATGATACAGGGAGAGGCGGCCAGATAGAAAGAGAAACAGTTGTTTTATTTTATTTATTAATAATAAACGTCATTTCTGATTTATTTGTCATAACGATATATATTCAGGAGTCTACAGGTCTAGTTGTGTAATAAATGTCTGCTATTTTTAAAATATACATAACCACATTTAAAAAAATGATAAAATTAGCAATATTTATGATATTAGGCTATATCTTCATATAGCCTAATATCATGGATATACATGTAACATAACTGACCACTTGGTGTCAGAAGGTATAATGGTCACTACATGGTGACCAGTAACCGCTGACAGGCAGCGGTCAATGGTCACTGCTGACCGCCTGTCCTCTTATCAAGCTGAAAATGGACACACCACACTCGTATGAAACACTGTTCAGCAAAGCCGAAGGCAGCAACTGCTTACTTTTAAAGTAAGCAGTTACTTTTGGCTTTGCACGGCAGAGCACTGTCCGCACGGGGAATAAACGTTGGCCGAGCATCGGGTCATCGTTGTGATGTCCTTTGGCTGGACATGCCACGTCGTCACTGACTCCAGAAGTAATCCCTTTTAGGAACTCGGATTATCCCGATATTACCCGCGTACACGGGAAATGTTGAAATTTTCTGCCGGTTTGAAATATAACGAATATCTGCTGACTGTTTATTACACACCACGACTACCAATTCGTCCCCCTAGATATGAAAAGATACACCCTTTCATATCCAAGGGGCAAATTGTACACAATGAGATATAGGGATAGTGTATTAATGAAATGGGAAATGGTCAATTTGTAACACAGCTGATTTCCAAGCAAGCGAGTGAGATGTGTTATCTGGGTATTGCATTGGAAAATCAATACACTCACAACGTGAACTTGACACGAGGTAATAATGCTTAACCCTTTGATTTCCAGGCCGGGGTGCATACCAGGATCTAGATATATACTGGTGTAGGAGTTCTATTTTTCGTCATTTGAAGCTGGAATTGCTAACGCAATTTCCAGCTTCAAATGACGAAAAATACATAAATGTAGTATATATTTGACGAAAATTTGTGTCATTTTATGGTTACGTTCATTGACGAATGACGACGGAAATTTCCGTCATGTATGCTAGTGAAAAGGTTAAAAACATCAAGTTATTACAATTCTTACCCACTGGAAGTTGGTATTTTGTAGTTCAAAATTGGATGCCAGGTACTTTAACCTTTTCACTACCATACATGACGGAAATTTCCGTCGTCATTCGTCAATGAACGTAACCATCAAATGACACAAATTTTCGTCAAATATATACTACATTTATGTATTTTTCGTCATTTGAAGCTGGAAATTGCGTTAGCAATTCCAGCTTCAAATGACGAAAAATAGAACTCCTACACCAGTATATCTGGATCCTGGCATGCACTCCGGCCTGGAAGTCAAAGGGTTAATATGACTGATTGAATTCGTATTCAGAGTAACAGTGATTTGATCGGCTAATAAAATAAATTATTGACGACTATTGTCGTGTTTGATCGTTAAGAAATTATGAGTTTCGAGCTGACTGTTGAGCTAACGTCCCTGATATTAATCTAACGTTGGATCAACATCCTTGGCTAAAATGGTGTAATATCAGAGTATTAACCGAGTTCATGTGTGTGTAATACAAATCCAAACAGCAGTAACTGCTGCTTGAAAACTAAATAGTTACTGTTGTTTGATTTGCAATAAAGCATTGATGTCTTCACTATTATTAGTCCTGCTCGATTGAATTGATCCGACAAGCTACGTAATAAGCCATAGTGCAATGCTGGATTAACGTTGTGCTAGACGTGCAAATATTAGCCGTCTTGGAGCTACGTATCCAGTTCGCTTGAAGTAGACACAAGACGTTGAATCAACGTTGGTTTAACGTTAGTCCAGCGTCTACAGCGCTGGATCAACGTTAAACCAGCATTGATTTAACGTCTTCTGACAGACGCTGCTAAGGAAACATAACATTCATTTTTTTATATCTTTCAACATGAATAACTAATTTAATTTACTTTGCTCATAATAAAAGGAAATTGTTGGATTGGAACAAAATTAACAGAGCTTTAATTTACTTCTTAACATCCCTTGTGTTTTTAATCATCTGCACATTGCCTATAATGCCAATACGATTTGTTTTTATTAATTAGTTAATTGACATTCCAATGGCTTACTAAGTTTTGCTATTGATCACTGGAGATTGACACAATACACAATACATCTCACAGGTAGGAAAAGCTTTCCGTTGCGTTCCTGGCCCAGTTTAGCTGATATCTGCACAAAGGTGGCCTATAAACCCCTTATTTCATTCAGCTGTGCAGAAATTGCGTACAGACTAAAGCTGTGTACGAACATGGCAAAGTTATTCCTATAATCTGTATTTCTAAATGACCCCGAATATATCCCGTGTTACGTTGACCCAATGTTTGTTTATTGTTGGTCAAGCGTGGTAAACGATGGACCAGCCCGTTGGAAACCAATCCCGGATATATTAATTAGTTTAGGTGAAACTCTTATGGATGGCTATGTGATGGAAAATAAAAATGTGGCATACTATGATTGATCCACTTTTAGACAATGTGGAACAAAACGTTCCCTTGGATACATGAAAGTGTGTATCTGCCACTTTACAAAGTGGCCGATACACCCTCTCATATACAAGAGGGCGATAAGGTTCTTGAAATATATAAATGCTGTATAATAATACAGAGATAGGTTCCAGATGCATACCAGGTTTACATGTGGAACCGTTATCTATATTACTGCACAACTAAGCATCCACGAACAAGTAGGGATAGTGCGTGAATACGCCTCCCTGACAAATCTGATATTGATAAAGCTGCATGCCATAAAATCACCTCTAATCATGACGATTATGCACATTATGTTATTGGTTGCATTGATCATTTTAAAGTAGGCAGTGAGAAATGTACAACTTCGCCTCAAACTCTTGAGTATATTTATCTTCAAATATCCATAGTCGGGTTCACATTAGGCGTGATGAATGATTTTGTCTGATTTTCAACCACTCCTCATGACATTTGGCAAGTACTATTGTCTAGCCGTTGTTGCTCACTTTTATGGATACATAACCATGCAAGAAAGTAAATAGCGCCTGCAATTTATTATTAAAAAAATTCAGAATTAACTCAGAAATCAGCGAAACTTCAAGCGGGCAAAATACCAAAATTATATAACGTTCGAAACCCAAGCATGCATTTATACTATGAAGCACAACCACAACTGAGTGGGTGGAACGCCACCAGGTGGTGGGTGGCACAGTTTAGCCTGTATGTGCACAAAGGTGGCCTAAAACCTCATTCATTGCATTTCATTTTGTCATCAGGTGGTCATTGACCTCGTTAAACACATACACATTTATAAATATAGGGGCCTACCATACATGTTATTAAGAAACGAATGTTGACGTTTTTTTCACTTTAGGGGTCAATAAGTGGGAGCAATACAGATCAGAAGATACAGGATATATCGTACTGCAAACCCAAAATGCGGTAGCTGTAAAAGTAAGCGGTTACAGCCTTTATGTTTTACATATCAGCATAATATATTACAGTGTGCAATAACATCAATGATGAATGATGAGTAACAATATACGTTTGAATAGTATTTTTAGATTGTGCCCTTTCTGTCACTCATGTGAGTGGCAGCTCTGATATCTTAGCTTCTATAGGGGTTATAATGAATCCACTACACAGGTATTCGGTAAAACCAGCTTTTTGATTAACTACTTGTAAATAATTAGTAGGTCCTACCATTGTCGCATATATGCGCCAATAGCTTACTCTGAATAAAAAATAGTCATGAAAAGTAACCTGTCGCTCACAATATGTTCGCTTGTATAGATGCGTGTGGTCAGTATTAGATATTGCTGCAACGTATTGCACTTAGCGTAAGAGCTTCCAGCCCTTCAGCAAAGTAATTTAAAAAAATAACTGATACCCGAATCACAAAAAAATGACCACTACCTCAAAGCTAACATCTCAATGTTCAATAAAAAATATTTTGTACAGTGCCGAAAAATTTCTGTAGATACCACTGTTCTACCAAACACACTATTAAGTCAATGTTGTTTTAGTGTTGGGAAGACGTTGTAGACCGTGGCCCGATTATAAGCCAACATTGATTCAACGTGTCGTGTTTGATGGGGTAATATATTCTCAAAATCCTTAATTATCAAAAAAATCAACAGAATCAGCCCACATTTTCATTTCCTGTCAAGCTGTTATGAGGTTTAGCGATCAACCGCTTGATGGAGAAGATAATTCGCATTGTCATCTCGAAAAGTAATCTAAGTAGAGATTATAAGATTCCTTAGTCTCAGCACCGGCACAATGTGGTCCGGTAAAACTAAATGAGCCCGCAAATTACACAGACACGTGAAGAAATATCCGCACTAAAACCGCAGGTGTATAATTTACCCGTCTCACTTTCCGCCCACCAACCCCTCAATTACGTAGAGACGTAATTATTCAGCCATTGATGTCTTAGTAGTCGCATGGCGGCAAGTGTAGGCTACTTTGTCGGGAGATTTACGACTCTTGCTCCGCTTCGTTTTAAAGCTAATAAAACTCAACTTAATTGATTTATCTCAAGGATGCACATTCAATTTTCTGTATCTTGCAAATTTATATATACGGGACGAAATATATATGTGTCGTGTGGCGCCATGTTGTTTCAGGTGGCCTGATTACTGATTTTAAGTTCCAAAGCCGGTGAGATTATTTGAGAGAGTTAAACTAGTGGCTGCTGAGATCTTTTTAACCAGCTTAGCTTGTATGATAAATTAACTTTAAAAAAAATTAATGTGTATATGCGGTTCGATAATAATAAGCAGCCTTTAACTACATGTAACTATAGTATAAACCTGCTGATTAACCTTAAACCGGTGTTGGCTAGATGTTGGCTCATCGTCGTAGACGGTGGATTACCATTAAAGCAACGTTGGATTTACGTGTCTTGAATATATACCCAGAAAACGTTTTGTACAGGAAAAAACTGTCAAAAAGTACTACAGCATTCATGTTAATGTGAAACAACTTCACTTTTGTAAAGGAAGAAAAAAACGAAAATTACACTCCGGAGGTTTTTAGATAACAAGTGAGGTTTTTATATTTTCTCAGAAACGAAAAAAACGAGAAAACGGATAAAAAGTGCGTGGAGTTAAAATGGACGCCATCACCCACGATAGCTGCGGTATTAAAATTCGCCCGATTTCATAACGTGGAAGTCGTAAAGTCATACCTGCCATATAGGATCATACAACAGAACTGATTTAAACGGACCGGAGTTCACCCGGTGCAAATCTAATAAGCCGTATTAGCTGATCGCTTGGGAGGGCGCGTACGAGACTGTCAAAAAATTATTATCAGAAATAAAACAGAGAGGAAACGACCGAGAGCACACGGGCGGACCAGTGATAAAAACACGTGGAATTGTGAAGATAAAACAGATCACTGACGGACGGACGGACGGACGGACGGACGGACGGACGCAGTCACGAAGACACGCACCCCTGAGTACATTGCCCGGTTAGATGCGCTGTTGTCTTGTGGGGCCACCTGGCACAAGGATTCCTTGGCACAACTCCCAGTAATCGAGAGAAAAAGAGTTCCGTTCCTGACAAATGAAATGAATCGGGCTTTAGGTCACCTTTGTGCACATATAGGCTAAACTGGGCCAGGAGAACCTCCTGAGGATGGTGAGATGATTGAGATGGCACTGTCCTCCAGACACAGGATTCGAAATTCGAGCCCTGGCGGTCTGAGGCCGAGCACGCTACCTCTCGGTCACGGAGGCTCCCCACAATACTGACTTTCACACGTGGATGGGGAAGAAACATTTCTTGTTTCTTTCAAACCGCCTAGTCCGGGAACCGAACCCCGAACTCTGGCGTGAAAGGCAGCGGTGCTAACCACTACCCTAGGGCCCCCGCCCTCCGTTCCTGACAAGGCAATTTCAAGCCTGTGCGCACGGCCCCCCTGAAAAAAACGGCCGTTAATTTATTTGCGCTGGTGTCGCAAAAAGTGGACCACCCACTGTTAGCTATGCGAGGAAACGACGTCTTAGCGTTTGGGCAACATCTTTGACGTTGGCCCAACGTTGAGACGTCGTTTCGGCGCTGTATCTCGTTCGTGGAGACATTTTACAACAGAGTCCCGCAGTTATAGTGCGATACATTCCCCACCATTCATGGTCACCCAGATACTATAGAATGCGTGATACAGGAACTCTAACCATTCCCGCCCCAGAGCGTCATTATATTACTATAGGATACGTGATACAGGAGCCCTAACCATTCTCGCTCCATAGCGTCATCATAATGTAGTTTTAAAGGTCAAGCATGTTTAGCATTTTATTTTCGTGGTTATATTAACATAATACGGAAGCTCATGCTGGACAGCCGTCTGCGATGTTGGCCAACATTAAATCAGCATTGATTTCACCGTCCCGACGTTTGGAGTGATACGTCTGGTGAACAGAACTTGGATCGACTTTAAACGACGTAATCTCACATATATTATATAGACGTCAGATTCTGACGTGTAAAATAGATCCCCGCACTGAAAAAAATTAAACATAGGTATTCAAATAAAACGAAAAGAGCTAACAAAGACATTTACGATGATTTCCAATTGAAAAGACACTTTGGTCTCCTTATATATAAATATTTCAGCGTTGTAAGGCCTAATCTCCTTTATTTGAATGTAAACCTCAGATAAGCCGAGTTAATGACGGATTACAAATCATACAACTGCTTATCTCATATAGATTTACAGTTAATTATGTGGCGAATCAGCAAACAGATCAGCAATTTGCCAAATTATGTCTATCCCATTTCTGATATGTCACTGATTATCAAGGCAGTGGGCAAATCGCAAAACTGGGATGGGATGCCAGTTTATTTCGTCCGGTGAGCAGAGCTGAATATTTCCAAACTACGAGTTTTTTATGCTTTCAATAACACATAATCTCGAGAATATGAGCTCAAATCAGTTTTAAAAGAACGTTATTAGTATCTATAGAGAGTATAGAGTTATTGTAAAATATCTATCCTGTATGCTATATACGTGAATTAGAGGGCCACCATTCAATCTCCAGGGGGGGGGGGGCTGGTGTTGTTTTGAAATAAATAATTTCAGATATTTCGTGAAATAAATAATTTACGTCGTAAAGAGTTGTATAAACATGCAATAAAATTTGAAATTTTCTGCAACAAAAACTCCAGCCCCCCCCCCCCCCCCCCGGAGATTGAATGGTGGCCCCCTTAGCAATAATCTTTGCTATCATACATTGACCCAGTGTTGGCATAATGATGGTCCACCGTCTTCGATGGTGGGCTATAATTATGCCAACACTGGGTCAACGTCTTTTGTTTGCTGGCAGGGTGGTGAATGTTTATCTTACATGTATTCAAGAACACTAGTGTGTAGTGTCCTCATCGCTGCCTCGGTCTGCGACCTCGGGAGCAGCGAGCCTTGCCGTCGGGAAGATGAGTGTCCTTGGTGTTTTAGTATCACAATTTTGAGCTGAGCATAATATCCGTAGAGGAGGAAAGGCTCAAATAGTAGCTGCTCCATTACAGGCAGGGCTGGTATGGAAATGACTAACTCTGCTGACAAGATGGTATATCCACTCTGTTGTGATAGGCTTAACCCTTTAACCGCCGGTGCCGCATATATTTGGGTTTAATTTTTTTATTAGCACATTAAGTATCACCTTTTAAACATGTTAAAGATAAAATGTGACATCAATCAGCAATATTTGAAAACAGTTGACCTCAATTTTGTCAAATCTGAATAATTTTCACTCACTTGAAGTTATGGATCGCGTCAGCGAGACACAACTTCTAGTGGGTGAAAATTCAGATTGAATAATTTGGCAGTTGAAGGGTTAACATTTTCATAAACAGCGACCGTGTATATATTTCGGTGTCAATCTTAAATGAAAGGAGAACTGCTTCTGTAAACCAAAAAAATGATTCCTTGAATTTCAATAATGTCGTGGGGAAATGTGGGGCTGTTTAAATGGAGCAAATAATAAACTCGTGTCGTGAACAACACTTTAAATGCCGTATAACTATGGATCAATATTGGACCAGCGTAGAAGACGCTGGCCCAACCTTGAACCAGCATAATTTATCGTGTTTCACCAGGTGACTTCAGTCCAAATTATGTCTCAACTATCAACACATGATAAGTCTTAACCAATGAGTGAGCTGAACCCTTAAAGCGCTGATATATTTTTGTACAAAACATGGAGACCAAAGGTTTTTTTTCTATAATTTGTAATCATTATAAACGTCTTAGTTACCTCTCTCTGATTCATTTGAATTCCTATTTTATGGGTCTATGACCGATTTAAATATTTTTACTCTTACCAAGGATATTTAGTTCTAGTATCCTTGCTCTTACTGTGCCGGGATTGACTTTAGACGTGACTTAGCTGAGAGGATTGGGCCCACCCCCCTCCCCTCCCCCCGGCGGGTCGAGCAGTGATTACTGTTATATCGATGCTTTGCATAACGGTGTACGCTTCATTTCACATGATGTGTCAACGTAATATCGGAACAGTCCGGAACTTCACGCTCCGTTACCCTCAATGACGTCACGTCACGTTACGTAACGGCAATCTGCGTAACGGAGCGATTTCTGTGAGTGTCACCAGTCCAGTAAGCACAAAACATTTTTATAACATTTATACAAGTTGGACCAACGTCGAAGACGTTGGGCCGACGTTGTATAAATGTTATGCAAACGTTTTGTGCTTGCTGGGAGACGTCAACCTCACCGGACCCTGGTATAATGGTTAACGCTGCGGCCTGTCATGCCAGAGTTAAAGTGATGAGCGTACATTGGAATGTACGCTCATCACTTTATAAGCTATACAACGCTGACTTATTTATCTGTATAAACTATAGAGATCAAAGGGTTTTTTTCAGTTTAAAATCATCATAAATGTCTTCATTTGAATACCTGTGTTGTGGGTCTACGGCCATTATAAATAGTTCACTCTCTCAGTGCGAGGATCAACTTACGTCTATAGGCGTCAGAATCTGAAATCTAAAGTAGTCCCCTGCACTGACAGGGTCAAACTTTTATGATTTTCAGCACATTTCGGTGAGATACGAAGCAGCAGTTGTCAATTTGGGTTGCGGACATGTGAGCTGGCACATTTGCTGTCGATATGCACCCAAATCTATCATTATTATAACAATTCTGTAAAAAACACAAAAAGTAGTAACTGCTCAAATAAAAAGTGAGTAATTACCACCTTTTGGCATTGTACGGACATCGATCTGCTCTAAGGCGTCCGTCATTGTCCGGTCACAGAGCACGTGGCACCGTGGAAAAGCAAACAGCAGTAACTGCTTACTTGAAAAGTGAGTGGCGTCAGCTGTTTGGCTTTGCACTGATGAATACTGCCGTGCAAAGCTCAATGGCAGTAACTGCTTACTTTAAAAGTAAACAGTTACTGTTGTATGTTACTGCAGTTACTTACTGAAGACTACTGCTGTGCAAAGACAAACAGCAGTAACTGCTTACTTAAAAAGCAAGCCGTTACTGCCGTTTGCCTTTGCATGGCTGAGTAGGTGACCATACCGTCAACAAGCTGGCGCGTGAATGACTGAAGGGCAAACTTCTAACGGGAGAACAAGCTGTCACACCGGACAACAGGCGGCTTAGATTCTACATATATCCTTGTCGGCACTTCATACATGTAGGAGACTACTAGTATTTAAATGGCTCCCCGGTGTGATTCACTTAACTCATTCAGTGCGAGGACCGTATTTAGAAGTCAGCGATCAACCCAGGTCTAAAGACGATCCCCGCACTCAAAGGGTTAAAATATATTAGCCGTAGACCCATAACATCGGTATTAAAATTAAGCGGAATTAGCTAACTAAGACATTTATGATGACTTCAAATTACAAAAAAACATAGGTCCCAATGCTTTATACAAAAATATCTCCAGGGTTGCAAGGCTTAAGAAATGATTAATCTTCACCAAAATAATCCAGACTGCTCAGGACCCATGTTTTTGTACAAGTTACGATATATCGTAGACTTCGGATTGGTCGAGATGGCCATCTCGATCAATCCGAAGCCTACAATTATCGTACATGTTACTTGTACGAGAATACGGGCCCAGTTTGTATTAAGCCCATGCTTGAAGAACGCAATCCGCTATTTCTAAATAGGCGGTAGACAACAAATATCGGGGTGAGAACACAATCATCAAATAGTATCTACTTTAAACATGTTAAGTAATAATTTTATAATGGATAGAAAGAGCTGAGATTTGTTATTGTAATAATGTTGGATAAGAATTGCAAAACTAAGAAAATAGCAGAATTATGTCCCAGAAAGAACAAAATATTGACCCATTGTTGGATCAATGTTGGGTCAGCGTCGCAGACGGTGTACAAACATTGTAACCCTTTTAACACAAACCCTATATGCGTTTTCAATTCGTTTTACTTGAAGAATTGTTTTCAAATATCTGACCTTCATTAATCTAATTTCCACCAGCTTCAATTTGCTGATCGCGGTAGCGAGACATTATACTTGAGAGATGAGTGCAAATTTTAATTGTACAACATGACTTGGCGTTGAACAGTCATGTTAGTATATATATTTGAGCATAAAGAGGATATGGGGCTCGAAGGGTTAACCATTTTAACCTGAGAAGACGCTGTCTTCGGAGAACACGGACATTGACCGGTTATTCCATTTTAACCTTCTCAAGAAACTGCCACCGGAGAATAATGAATAAATAACGGAGCTTCAGACGAAGCGATCATTTACTGTCGTCCCACAACGAACACCGAAACACCTCCCAAGGAATGATGCATAGACGTCCTCATTCACCCTCTAAGGGCCGGGTTCGAGAAACACAATTTTCACCCGCGCGAAGCTGTGGATCGCGAGAGCGATCCACAGCTTCGCGAGGATGAAAATCTCTATGTATCTCGGGCTGAATAATGATTAAGGGACAGTTTTCCGTCAAAGGCGGATTTGTTGGCGGAATTATAAATGCAGTTTATGCCGCGTCTGGGGCTTTAGGGGTTAATAGGCTCAGATTACACGCGTACAGATTTCCACGGGCGTCAATGTATTAGACGCTGCATATTAGGGGCTATTTAGTCCTTGTATGCGTATTATCAAGGAGGTTATATAGACCATATAACCTCCTTGGTATTATCAAGTGGGCTGCGGACAAATGCTTCAAAAATTAGGAAGCTAAAAATCATTCTGTTTTGGAAAGCAAATTACAACTACCATTTGCACTGCAGTATACCTCTACCTCTTCTGGTATTTGTATTCACTTGCGGTAGGTATTACCGGAATAAATTTTATATGAGGTGTATATATATCTACACATCCATTCCATCAATTTGAGTCAATTTTTTTGTAAGAAAGGCCGGAAATGAATTGTTAATCGCAATAACCATTAAGTATTATCATGATTATCAATGCATTCGATGTAATACCTCGCTTGTGAATTGGGACGGTTACAAATGAGAGTAAGAATTACATTGAAAAGCTTTTATAGATACGCAATTCATGCACGTGCGCTAATTTCCTCAGTCACAAGTTAGAAAATACCTTTATTATCGCCTGATTATGCATCAGCTAATAATGTCAACGGATTCTCGATTGATTCTAGTTATGCAGGTGTTGTGGAAAGCTGGCGACGGCGCTATTTCTGGAATGATGTATATCCACTTATTTATGATTCATTTATTCTTCCATCTTGACCATGTTGACCGCCACACATCACCCTTTAAGCGCCAAATTATTCAAATTGAATTTCCACCCACTTGATGTTGTGTCTCGCTAACGCAATCCACAATTTTAAGCGACTGAAAGTTATTCAGATTTGGCAAAATGGAGGCCACATATATTTACAAATCTTGCTGATTGATGTCACGTTTTATCTCTAACATGTTTAAAAGCTGATATGTATTGTGCTAATAAAAATCTAGAAATGAATAAAATAATGACCGGCGGCTGAGCAGCATGACTTAAATTCCGTTAAATAAAATAACATTACGCGCCTGCTGAGTTAGATACTGACCAAATGCGCGGTCCAATGCTTCTGGTGTAATTTCCATTCACGGCATGTCAAGAATCGCGGGATCCCGCGATTCTTGATTTGTCGTGGATGTAAACTACTCGGACTACTGCAGATCAACAGGTGAGGTTTGATTGGTCAGGTCGTTTAACCACCCCCATCCTCAATTCGGCTGAACTCAGGTGTGAGTCCAGGGTCGAACCTACCCGGTATGACTGGGCCTCCTAATTCATTTACTGCGCGATGTCATCAGGGTAGGTTGAACCCAGCTATATTCATGTGCGTTATAAATTACGATCAGCAATAATATCATGGCTATCATGATTATAATTTTTACATAGGATGTAGATTTAACCATTATTCACATCAGTTATTAACCCTTTCAGAGCTAAGCGCGATCATAGACATAATCGTTTTCAATAATTTATATTCACATTTCAAATAACGATAAGTAACCCTTAAAGCGCTGAAATATTTGTATATTAACCCTTGAAGCGCTGAATTATTTTCGTATAAACCATGGAGACAAAAGGGTTTTTTCAATGTGAAATCATTATAAATGTTTCAGTTGGCTTTTTCCGACTCATTTGAATACCTATGTTATATTATTGGTCTACGACCGTTATAAATAGTTTTACTCTTACAGTGCGGGGATCGACTTTAGACGTCAGAATCTGACGTCTACAGACGTCAGATTTCGACGTCTAAAGTCGATCCCCGCGCTCTAAAGGTTAACCAATAGATAAAAAAAGTTTCAATTTGAAATCATTATAAATGACCTAGTTATCTCTTTCTGCTTCATTTGAATACTTATATATATATGTTATTGGTCTACGGCCGTTATAAATATTTTATCTTTCAGTGCGGGGACCGTTTTTAGACGTCAGATTCTGACGTCTAAAGTCGGTCCCCGCGTTGAAAGGGTTACGATGCTATTTAAGATGCTAGTAAAAATACAGTCATCAACATCAGGGTTCAATTTAGATTCAAATTAGATCGCATTTAATCAACTATTGAGCAACGAAGCAAGGAATGAGTACCGTCCTCTAGCAATACTGCAACAGTCGAAATTTCTAATGACGTGCTGTAATCAGTCAGTAATCAGGGTAGATTTAACCAACCGTGCACACAGCTCATTACAAAATTTGAAATTGATTATTTTTCAATAGTTGGATCATTAGCCCTTTCTTCATCAAGCGATTCTTAGACATTCATAACACATGGAAGTCTAATTAAGCTGCAAAATTCTTTTCAACTGCTTTGCACATTCAGAGATTGAAATTATAGTTTGAGATTGAGATCAGAGATACGAGGATAGCTTTGGTTTGTTTCAACACCTCTTTCTTTAGGCGATCCTTGGAATCCCAAGGTCATTAAATTCAATTTTCACTTCCCAGGTTCCACTCCTCCTTTCCATCCAGACATTTTGAATACAGAAAGAAATAGTTGGCTAAAAAGGACTCACTAACATGGGATCCTAATGCCATTATCTCACTCTCAGCACCCTTCGGGTGCTAGGGTTTCACACACAGTCATTCACTCGTCCCATAGATAGCATGGTTAGCTCTACCACTTGTCGCGCTAGACGTGTGTGTGTGTGTGGGGGGGGGGGGTTAATTTTGGCCAAGTTTAGCCCGCCGTATAAGGGCACAAACGTGCAGAAGGTATCAAAATAAATGCGACATCAACACAGAAAATTCTCAATTCGATACAATGTTGATTTAATGCTGGCCCGCCGTCTGCAAAGCGAGGCTTAGAATTAAAACACCACTGGCCAAAGTCGCATTACGCTTTATCTCCTTATTTAATTATTTGCGTTGTTATTTATTTTCTAACAATAAAAAGTACATTACGTATTTACGTACCACACAACATTATTGGAAATAACTGAACAATTCATCTGCTATATTAAAACGATGCCCGCGCCAGATGTACAATCATTGATTATCTATGCAGGCCTTGTAGTCCAGAATATGCATATTAAAGAAAAAGTAACCACAATAATGGGAAACATCATCAATAAAAACAGTCCATTAAAATAGTGAAATAAAGAGTGAATGGCAAACGCATACACGACATTCGCGGAGGGTCTTGCAGTGGGAATCGCATTGGCCCAATATTGTTTTAATGTTGTGCCATCGTCGCAAACAATGGTCCGTCATTGAATCTACATTGGATCTATACGTCTCGTGTTTCCTGGCACGCCGCCACACCAGGCTTTGGTCCATTGTTGGGCTGATGTTGGGCCAGCTTCGAAGACGATGGGCCAACATCAACACAATATTGCACCAACGCCTCATGTTTGCTGGCCACACGTTGGCCCTCGTCATGCCGGGTCAGAAAAAATGAGACATTCATCAAATGATGGTGAAATGTTGGGCCATCGTCGCAGACGGTGACCCAACATTACATTTTTTAACAAGTTAACAATCTTGTATATACATGTACATATATATCTCTCATTCTATGACAAATAAGTCTGTAATAATGTCCTTTCTGTCAATAAAATATCTGTCCGTCTATTTGTATTACACCGGTACTGGGTATTTGCTGTGAAACCCGTATACAAGCTTCAAACCAAATAAACATGACAAAATGTGTCTGAAGCAGGTAATATATTGCGTGGCAGATACTCAATTTATCTTTTTCTTATTAATTGATTATCCCGTTTTATTGTACACGTCAACTCTTACACAGCTATTGTCGTTTTAATCGGTTTTATCATCCGAATCAATAATTGTTATTGGGAATGGAATGAGTGTTTAAACGACAAGATTTGTAAATATTTGGTCTCAAATTTGACAAATATGAGTAATCTCCACACACTTGAAGTTGTGGATCGCGGTAGCGAGACACAACTTCAAGTTGGTGAAAATTTAAATTATTTAATTTAGCGCTTTAAGGGTTATTATATCGATATCGTGGACTTGGAGGGCAAGGTGTTAATTTGAGTTCCGACTTGTGTCATTTGACTCCTAGAAGGGTAATTTGATACCGAGTAAGATGATGTGTCGCTGGGATTTATAAGGTGATAAGTACTTGACACCTTTTAAATCCCAGTGAACGATATATTTGTTTATGGCCGCGTTGCAGCGTCGTAAAGCTTATATTTATAGACAAAAACAGGAGGTGACATTAACATTCGAAGGCTATATAGTATTAAAACCCAGTGCCGACCACATGGATTATGGTATAATGGATTATGGTATAAAATCGGTCTCCCGTTGTGATTCAGCGTGTTCGAGCACGGTATATCTGCCGTTCCAACAAAAAAGCAGTAACTGCCCCTTTTTCAAGTGAGCAGCTACTGTATTTTGGCGTCAGTGAGCAAACCTGTGTTAATAACCCCAGTCACCGTATTACATACATATTGTTCAATTTTACAGCTGCAAGGCCATACATGCATGCTCAGTGACTGAAAATTCCATCCAAGCGAGATTGCCGCTCGCACAAACGATTCGTTACTTGGGAGTGTGTTCCATCCAAAGCTGGATTAATATCAGGGACGCAGACCCAATATTAGACCCGCATTTGGTCAACGTCTTATGTGTTTGTTGGGTAGGCCTACTATACGGAAATACTTCTCAGTCAAATAACTCGGCACAGAAGATTAAAAATACATTAAAGTTTGCACCTATCGTCACAACCTACAGCTTTAAAATCCGTTGAAAAATGATTTATTAAAAATAAACGTACATGACTGTGTGCCTAATTAACACAAAATTGACATCAATAATAAATCAATCGACGAATATAACACTTGTTGAACTCATACAGAATGGAACGTAAAGGTGATCTATCACCCCTTATATGGTATGAATAATTATGTCCTTATATGGGGTGATTTGCTATCATGTGACCCTCTCAGAGGGTCACATGATAACCAATCACCCCATATAAGGAAACACTTGTGCCCCATCGTGTGGCAACTTTGATTTATTTGTCACAAATTTATTCATACTATGTAAGGGGTGATAGATCACCTTAAGACAATTAAACTTAGTTGAACTTTTACCGTGGAAAGTCAACAGGTATTTTAAGCTGAAAGTAAACAGTCACTGACTTTACATATACATGATATAGCTATATTATTAGTTATTTGTGACGGTCACGCACATATGTAGCCCATGTAGGCCCCTATATATTATGAGTAGTCACGCTGACCTGAAAAATTATATGAAACGTTCTTAAATAGATACAACTTGTAAGAATGTCGCTTGAAATAATATAATGCAACGACATCACCTTAATTTATTTGAATTGTACACTTACATCATCTGCCATGTAAAACCAAAGGGTAGCCAGATACTGGGTTTTTTTATTTTCACGGTAGAAAATGGACTAACCTTAGAATTGACACTAGAATTAGATTAGCTGTGCGTCATTTTGACCTTTCTACTAGGCCTATATACGCCAATCCCGACAATAATTTATTATATTTTAACTTTATCGAACTATTATTTTCACTTTTAGAGGTGAAACGTTATTACAGTCAACATTTTTTTTTAAATAATATTAGCGAACTTCATTGTGAGAAATCAAAATATTTTTCACTGAATTGAAGCTGTGGATAGCCTTAGCGAGATACAGCTTCAAGTTGGTGAAAAATGTAGTTAACAGCGTCGCAATTGAATGGCTGAAGTGTTTCGCATTATAATTATTTATTATATTTGTAATATTTTATATTCCAGATTAAGCAGTGGCAGATTAATACGTCTATACATATCTAGTATGTTTATCGATGATTCTTAATAATTCAAAATCATTGTCAACTATACCATGCCACGATGTATCACTCTTTGTATTTTTTATACAGTGGTCTGTTTGTGTTATTCATGATACCAATGAAAATAGAATTTTACCCATTCCCGTTCTATAGTGAGCAAAGCGTCATGCAGGTCATGTTTTTTGCATTGTATAATGATTTCATATTATCTGACATCAATATAACATGCTGCCGGAAAAATGCACCAATGCCGAGAAATAAATCTATATTATATAATTGCATAAAAGGATTATTTATTGAAAATAATTATATCATACTCATAATATATTGCACGTATTATTTTGTTTTTCTTTATGGATTGTTTGTCTGTAGGAGTGAGTGAATATTGCTTTACCTGCACAATCATGGCAATATCGCGACAGAAGGAAGTCCGACGTCGGGACTATGTCCTACTCTTATCCAATGATTTAAAGTTTTTTTTATAGTGCATACTACCATAAACAGCACTGCATACTGTATACCTTTGAACAGTTCGGAGCACTGTATTATGCACAACCTCGATGACAAACATCCAACCTGACCGGTATTGGAACCCAGTACCTCAAAGTTTCGAGCCACAAGCGGATCGAATCGAGGTCGGCGTTGTATGTGGACAGCTGATAAGATGTTGGGTTAATGATCGGCCCACTGTCGTCGACGCTGGTTCAACATTAACCCAACATTGGGTCAACGTCTCGTATTTGCTGGGAAAGCTCCGTGACTTGGGTGTGACATCATGCAGCCTTCCGCACAATTAGATTGATAAACATCGGTATATTACACTTTAATAACACCATGGGTAAATGAATGCCGAGAACAAAATGACAGTGAGAGGGTGGGTGGCTTCCTTTTGGCTTTGACTGGCAGTATAGTCGACTACCCACTGTGCACAAGGCGTTGTTTCTTGGTTGAATTAACGTCATTGACGTTGATTCAACGTCACAACAACGTCATGTTTCCAGTGGATAAAGGTTCTGAGGGCTAAATATGTATAATTTATAGGTAAATATGTTTAAACATATTGAAAATAAACACGATGCGACGATGCTACTGTAGTGCAAATTGTACACCGATATATTACCTTTACGGTCACCGTATTATGGATCTGGGTTCAAGTAAAGGGTTGGGGTTTTTCATGTTTATGTGTGATATAATAATAAACTTGGTAAATGAGCATGGAAATCATTGATTTTCCAGTACTGCACGACTTATGTCATAAACTGTCGATAAAACTCTAATAGCCTCTACATATAGGCCACACATGACAAGACACGCATGGTTTTTATTTACATCAATTTGTAAATATTTCGTGTAAATGATATAGTCTTGAATTATTTTAGCTTCAAAAACTCAAGAGCAAACGACGTAGTTTTGGGAATAAAGAAACAATAATGGTTGAGATAATTAATGTCATGTACACCGACTCCTATATATAAGACATTTTCTCTATACCATGTGTATACCCTCGAAATATATTTTCATTGAGTTTACCTTATTGACCATTAACCCTTTAACCGCCGGTGTTGCATATATTCGGGTTTTCATTTTTTATTAGCACATTAAGTACCACCTATTTGACATGTTTTAATGATAAAATGTGACAACAATCAGCAATATTTGAAAACAGTTGACCTCTATACATGCTGCGTTCTAACCAGCAACATAGTGAAGGGCGAGATCCTTCTAATATACATAGATATATATATAGATACTCTTTCAGTGCAGGGATCGACCTCAGATTTCAGAATCTGACTTTGTTATACGTCAAATTCTGACGTCTAAAGTCGGTCTCCGCACTGAAAGGGTTGGGTAGTATTGATACTTAGTGTATCTTACGTGTATATTTCACTTTGGCGGAATATACACCCTTTACATTCCAAGCGGACGTTAATAATTACCCACGACGTTTGGGGCGAGATATAATATCAACTCATTCCCATACAGGGGATTTTCAAGGAAGGTTATGTCTGTTGACAAAGACGAGCCCGACTGAATAGCGTGGGTGGACAAATGCGGAGAAATTATCCGGCCCTGCAAAGGCAAACGGTGGTAATGATCACTTTTCAAGTGAGCAGTTACCGCTGTTTGTCTTTTTACGGCAGTATCTGTATGCGACGCGTCAATAATAAATAAGAACCATTCCCGTATAGCTGAGCGGGACTGTACACAAAACAACAACATGGAGCACAGCAGTAAACACCGACGTCGCCGCGACGCCGTCGCCGGTCGCCGCGACGACGTTCGAACGCCTCGAGTTGGAACCCTATATATTCTGGATCCAGTTTAGCCTGTATGTGCACAAAACCCCAAATTCACTGAAATTCCCGGGAGCTCATTTATTTTTTCTCTCTTGTTCCCGGGTGAAATGATATGGATCGATCGGTCAAAGAGACCGAGCTATTGATATTGCGAAAACAATCACGCATGCATGTGTGATTCAATATAACACTTAGAACTGCAGAAAGAGAAAAATGAATGGCAGTGTGTATAAAATCTCAGAACCGTCAATTTTGCGGCGGAATAGAATGACTGTTTTATCTATCTAGGGAGTCTAATCGAATTTTCGCTCATTGCGATTTGGGCAATCCCCGCCTCACTGTGATAAAAAATACCCAGTTTAACCCTTTCAGCGCGGGGATCAACGTCAGAATCTGCCGTCCTTAGACGTCAGATTCTGACGCCTAAAATCGCTCCCCAAACTGAACGAGTAAAATTATTTATATTGGTCGTAGACCCATAACATAGTTACACTTCAACACAGTTACACTTCAAAGTAAAGAAAACCCTTTGATCTCTTGGTTTATATAAAAACATCAAACCAAGAGATCAAAGGTTTTTTTTCAATTTTTAGTCATCATAAATGTCTTAGTTAGCTCTTCTTCATTTGAATACCTACAGTGTATATAATTATGTTATGAGTATATACGGCCATTATATTTTTTCTCCTTCCATGCGGGGATCGACTTTAGATGTCTAAAGCCCGTCCCCGCGCTGATATAGACGTCAGATTCACTCATCTAGAGTTGGTACCTGTGCTGAAAGGGCTAGTCGAATTTACCTTCTTCCTGCACCCACTTAGCATCAAAATACAATGGTGACCCTAATTAATGCGTTCAGCACTTAGGTCCACGAAAGAAGTGAATCGTTTATGAACATGCATGATCAATAAAAAATATTCTACCATGCAATGCCAAACAGCACTAACTGTTGTAAAGTAAGCAGTTGCTGCTGTTTGTGTTTGTGTGGCAACCCTGATATTCAAAGACATAATGACAATAACTGATGACTCGTAAAGTAAGCAGTTACAGATGTTTGTCTTTGCACACCAGCCCTCCCAGCAAACACGAGACGTTGAACCAATGCTTGGTTAATGTTGGGCCAGCGTCGTAGACGATGGGCCAACATTAACCCAGCATTGGTTCAACGTCTTGTGTTTGCTGGGCTGACGCTAAACATGTGTGACTTACCCTTATGTTACTCCTAATATGGATCTCGAGCAGTTTTTTCGGTGTTTCTGAGATCTCGTAAGTGCTGCTCGACAGGTAATTGGTGCATTTTCCAACGTAGAAATCCTCGTCGGAGTAGGCCTCGGTGACAAGGACCGGGCCATGTGGTGCAGGTAGTAGCACCACATACACCCAGATCAGGGCTCTCAGCATCACCACCCGAGGACGACAAGGCCTTATTCCTGGCGATGTGCTGAGCGGGACACCTTCAGTGAGACGAGCCCCCATTTTACACCGTCGTCCTTTCCAGCACTCTCTCTGGCTCTCTCTCTCTCTCCGTGCTACCGCTCGCAATCTCACACCATATCCAAGGAGATCCTGGTCGTACAGTAATGGTAAATCCGGAGGGCAGCGGAGCGCGGAGGCACGAGCACAAATTAATCCCAGTGACGCCGGCTATCCTGAGGTTGTGTGGAACGCGCTGGCCTGTGTGACACAGTGTGGTCCTGCAGCCTGCCGTGCAGCCAGCTGTATTAAGAGCCTCTCGCAGCAGACGACACACAGCCCGTGCTCCTGTCAGCAGACGACAGCCCTCCTGTTCCCGCCTCGCTGATCAAGCGCTGGCGCACTCTGGCGGACCCAATGCCAAATGCCATCCTGCAAAGGCAAACAGCAGTAACTGCTTACTTCGAAAGTAAGCGGTTACTGCTGTTTGCCGCTGTGGAGTATAGCTTAGTGTCATGACAACCGCTATAGTAATAACATAATAATGGTATCGTTTGATTTTTTGCAAATTTGCTGAAAATAAAAATTTGCAAATATGTTCTGAACCGGTTTCATGTATCTGTTCGTATTTTGCTTGTATAAGTTGGAGTGGTTTTTAATAATTTATTTATGCTTGATGCAAACAAATTAAACTACATTATCTACAATATAGCACAATATAAAAATAACATAAATGTTAAGAAAGAAATGATAAAAAAAAACATCAAGACCTGTTACTTATAATAGAATTTCAACATTTCATATTAAAAAGCTCCCTGTGTGGAGTTGCCTGCATGGACGAATGTTATTATGCGTGTCCATATTATGATTACCATTGAGCAAAGAATGAATCTCAATAACCTGCTAGGAATTTTTTAATATTTCAATTATATTTGGATTTGGCTTTATCTACCATTCGCAAGGTAGAGACAAACCATGTATTTGAACGATTTTTTCCCTCTTAGCTCGTGTAGAATAAATATCCTTGAATTCCCCATTCGCGCTATATTCACAGAACCGAGGACCTCAGACAAAAAGAAGATAAAAAGCTATTCGTATACGCGTGCGTGTCTGTGTGCGTGCGTGTGTGAGCGGTTTACGCATTGGGCTCATGGCAGGACTCCATATTATCACGTGTACACTGGATCATTAACCTTCCGATCTCTAGAGGTCTGATTCACCACCCAAATCCTTACTCAGGTGATGTATAAAGTCGTAACCTCTCCAACAATCAGCTTTGCGTCACCAGTTCACCATAGGCCAATTTGAAATCAGCAATTATTATATAAATGTTTTTGGTGACACAAATAATAACAAAATTCAAACTCGTTCGTGCGACCTCCGAAATTTGTGCGTGATGAATCTATATAATGCCTAAACAACAAAATTATTTAACAACGATTTTATTCTCCATCATGTAAAAACAAGTTTTGTGTATAGTAATTACTCATGGGACATTTAAGATCATTCATTAATAGGTCTAATGCCACCAATTAATGTATCTGATGCCAGCCATCGCCTTCACAGCCGACACGAGACTTTCACCCTATGTTGTTTTAATGTTGGGTCACCGTCTGCGACGGTGGCCCAACATTAAACCAACATTGGGTCATATTTCAGTTTTGATCGACACTATTACGCTGAGCGGCACACACGACCTTGACTTCTCGGAGTATTACTTTCATGTCTCTGATGGCGTGTCCATTAATGCCAGTTTCCTTATGTCCTCAACCTGATGTGTTGTCATGGTTACAATATGTCAGAATCCGCGAAATGGTGCCTTTGGGGAGTTTTTCGTGTGAGCCAACGTCTTATAAGCTATGCATTACAGTAGTGTTGGTCCAACGTTTTCAATTCCTTTGAGGCTCTGTCGTTTTATCTTTTGGAAAATCTGGAACAGTCATTTTCTCTCCAGTTTGGCTCGATATTTTTACATGTGGAATATTCTCCAAATTGTAAACAACACTTTATGGTGGAAGAGCCTGGCCGATTAATACATGTATATCAAAATAATATATTTAATGGATTAAAATTTACACAGACCAGATAATTATGTCATACATTCGTACACCTTGGTTACGAGAATGTCAAAGCTTAACATAATACATTTAACTGCAGCATGTACAATTACAAAATGAAATAAATGTATTTCTTACAGTTATTATCTGGTTACTAGCAAATTTTCCTAGTCCTATAATATTATGATTACATTTGTCTGATTTTTTTTTAATTTGTTTGGTTTTAATGTAATTCATATTTTTGTTTCAATCTGTTTAAGACCTGTTTCAATACTCAAGATAGTGCAACTATAACAATATTGGCAAACATTCATCAGACAAGGATGTCAGAGGCTGAATATATATACGTATTCAACTACAATGATTATCAATAACACAATTGTATTTTTTATCATTGTTATATGGTTATAGGCATATTGACCTAAATTTGTACTCTTAGCATGTTTTCATTTGTTTGATTTAAATATAATTTGTTTTTAAAATTTCGTTTTGATCTGTTTCAACTGATTCAGTATTTTATTTACGCATGTACCACGGACTCGTATATATGTATTTGCATGCATATTGTTTTCCAACTTGAACATCGAGAGAAAAGGACGAACCCCAAACTACGGTGTGACTGTCGGTGGTGCTGATCATTACTGCTCCAGGGCTGTGCATCGGAAACCGTACATATCTAGCCAGTAGGCGATCACGTTAATGGCAACCATAATTATAGGCTTACTGCAGATAAAACGACCCTTATATCGTCGGCGTAGAATCAAAAGTGCGTATCTCCAAAATGCTAATTTTTCAGGAGAAGCAAAAAACTTCAGCATATTTGCAATTTTAATGTTTTCTCTGTCAAATTTCACACGCACCTGACCAATACGATTTAAATTATCGTGTTAACTATTTTTAAAATAGAAATTGATTTTTCGCGCTGTAAGGACGAACAATTGGAGATAGGCAATTTGTGCATGACGACATTGACACTGATTGATGGACATAGGCAATAATTACAACCAAGCAGTACCATTGAAAAACGTTAGGATTACGATATTTTTGGAAACCTTATGATTGAGGAACACAATAAAAACACAATCGAAACAAGTTCTTTAGTCTGTGTCGGAAGGACCAGCTCCATATAACGCAAGGGTGTTGACACAGGGGGGAGGGGGGTAGTGTCCTCTTGGGTCGCAGAACAACAATTTTGATGGCCTGCTGAATCTGAACAGGGTACGAAAAGCGTTAAAATTCAGGAGAAAGGCCTTTATGCCCTCGGAACCGCATTACATCTAGCGTCTGGCACAAAAGGTTCTATAAGCCCCAAACCCCCATTAAGTCATGTTCCTCGTATATGCTCAGAGCAAGACGAAGGGCTAAGTAGGAAAAGCCTGACCAAAAGACTTTCAAACATTTTAGAAAAAAAACTTAATGTTATTAGGAGAACATTTCTTGATGGATGGGGCTGAGACTGAAAATGGACTTGAACCATTGCTTTTTCTGCGAGTCACTCAAGGGTCACAATGATCATGTGGAATAGATCATGTAGATAGACATGTAGTACATGCACCAAGTTCCGTACTTCTAATACTAGTTACGTTTTAAGTATTAGAAAAAACAATGATATTTTTATCATGTTTATTCAGTCAATTCAAAGTATGTCTCTATTGCAGAGTCTGACTTTATTGAAGAAAATTAACAACAACCAAATTGTCCTGCGCTACATGACACAGTCATGCATGAACACATGAATACGAGTTTGTACTCGTCAGTCAACATTGTATTTCTTCCCACAGACGGAATCAAAACTTTAAACTTTAAAAAGCGATCGTTGAATGCATAAACATCCTGAGACAAAAAAGATTTTAACTGCTTGAAATCATCATATAACTTTTTCTTTTATGTTATGACACAGTCTGAATCGGCAAGTCAAAAATTTAAACTCTAAACATCGATCTCAGCGTATAACACACAAGAGCTACAGAGCTACAAATCTTCAACAATAACTATATTTCATGCTTTTCGTTTACTGTACAAGCAATAGTACAGGTGCTAAGGCGATGTGGAGTTCAGATTGTGATAAAAGCACCAAATTTCACACACTTGTACATTTTGATTTCTTGAATGAGATAAGAGGAACACTCCAATCAATTTTGACCCATAAAATGGCCTAATTAGCATGTTTCAAAATGGCTGCGAAATCAAATTGAATCGGGTTTGTTTAAGAAATCTAGATTTGTTTTCTGTGATTCAATTTGCTTCTATGTTTTCTATAATTGTGTCTCAGTATGTTTGGATATATTTCTGATGCTTATTTAACTTGAAAACCGCCCGAATTAGCATAGCGGAATTATTATATTCAAATATTACATTAAAGTTATAATTTTAATTTGTACAGTTTATTTGACTGTAGACACCACTCAATTGAAGCTAAAATATCATGTAAGTAATCAAATATCTGCCAATTTGGATAACGAAATTCAAAATGGCCGCCAGCATTATCATATTTAAAAAGTTAGGTCAAACTATAATGTTCATGATAATAGTTTTTATTCATGATAATAGTTTATTGGACTGTATGCACTACTTAATTTGAAGCTAAATATTATGTAATTAATCAAACATCCGCGATATTTTTGTTATAATTATGTAAAGCGTTCTTAATTTTCTGACACGAACACATCAAGGTACATTTTTTTATATAAGATGCCCGCACAAAACGCTCGTCAACTGTGTGTGGGATTGGATTTAAATTTGCAATGAGAGTTCTTAAGAAACTTTAACAATATGAATAACACAAATGTATTGAAAATAAACTAGGTCTGTACTTTTTTACTTAAAATTGTTGGTGTAAATAACACTATCATCAAAGTAAATACACCATCATCAGTTTTGTTAATTAACATAAAAACAGGTACACGGTACATAGCTCGTTTATTCTCTTTTATAGGCAATATATTATATTATACCTTCTTGTCTAGCTGAGATGCGGATTCCGGGGATAATGAACATACTGCGTTTGAAACTTAAGATACTCAATATTAATCCATCTCAAATTCCCGTTATGTCAACCTTTGGATTGGTAAAAAAGCCTCAGGGAGTCAGGGAGAGCCAATTTATTATAAAATATACTTGAAGTTTTAACTACTGTAATACTTTTGAAACCACCAGACAGGTACAGCTCAAGTTTGATGTAGAATACATATAGGAGACATCACATCATATAGGAGAGAACAAACATCAATGTGCATATCACAAGCTTGTAGCAGGCATGGCGGTCCAGGTGTTGTATTCTACCCCCGACCAATCGAAGAGTGGTTCGGCCTGTTACATGACGCGATCGGCTAATCACCACCGTCATCCAGTTGTTATTTAAATTAGGGGGTAGAATAAGAGACTTCAGGGGGAATTGTGTCACCACAGCATCACCGTATATGTAGATGGCTATTCAAAGCTATCTGGAATTTGCGCACTTTCTGTGGGCCTAACTAAACGCGGAATTGGTGGCCCACTATTGTGTATGTTTTTGTTGAAAATTCTAAAAATCGGGGACCCGTTACTTTGTAAGTGAAGCCTCGATCGCCTGCTAGCGGTTATAAACTTGAATATTTAGATATGGTATAAAGATGATAAGATATTATTGACGAAGATACAAAATATGCCAAAATTGACCATTTTCGTGAAATCACAAGATGTAATCACAATATCTTCATTCCACTTTGCTTATGGCGGCCATTTTGAAAATATGCAGATTAGGATAATTCACGTGTTTGGTTACATACGTTTTATCTTCAATGAAGAAAATCATTTGCACATGCTGTTTGAGGCCATTTTGAACTCCGCTATTCTTATTTGGGTGGTTTTGGGCTTGTAAAATAATCATAAATATATCTAAATATTATACTAAGATTCAGTTACACGAGTCATGGAAGTAGCCTGAATAAAATCACAAAATACGGAGAACAAATCGAGATTTGACGTGAACAAAAAAAAACATTTTAGTTTTACTTTGCGGCCATTTTGAAATATGCCAATTAGGACATTTTACAGGTCAAAATCGAGTGGGGGGTTCCTCTTATATGATTTAGGAGATGAAAAGGCACCTGTGTGTGAAATTTGGTGCTTTTATCACATTCTGAACACCATGCTGGATTTTTTGACCTTAGCACCTGTACTACAAGGGGTATGCAAACCACAACTACAGATGAATCAATTCATCGTCGAATGCATGACTATCCTGTGTATGAATTAAATCCTGGTAATTTCGTGTTTTATAAATGAGTACAATGTTTATCCATTGAATCAGAATGAAGATAATGGCCAGTATAATTGTGTCATGCCATTTTACTACAAACTCGCGCGAATCCTTACACATCATAGTCACTTTTGATTATGCATATTTCTCTGCCTATGTCCACATTACACACATAAATGGACATACGCAATTATGACTCTTCGTAAATGACAGATTCGAATTTTTGATTCTTCAAATCCTGTACATAGGCATTTTTGAATCTCTGCCAATTGAGCAGTTGGAGATACGCATTTATGAAAAACGGCCACAGACATGTAGCAACGTTGCCATGGCAACCAATATTTTTTCTCAAGGTGCCCCCTCTGGTATATTTTCAGAAAATTTGAAAAAGTCAAAATTGTCAATTTTGGAGATACGCACTTTTGATTCTAAGCCGACGATATACAAGTTATCTCCACAGCGACAGAGGATTGACCCTTTAACCGCCACGTTATTCAATTGAAATTTTCACTCCCTTGAAGTTGTGCCTCGCTGACGCGATTCACAACTTCAAGTCAGTGAAAATTATTCAGATTTGACAAAATGGAGGTCAACTATGTTCAAATATTGCTGATTAAGGTCACGTTTTACCTTGAACATTTGACATTTAAAGTGATGATATAAAATGAAAATAACGAATATAATCGTGACCAGTGGCAAAAAGGTTAATGCTATCACTATGTTTTAAGTCCACCTGAAATACATACTAGTATTTTATCTTAATATATTAAAATATTTCTACTTTCCAAAAAAAGTTTCAATAAAGCAAAGATGTACCAAAGATATATATTTTCCAGAAGCAAACACTTTATCTTTATATTATGATGTTTTTATGTGTATTTTATTATGATGTATATATAATATATATATATATCAACTATTGTACATATGATAATTATTGTTTGAATATGTGTTTTCACTTTTTATGCAAATGCTTGTCATAAAACAGGGCACATATGCAAAATAGCCAAAGGCTAATTATGTTTTTACCCTGTATAAATATGTTTGAATAAATAAATAAATGAAGAAAATGCTCTGATACATTCTTCATTCAGAATAATAATATTATCAAGAATAATCAATGTTGGATCCGAGGAATAAACCAACCATGTTGGACTACTTTATAATAAATTGGATTTATCAATAATTTATTTTGAGAAACAAAATTGTACAATACACAGTCATGTTAATCGTGTGACTCAGCACACAAAGGGTCTGTCCAGCCATCTGTTCTATAAATAGTCCAGACTGTGCCCGGCGCACCGTGACAATTGATAGCTATTATCGTGTCCGGGCTTAAACCAATTGGTGTTCCAATGTTGTTTTAATGCTGGTCCACTGTCGCCGACAGTGTGCCAGCATAAAAACAACTATTTTTCATCGTGTCGAGATTGTTGGGCGAGCCAGGGCAATAACATTAGTCTTAAAGCTGAACTAATGATAGCAGACGTCAGCTTAACACTCAGGCGATGCTGGGCCAATGTTTGCCACCCTAGCCCGTAATTGAGCCAGAGTTGAACCAGTATGGCTTGTAATGGTTCCCCGTGACCTGTCAAGACACGCGTGTCCAAACAACGTCATAAGGTCATGTAAACAACACGTGCACATCCAAAATAGCAATCATGTTTTCGAGAGGTGTTTAAAATGGATTAGTTATGGGCAAATAGGATTGGTTTCAGCTTGTTTTTATTTGAATTTTTACAATGAAAACGTTTTTCTTGAAATTTAAGGTTGTATCGTAATGATACGTAATTTTTTGCCATTGAAATGTAGGTCCATATTACAATGGTATCAATTTTGTTCGCTACAACGATATTATCATGAATACAGTTATAATAATAAACGAATAATATTACTACTAACGTTATGTCCGTTTTCTAAAATTCCAGGGCAAATGGCAAAAAATGTTGCGTCAAACGTTTTGAGGTGATTGCAACTTCACTGGAAGAAAAAATAGACTTATAGGCCTATTATGGAACACAATGGTTAAAAAAACCTGTTTTATTTTCTCCCTTATCATGGTGTGTGGATTT
>OZ024916.1:44137419-44169919 GCA_964017125.1 Flabesymbios commensalis | reverse complement strand
AAAGTCGATCCCCGCAATGTAGACCCATGACAAAGGTATTCAAATGAAGCAGAAAGACTTAACTAAGACATTTATGATGAGCTCAAATTAACAAAAACCCTTTGGTCTCCATTGTTTACATTGAACAATTCAGCACTTTAAGGGTTAAAATACCAAATATTACATCAACGTAAACTTTAAGAATATAAAAAATGACACCTCTTTCTGTTCCAGCGCCGCATGCAGGAGATGTCCAGATGCGCCGTTTTAAACATTGTGCTCGTCGCAGTAATACAACTTTTTTTCGTTTAATTGTCACCCGCGTCTAATCCCAAATTGCAACTGACGCGAATCATGTTTGAATGTGCAGGAAAAAAAATGTAATTACCATTCTCCGACAAGCAAACGATGGTATTTTTTCTATCCCATCACATCCTGGCCGCGGAGATAGCTTCCACTCTACTTAAATGTGGGAACTCGCTATGCTGTCAGGATGTCTCATGTAGGTCATTGTTCATGTAGTCGACATGCTGAACACATAGAACACATACTAATAATAATTATAAGTGATTCAGTAGTGCAGTCACTGATTTATCTCTACTCATTGAGGGACATGGCGCAATGGTTAGAGCGTGGGGCTGTGCAAATGTCGCTGCCTGTCGTGCGGTTTCGAAACCCGCTTGGTGCAGGATTTTCAGAGTAATATTATGTTTCTCCCCTCTCAATCTTGGGGCATTATTTTGATGGTGTGTCCTTGGGAAAGGCACTCCACCTTCGAATACTTCACTTGACCACCCTCAAATCCTTCACTTGATTCAGGTGAAAATGAGTACCTAGTAGGACAGAAATGGCAATGTGTACGAAAAGTTCATTGCAGGACTGTATGCTCTCCGTGGAGCTGAAATGGCACACACATATCCAGTCACCAGGGGTGAATGTAAAGTCGGATGCTACTAGGTCTTCAGACTTTACATCAGATTTTAAACCTGCACCTTTACCTTTTACTTATAAGAAAATGATCCACGTTACCCCTTGATTGTAGGGACGCTTTCTCTAGAAAAACAAAATATTCTGTGGTTATGGACCAATAATTTCTTGTCTTTCAGCTATATAGAAAATATGTTGTTGTCTCACGCAGAAGTGTGTCTTCCAACAGTGACCCCCAACTTTCACCGGATGTAAATCACTGTGCCATTATATGTAGCCTATCAAAAAGAGAAGTAGAACCAATGTTGATTTTATGGTGGTTCACAGTCTACAAAAGTATGCCAAATCAACATTGGGTCAACGGCTGGTGTTAGCTGGTAATGTTAGCAAACACGAGGCATTGACCCAATGCTGGATCATTGACGGGCCAGCGTCGTAAACGGTGGACCAACAATGATGCAGTATTGGGTCAATGTCTGGCAATGCTAGTCAACGCCAAGAAAACTAGCTTACAACTGAAAATACAAGTTCGTGGAAACACTCTCGCTCTGATCCTTGAAGCACTGGAATACTTTCGCATAAACTATGGAGACCGAAGGGTTTGTTTCTTTTGAAATCATCATAAATGTCTTAGTCAGCTATTTCGGTTTCCTTTGAATACCTATGTTATGAGTCTACCACCATTATAACTATGGTTTACTCTATGCAGGGATTGACTTTAGTCGTCAGAATCTGACGTCTACAGACGTCAGATTCTGACGACTAAAGTTGATCCCCGCGCTGTAAGGGTTAACCCTATAAGCGCTAGGCACAACTATGATCGTTTTTTCTCTTTTTTATTAGCAGATGAAATCACTGTTATTGGGAATAAAATATGTGTTTCGTTTCATCGACATGTACAATTACCGGTCTTGAATTAACCCTTTCAAGCCTAAATTTACCATTGTCATCTTTATCCAATACAAGCCGCGAATTGCTGTCGCAATTCTCAACTTTTAGTGGATGAAGATGATTTGCGGTGGGTGAAAAATTAAAGACAATTACCATCTACTGTAGATCTGGAAATTTTCGCGTGTTTAAATTTTCGCGAATTTCCGATTTTGGAACTTTTCACGAAGTTTAGAATTCGCGATTTTTTCTTTTTCTTTAGTAGCGCTATTATAATTATACTTTTCGCAAGATTACTGAATTCGCGAATTTGTTCTCTTCGCGAAATTCGCGAGTATTAAACCCGCGCGAATATTACCAGACCTACAGTATTGGTAAACCTGTTTCATGGAAATATTCATTCTAAAACCCTTTGTTGTAGGAAAATTAAGTGGGTTTTCAGGGATGTAAAATGACGCTTTAATGCATCGTGAGAGCTTAAACGGTTAAACAAATATGAGTAATTTTCAACCACTTGAAGTTGGTAATTTCAGCCCCCTTGGAATCGCTGACAATGTATAATTATAATACGATCTGCGTGATGAAAAAGTTATTGCTGTTAGTTTTATGTCAGTGACACAATTGACATAAGAAACCATACAAAGCAGTGCACTGTGTGACCTCACTCTTAATCTTGCAAAAGCAATCTACGCTGACAATTAACCCTTTAAACCCTCACGATGCATCAAAGCATCAGTTTGCATATCTGAAGAATGATTTAATTTCCTACATATATGTTTTCAGAATAAAAATGTTCTTAGAACTGTTTTAATAATGACTATATATTTTTTTCATTTGTCATCCACTTCCAGTCGGCTTGTAGTGGATGAAGATTACAATGATAAATTCAGGCTTTAAAGTGCTAAGTGAATCTTGGAAATATCAAAAGGCCGAATGAGCAAAACGTGATGTAACGCGATATAGGCGAAGTATAATAATAGGCTTAAAACAGATTGATCTTTTTGAATATCAGATTAAACATCTATAAGGAAATAACATGATACGGGTGCAATTCTGTGATCAATGCTAACATGTATGTGATGTCACTCGAGTGACGCCGGAGGTGTAACGACTCATTTTCTAAGATTCAAGCATTTACTCAGCAAACACAAATACATTGAACAAATTAACCCTTTAACCGCCGGTGCCGCATTTTCCGGGTTTTCATTTTTATTAGCACATTAAGTACCACATTTTCAATTGTAAAAGATAAAATGTGACATCAAACAGCAAGATTTGAAAAGAGTTGACCTCCATTTTGTCAAATCTGAATAATTTTCACTCACTTGAAGTTGTGGATCGCGTCAGCAAGACACAACTTCAAGTGGGTGAAAATTCAAATTGAATAATTTGGCGGTTAAAGGGTTAAATCAATATTGGCTTAACGTCTCGTGTTGCTGAGTAAATGAAATGAAATTAATCGGGCTTTAGGCCTCCTTTGTGCACATTATAGGCTAATTTGGGCCAGGAGAACCTCCTGAGGATGATGAGATGATTGAGGTGACACTGTCCTCCAGACACAGGATTCGAAATTCGGGCCCTGGCGGTCTGAGGCCGAGCACGCTACCTCTTGGTCACGGAGGCTCCCCACAATACTGACTTTCACATGTGGATGGAGAAGAAACACTTTTTGTTTCTTACAAACCGCCGAGACCGGGAACCGAACCCCGAACTCTGGCGTGAAAGGCAGCGGTGCTAACCACTACCCTAGGGCCCACGCCCTGTTGGGTAAATATAGAGAGGGAGACATAATGTTTTGACATAACTATTACTGATAAGTGAATTATTTCGCATAAATATATAATCTATTAGTTACCGTTAGTACTGTAAAATATTAAATAAAAATTTAAAAAATACAAAGTTATTTTATTGTTTGGCCTAATTCCATTAGGCCTACGTGGACCTTCCAGTATACACCCGCATTAGGTCAACCTCTCGCGCTTGAATATTCAAAATGGCGCTATTTTTACCTTCTTTTTTTGACAAACGACACAAGAAGAAAAATAATAAGAATATCTTTTCCCGTTATCACCATAATCAGATAATGATTGTCAGCTTGTGATAATTCTGGTGGTGTAAGGTGATCTCAGAGTCACTTTCACTATGTCGGCCTTAGTCATTTCGCCCGAATAAATTAACTTCGATCAGTGATCTCGGTTATTTAGGTGATGTAGGTTAGCGTTTCAGCAAATTATTTTCTATTAGTATTTATTTATATAATTTTTTTTATTAAAGTAATATCGACAAATGTGTTTTTAATTAAGTAATATGGGTCAGTAAATTCGGTCATTTATTACACTGATCAAAGGTTAAGTTAATCTCAATGAAACGTTAAAAGTGATCTCGGCTAGGCAAAAATAATCTCGACTAATGATGGTGGTCATTTAGAGCAGTATTGACCCTTAGAGCACTGATGTCGACTACAGTGGACATTCTATGTTTTTTATCACCTGTATAACTCCTAATAACCAGTTGTTAAGAGTAAAATATACTTCCAATCTTGAAACACTGATATATATTGGAACTTATATTTTACAAATAACATACATTTTCAGTCACTCGAAGTTGTGTTTCGCGGTAGCGAGACACAACTTCGAGTGACTGGAAATTTAAATTGAAAGTTCAGTGTTCTGAGGGTTGAAACTAGCACGGGCCAAATATTGACCGATTCATAAGACGGATCAGGTACATTTGTTATAATGTAATCTCAGAAAAAGTTTTCTTAGCCAACGAAAAAGTGATCTTGGCCAGTCGAAAAATGATGTCAGCCATTGACAAAGGGATCTAGATCACTGAATGTTCTTAGCCACCGTAAAGCTCTTCTCATTCACTGATAAAGTGATATGGATTAGTCAAAAGTGATCTCGCCACGGAAAAAAATAAAATTGACCACTGCAAAAGTGATCACTGAAAAACGTAGTAGGCCTATCTGCGACTGAAGATGTGATTTCAGGAAAAAAAGGCCACTGAAAAAGGTCTTCTCAACCACTGAATAGGTGACCTTAATCATTGAAAGAGAAATCATGGCCATGGAAAAAGTGATCTAAGCCACTACAAAGACTTCCGTAATATGTGCCATTAAAAAAGTGATCTTGGTCAATGAAATTGTGAAATCATTCATTAAAAAAGTGAGCCCAGTAAGTTATTCTACCCCCAAACTTTAAAAACAACTGAGTATTGGCGTTGATTGGCTGATTTCGTCATGTGACAGACTGAAAAAGTTATATGGGTGATAAAGTGAAAAAGTGATAAGCGCCACTGAAAAAGTGATATTGACCAGTGAAAAAGTGATCTCGGCCACTAAAAAAGAAATGTCATCCACTAAAAAGGGATGTCTGCCATTGAAAAAGTGAACACAGCTGCTGAAAAAAAATCTAGACCATTTAAAAGTGATGCCTGCCTCTGAATTGTGACCGCAACCTCTCAGAAAGTAAGTTTGATCGGTTAAGTTGGTTAAGAAGTTGTATCTTCATGTCTGAAATGTAATCTTTTTCACTAAAAACGTGATATAGACCACTGAAATTTGATATCGGATCTCGGCATTTGAACGTGGTCTTGGCCTATAAATATCTACCAGTATATCGTGATCTCAATCACTGAGAAAGTTATCTCGGCCACTAAAAAAGTTAACTTGGCGACTAAAAGTGATCTTGGCCGCTGAAAAAGTGATCTCAGCCACTGTAAAGTGATGCCTGCCACTGAAAAAGTGACCTCACTCAGCCTCTAGATATGATCTCGGCCACTGAAAACGTGATCTCAGCCACTGAAAAAATGATCTCAGCACTTATATTCTGACCGAAGACAGACCAACTGTCTCTTTTGACTTCGTTTTGTCACATTTTGTGAGATAGTGGTGATCCGAGTTACCATGGCAACCACTCATTTACTAGTCGTGAGTATTTACTAGAAAGATACATATTTTTTAATGTGAAAAATATTCGTTTCTGTGAATCACTTTGTTTTTAACCGATATTGTGCTACATTTATTTGATTTTACAGATTACTCGGTTTGGAAGTATTAGGACTAAATCACCCTTCAAAAGAAAGTAAAATGAATGAGGTTTTAGGCTACCTTTCACTCTTCAAAAGACGCTTTTGACTTTCCTCTTTATACTTTCAAATATTTCTTGAAGTAACATCGATTTTGTGGAAAATGTGAGATCTCCGGTTATTTTATTTTATATTGTGTGAATACGTGACATTGGTTGTCATGGCAACAACTAATTCGGTACCGCCGAAAATGCTTCAATGAGCGTCGGGAGTAAAATTCTCAAACACTACCATCATCTTTTTTTCAACGCTCGTAGGGTACATACAAATAATTATTTATCATGTTGTTGTAATCTGTCTATAGTTATCATGGCAACCATTTGCATCCAACCGTAATATTTGGATACTACTAGAAACTAATAATATTATAACAATGTATAGCTCCACACAGCAATATTTTCAGATGGCAGAATGTGACTTCATGTCCCAGTAAACACAAAACATTTGTATACCATTTGTACAACGCCGGTCCAACGTCTTCGACGTTGGTCCAACATTGTATAAATGTTATACAAATGTTTTGTGTTTACTGAGGTGGCAGCCAATTTATGTTGTGAATCACCAACTGATAAACATCTATGTGCCATTTGCTATATTTTTTTATTTATCTTGGATTCCAACTGTTATGTCTTCAAACATATATTCGTTGATAATTGAGGTATCTTTACAAAGTTAAAGTTAGAAAGCTGAGTCATTGCTCTTCAAATACATGTTTCACTAAGTTTTATTACTGGACATTTTGGAACGTAGAGACAGATCACTTATTTTGATGTTCTACTGGCATCAAACAACTTTTAATTACATGTGTAAAACGAGGAATGTATCAAGGGCCTTCTTTGTCGCTATTCCACACTATAAAACTCTCTTCCTTCCGTAATTCGGACTGGTAAAACCATGACATTTTCCGGAACCATGTCAAAAATAAGAAATACGGGAATTTCGTCTCTATATCTAGCCTAACTGGTGAATGCGCGACACAAAAATTTAAAAACTTTTGCAGTTCTAGTCTATACACATGTTTACATCATATGGTCATATTAAGAAGCCAAAATAAAATCACCGATTTTTTATGATTTTAGACCTAGTCCCTTTAATGCAATTTGTTCCTAATGTAAATACAAATATATAATTATATTTGGCAAACTTAAAATACTTCACTCGTTGGAGGTTATTTGTCGTGTTGACGTTAAAAAGTAGACTGCCAAGCAAACCCATATCACATTTATAACACATCGGCCCAATGTCGAAGGCGTTGGGCCAACGTTGTATACATGTTATACAAATGCTTGGTGTATACAGGGGGTTCCCAGCAAACAAAACCCATCGACCCAATATTTGTTCAATGCTGGCCCAACATTGCAACAACATTGGAACGATGTCTCCTACTTGTTCGGTTTCGTGGAATGCATACCGTTCCAGAAACTAAATCGCAAAAACATAACGTCATTCTACACTCGAAATGTTCTCGGTGTGCTCCGAACTTCTCTTTACTGTTTTAAAGGAATAAATAAATAATCGGTCGTCGTCCACCCACATTAGATAATTTATCTGATCCATGTAAGCGTTTACATGCGTCACATCAAGGTGCTTCATGCCGTATATCAATTTGCACAATCATGTCCCTGTGTATTTTGCATACGTTTGCGGGAGACGTGCACCATTTCCTGAGAAAATAGCGGACTAACACAATGAAGTGAATACAATCCAAATTTTCACAGTGTGCATTATGAAGCTCAAATATACTAAATTAGAAGAAGGAAATATAGTTTGCTGGTATTGACTAGTTTCTCAACCGTTTTAATTCTTTGACCAACAATTATTTAATAATATTGCAATTTTCACTCATTTGAAGTTGTGTCTCGCTGACGCGATCCACAACTCCAAGTGAGTGAAACTTATTCAAATTTGGCAAAATGGATGTGAACGATATTAAAGTCTTGTTGATTAATGTCACGTGTTATTTGTAAAATGTTTAAAAGCTGGTAGTTAATGTCATAATAAAAAATAAAAAATATAATCGGAACCGGCGGGTAACCCTTTAAACACGAGGACCCTCTCTAGACGTCAGAATCTGACGTTTAACGTCGGTCCTCGCACTGAAAGAATTAAACAACAGAAAGAGCTAACGAAGACAATAACGAGAATAATTTCAAATTGAAAAAAAAACCCTTGAGCTCCTTACAAAAATATTTCAGTGATGTGAGGGTTATTCACCTTATACCTGCTAGCAGAAATAGATAAGATATCTATTTCTGCTGCTAGTGATGTAGCGCACGAATATATCTCGTTGTAATCATGTAATGCTCAACTCGATTTAATTTCCTCCAGAAAAGTTCGGCTCTGCCCAACAAAAACAAAACATCTGTATGACATTTGTATAGCTTTTGTACAACGTCCAACATTGTTCAAAACTGTGAATACAAAGCTGTATCAGATCTGTACCACAATTCTGTGAAACGCAGTGACGTCACCGGAAACCGTTTCGAATGGGAACTCAGTAAAAAGAAAGCTATATAAGGCCCCCTCCCCCATACTTTATTGTATTAGCTAGCTCGGTGACAACAATGGAGGTCAAGGCTATCGAGTTTCAGAGAATAGTATTTTGACAAACTGCTCAGCTGTGTCTACGATGTCTTCAGAGTCGGAGATATCAAAAGGGCTGCGTGTGAGGAGCGCGTAGTGCGGGGCCCTGCGCGATATTATCGTCGATACACTGGTCTCAACCTGAACTCGATGAGGCCGCCATGAACGTGATCGCCTAGTCACACTGAGAAGGGAGTAACAATGATGTTTCTCTGAAAACCCCACACGAGAACAGCGAGGATGGAACCCGGGACGCCTGCATGACTGGCGTGGCAGTCAGGCGCTCTAGCCATTGCGTCACGTCCCCTTATCTAAAAGAGCTGCACATCACTTAATCTGATTTAGTAGATAAAGACTCAACAAACCCAGTTAAGGGCAAAACACACGAGCGCGAACGCGAATGCGAGAGAGCGAATATGCACGCGACAAGCAACGTGACAACAGGCGCAAAATTCGCCTGACTGTGTACACACCAACGCGAATACCAACGCGAAATGTGAGGCTTCTCCCCTTCTTCGAGGCGAAAATCAGTTTTGAAAATGTTCCCGTTGCCATTCACGCTCGCCTTCGCGATTGTTTTGGCAATGATCAATTAGTGGGTTTGATAATTGAAGCGCAAAACATACCAACGCGAATTCGCGCGCGAATTCGCGTTGGTATGTTTTGCACTTTAATCAAATTGTCAATGATTGAACACATTTTTCACTTTCAAAGACCATTATTTTAGTGTCAATAAAATCTGCGCATGGACACGATTAGCACTGAGGCGTGTTAAATGCGGCTAGAATACAACCCTGGATCGAGGCCAATCTAAAATATTTACACAAGTAAAATCGCATTTATCGTTGTTACCAAAGCAAGGTATTAAGTATGACATAATACATATCAAAATATCAGATACCTCTCAGCAATATAAACATGTGTCACTGTCTGAGACGCATCGCTGTTCAAAGCAAACAGCTGTTACTGCCCTCTTGAGCAGTAAGCAGTACTGTTCTGCTTTTGCATGACATTCTGTTGGAAATGTTTAATTTTTTCTTTAAAATCTGCACACGTGCTTGAAATGAATGCTACCTTTATATTAGTTGAGCTAACTATTAACGTACAACAGCATAATGCAGTCTAAGGAAAATGGAAGTCAATAGTAAGTCGACGTTGCCAAAAAAAATCGAAAAGTGGTCGTGAGAGCCACCTGGTGACTACTGGTTTTTACCCTGCAATACTGTTTCGTTGTATTTTCTGTTCCAGTCATTTCACAATAATCAATTTAAGGCCTTATAGGGCCAATTTCTCTAACATTATAATTTACAAAACATGTAATGATACACTAATTCAAAGTGACTAATGAGTAGGCCAAAAATGAGCGACCGAACTTCAGCCTTTGCTTATTCATTTGAGACTGACATTGCTGACGCAATATTATTGTCAGTTTGAAATTAATAAATGGAGATAACTTTCATAAACTAAACCTGTTATAATAACGTACAGCTGATGCGATGTGCATCTGAATATTTCATAAAGGTACGGTTATTAGAATAGTAATTTGCGAGAAACAAATTTATGCGTTTGAAACACTCGACGGCTCTGTGGGGGTTAACTTATTTAGATGCCTTTGTCATACTATGCTGAGACAATCCAGCAAACACGGGACGTTGACCCAATGTTGGGTTAATGCTGATCCGCTGTCTACGACATCGGCCCAACATTAACCCAACATTTGGTCAACGTCCAGTGTTTGCTGGGATATGTATATTATATGTAGGCATTTAGTACGTTGTGTTAAATTGCCTATTATTACACATCCTTACAAAACGTGCATGTAATTATGAGAAGGTATTCTAATAAATACATCTCGGGGAACAATACGATCAATTTTGGTATGCCTACCATACTGTTGGGGGCGGGGGCCCTAGGGTAGTGGTTAGCACCGCTGCCTTTCACGCCAGAGTCCGGGGTTCGGTTCCCGGTCTCGGCGGTTTGAAAGAAACAAAATTGTTTCTTCCCCATCCACGTGTGAAAGTTAGTATTGTGGGGAGCCTCCGTGACCGAGAGGTACCGTGCTCGGCCTCAGACCGCCAGGGCTCGAATTTCGAATCCTGTGTCTGGAGGACAGTGTCATCTCAATCATCTCACCATCCTCAGGAGGTTCTCCTGGCCCAGTTTAGCCTATATGTGCACAAAGGTGGCCTAAAGCCCGATTCATTTCATTTCATTACCATACTGTTGGTTCATTCGTCATCCTTCGATCCACATATTACTAGCTGACACAATGACATAATGTTGTCATAGACTGATTCGTTCCCTTTGATATGAAAGGGTGTATCTGCCACTTTGTAAAGTGGCAGATACACCCTTTCATATCCAAGGACGAATTATGTTTCTTCCATCGTTTCAAATATCACTGAAAACTGTGGGATCTCGGCTACTTGTATTCACATGAGTATTCCTGTCTGTGACGCTGTTCCAGCATTGAACCAACATTGAGTAAACGTATCTTGATTGCTGGGCAAGTGATATCAAAGGAAAACATTTCCCAACATACTCCACTCTCTTCGCTCTTCGCTAAAATGGCTCAGATATAATTATGTGAGATAGTTCATGGCTTGAATTGATGTATGTATACCAGAAACAATATCAGTCTATTTGTCAATACACCACTGTGATATTAACGGGGGTTAGCTGCATTATATTTTTGCCACATCATTTTATATTTGCAATGGCTGATTCACCAGATGTCGCTCTGCGCAAGTCTTTTTATTTCGGTCTTCACAGGTTACGAGATAGATTCTGTTTACGGTTTAGCTTACTTACCTTTCATGTCTGTTATTATTCTTGTATTGTATTCTTCCTTTCTTACTTTCTGCCTGCCTGTCTCAATGCTCGTTGTTTGCTTGATATACCTAATGTGCTTATAAAAAAATGCATAATCGGGACAGGCGATTAAAGGGTTAAATTTTCAGTAAACTTTAGCGCCATGAGCATCACATTGTTTCAGGGTTCGTTCTGGTGCTTGAATAACGTGAAACTGTTTGAATAAATATGCAAGGCCTTGAAAGTGATTAAAAATGCACAGGGCCGAAGTCTCCCGATTTCTGCTGATTTTCCGCTTGGTTTGCCGTCTTCCAAATTTGCCTGTCAATCTCCTTAATTTCCCATATTTCATTCTTGTTTTTAATTATTATAGAAGTCACCATTTTAAATAGCTATGCAGTTATAAATTTCAGTCAGAAGCCCCTAAAAAATGCCACCAATTAGTATCTATAATTCAACTATTTCTGAGTTTACTTGCGGGGCAAATAGACAGTGAAATAGCAATCTGGTAGAAAATAATCTTTCAGCCCACCCCCTTCCAGATTGAATCGTCGCTCTCTAAAAAGTACATTTAATTATACCATATTTAGAACAAATCACATACTGTGAAATTACCCGTGCAGTGCAGATGTGCTTTATTTTAAACAAATTATGTGCTGTAAAATTGCACGAAAATAAATTATTTGAAAACTTCAAAGTTAATGTGTATTGTACAAACAATGATTTACCTGACAGTAAACAAACTAAAATTCAATGGATGCTCCATTATGCTCAAGATGAGACTTGTAATATACGTGGAAAGCCAAAATGCAGTAACTGCTTATTTTTCTATTAGGCAGTTATAGTCATTTTTTTCACTTTGCAGAGCATTAGGCATAATGATGAATGAAAACTTTAATTCAAATGCAAAATATTATTGCTCTGAAGATCTACATGACTTACATGTATCCATATACATATATAATACCTCAAGGTTGGGCCAAGTACATCGACTCAGTATTTGGGTACAAGTACAAGTACATTAAAAATGTCCAAGTACAAGTACAAGTACAGGGTTTTGCGAAATGTACTTGGGTACAATTATCAAGTACCAAGTACAAATGTATAATATAACGCATAAAAATATAACAGTAAATGCATAAAGTAAGAAACAAAGGTCGTACCGAGTTGAATAATTTGTTTATTCATTGCATATTGTAGTATTGAATTACATTAATAGTCAATGTGAGCTCAATAAATTGTTTATTCATTGCATATTTATGCAATGAAAGATATTAACAGTCAATGTGAGACCAATAAATTGTTTATAATTCATTGCATATTGGTGTATGACATTCACAGTCAATTTGAGCTCAATAAATAGTTGTAAATTGAATGATATTAGCAGTCAATGTCAGCTCAATAAATTGTTTATCCATTGCATATTTGAGTATTGAATGCTATTATACAGTTTTTCATTTCTGTGAATTGCATCCGATGAATATATGTTTTTGAAACGTTGGATCGCTCAGATGGCATCTCTCTGTTTGAAATACCTTGCCGGCAATACTAAAAAGTCTCTCGATTGCAACGGATGATGCAGAGACAGGTACTCTAACGTTTGCTTAAATTGGGGAAGACATTTCTATTTGCGTTCCAGTATTGAGGAGGATCACTACTATGGTCCATTGTGGGTTGACTACAGCGGGCACGGCGCAATGACCCAATGCTGCCTTATTGCTGGCCGCTGAGTAATCATCGACAATGTTGATCCACAACTAAAACAACGTCTCGTGTTCGCTGGGTGCAGTACAGAGAGGTATAAAAAGCAAGTACTCGAAAAAATATACTTAAGTACAGGTACATGTAAGTACAAGTACCGCTGTACTTGGCCCCAACCCTGATACAGGCCTGTAATTTTTCAGTTCGTTTTTAGGAAGAGATGCTTTTTGAAATTTTGAGGAAATGTACTAGTGTCCATTGGAATGTTAATTATGACAGTGATGGGATTTATCTATATGTCAAGACAATTTTTCAACACGTTTGTAGGAATGGTGTCCAGATCACATGATTTTGACGATGACCTCAAAATAAGCTTTTTAATTTCATCTTCTGACGCACTTTCAAAAACGATCATTTTGGATCTAATTTCTGTTTTTTGCACTGGTGGAATATTCTGTACTTTTTCCGGAAATTTGGAACGGATATTTTTAGTTTTATCCACACAATACTTGGAGAAATGATCACAGAGTGATTTTACTGATGTGAATTCTGGCAGAGCTGGCGGTGGAATTTTATGCAGAATGTTACTTATTCAGTTCCATAGACGATGGGGATTGTCCGAATTTTCTGAAATAACCTCAGCTTAATATTTCGATTTAACTTTTGTCATCATTCCATTACACAGGTGGCATTGGTGTTTGTAACGAGAACGATCTAGATGTGTGCGAGATCTGCGCCATGTTCGTTCGAGATTGTGGCGAAGGGTTTTAGCTTATACTATTTCCGGAGTCATCCATGGAGTTGGTGTTTTTTTTGGTGTTTTCTTTGTACTCACAGAGCGTGTTTGTCTAAAATAGCGCTATGGACAGAATCATACTGTTGACATAGTGCCGATAGATCTTTCTCTGGTGTCTTTATTAAATCCGAATTGAGAATATCTGAATGAAACGATTCGTAATAATATTTTGTTTATTTTTCGAAAAGATATTTTGTCCTTGTTCAATTTCGTCTTACATCAGTCAATTTCAGATATGACCGCAAGATGGTCTGAGATACCTGCTGCCAAAAAACTGATTTGATAGAATTAGAAATGCGTTTCGTGATTAAAAGATCTGGCCAATGGCCATGGACGGTAGTTGGAAAATTAGCATGTTGCTTAAGATCGAAACATGTGAGGATTTCATTGAATTTATTGATTATTCCATTTGAGTTATCCAGATGTAAGTTGAGATCTCCCAATATATACAAATTGTCATGCTGTGGAATTATGCTCTCTAGTAAATCATGAAATTCAGAAAATATAAACCTGTACCGTTAACGGACGGAAAATCCATACACCACCAACCTATGATTTGCTCTTTGATATAAGGACTTCGTTAGTCTCCGGATATGTGATAATTAAACGCCATGTCCATTCTAATGCCTGTTTAGTTATATATTCGCCAGGTGGCCTTTATCTTGACCATCTCTATATCGAAGGCGATGTTTTTTGGGTATAAGCCTTAGTCCGCTAATGGTTCACAGTTTAACGCCAAGGGACACTATTATGATATTATTTGTTAGACTGCTGGTCATCGTAACTGTGATAAAACATCACGTTTGATACAGTGACTCTAGAGATGATAACAACGGTGGTAACTGTGTCGTGACTACTCAGTGGATACGCGACATTGAATTTGTGGAGTCTGGGGGCTGGGACGACATCGGCATTGAGCCATAATATAGGTCCAATTATTAATATGTCACGTATTTACTAGTTAAAGCTGCATAGCTGTTTTGCTTATTTTAAACAAAAGATCAATCCACGGAGAATGGTTTTTTATTTTTTTTTACTGCTCTGGTTACTGAGTTATTAGGGATTTAAGTTTGTTGTTTTTTGCTATTGTTGCCCCACCAAAACAAAGACATGATCACAGCGGAGTAAGACACATTGTCTGTATAAACAGGACATTAAAAGTACCAAGTGGCAGATAACGGTCATCATTAAAAAAAGAGTGGAAGACTTTTAAAATTATTCTTATTTTTTAAGTGATCATAGATACATTTCACAGTACAAAGTGTATTGTCTCATGTCAGTTAGACATATCTAGAAGTTATTACTTTGTGTGATATGAGTCATATCTGCATATAATGTCATGTTTAATTTCGGTACCGATATAGAGAATGTCACTCACTTGAAAAAGAGGACCCTGTTTGAGTATGGTACTTTTAAGTGTGGGCCAGCATCTGAGCCTTTGGCCCGCCATTAAGACGCTCTCCCCCGACCGTGAGAAATTGCAGTCCGAATTACACCAAATTCAGAGTGATGCTATGAGTGAATTTAAAGTGAATTTTGAATGACAAGAGAAACACGATCTATAGTGACTATGCTATTCGAAAATATCAGACTATTTTATTTCATCGTTAGTCATCACATACAGTTATATAAATAGCGAAATGCGGTAAAATAAAATAATTGTAAAAAAAACAGCCTTTACGGTACCGGTAGCTGAGTTCCTAGCAAACAAGAGGCATTCAACCATTGATGAGTCAATGTTGTACCAGCGTCATAGAAGCTTGGCCAACATTGAGCCATCAATGTGTCAGTGACTCGTGCCTGCTGAGTTATCATAGGGGCTGACCTAGTCTCAGGACACCAACCGGCGGTTTGTGTGAGCTTGGCATCGCAGCCAACACGAGGCATTGATCGGATGTCAAGTTAATTCGGGGCCATCGTCTACGGCTCTGGCCCAGCGATATACCAATTCGGCTCAACGTCTCGTGTTTGTTATTAAGAGGTTTGATGTTGGTCTAATGTAACATTATATTGGCCCACAATTAACCACTATTAGTATTACTTACATATTGTACACAGACGGACCGATTTACCACACCATATAATTTGATGGTGTATCGCGTCGTGATCTAATCCAGCTACATTTACATCGATTTTGTCCATTTATAAAGCCTTTAAAAATATATGAATGATTGTGTTGAACATTTTAGGTTATTTCGGTCGAAATAAACAAAACAGTTATGCAGCTTTAAATTATGACGCTGGTCCTATGGTGGTTCACTGATGAGAACCCGCTCCGGGGCTGTTCAAACATATTTGACCTCCACAGGTAAAATGTCGCGTTCCAGCAAGCAAATAAGAGACGTTGATCCAATGTTGGGTCAATGCTAGTCCAGCGTCGAAGACGGTGTGCTAGCATTGGCCCACCCTTGGGTCGTGTTTTCTTAGATGTTTTCTGAGCCGTTCCCAAACCATGACAGAGCCTTACCACTAGTAGGTAACAATGGTGTGTTACGTATAGGCCTACATAATTACATTTTTCTCTGATCTCATCATGCTCATAGTAATAAAACACATTTTCTCTCCACTGCCATGCAAAGACAGAACGTAATATCTACCCACAACAATGCCTTTTCGGTATGAGTAGGCAATTTGTTACCATGTGAGATCAGTCTTCGTACACCCCCCCCCCCCCCCCAAAGAAAGTCGCAGATTAGAGTTACTATTTTGTATTTGTAACGTTACTAACGAAACAAATACATCTGTTTGTGTGTAGTATTTCTCAGTAGCCCATAAACCTACGTGACAGTCATTTTAGCCAACAAGATCAATAAGAATCATACATGTCTGCTGATATTTTTTATTTCACACAATTAAATTCAAACTATAAGGATGCTGCTTCAAAACTGTAGCAATGCCTTTGAAATTGATGCAGCTTTAAAGCAATCTTAACGCAACGTTTCATATATAAAATGTATAATTTATATATCACTGGTTTCATTTGACACACTGAAATCCCCTCCTGTACTGTCATGCGAAGACTGGTAGTTGCGATTTATTTTAATGGCAGACAAATTGGCTTTATTCCATGTATATACCACATGACCCGCCCGGTCAGCTGACAACGCTCTCGGCCAATGGCATTGCTTCTTGCCAGAGACGATGTTTTCTACAAAGCGGCCATCTTGACTGAACCTACTTATTCTGTTATTCAAGCTGTCTGCCACAATGACATGACCTGTATTATCAATACATACTCCATGGGGATAGTGAAGATAACCATCTTTGCACCCTTTTCCTCCTATGGTCAGTAAATGCTGGCCATTTTGATCAAAAACCTTTACGGTGTGCCCGTCACAATCTGAAGCGAAGAGTCTTCCGTGGTCATCAAGAGCCAAATACCAGAAATTGCCTTGTTCTCTAATCTCCAACTTACAGCGTCCTGTCGGCTCGTGTATACTGATAACATCATTACAGTGAGTCAGTATTACATCAGCAGATTGTGTTATTGCCAGGCCATAAGGACAGAACGCTTCTGACAAGAGGTACTCACTGGATTCTTCAGAAAAGGATCCCATTGACATGCCTTGTTCGCTGAATATCCTGACACACTTGTCCTGTTGATCTGTTAGCCATATCTGGCCATGGGAATCACTTGATACACATTGAGGCTTCAGCTTCCAATCTCCTAGTATCCTTGTCAGCTTATCCTGTTGGATTTTTCTTCTTAGAAATCCCTGCGAATCCATCACCAGCAAACAGTGCTGTCCTGGATCAGCCACAATTACATCTCCCTTTTCAGTAAGGCTTAGACCTTCAGGACATACTAAGGATTCCTCCCCAAGACCCCAGCAGTAGTCATATCCAGTGACGCTCTTGAAGGGATGGGAATATCCAGATCTAAATGACTCTATTCTGGAGACAGTCAAGCTTCTCCGTGTAGTAGTGGTGATGGTACTGGACTGTAATGTACTGGCAGTGACACTTGGGCCTTCGGTCCCACCAGAAGACGTTCTGCTATTCCCACAAGGAATTGTTACCTCAACTGGCAGGTCTCTATGAAGGTCTTCTGCAGACAGAAGCAGGTGCTGGTCAGCTTCATGCGTCGCCAACCCAGCTTTGAACAAACAATTTTTGGCTGGATCAATAAACATGTCCTCAGCAGCCTCTGCAGTAGCTATGAACTTAACAGATTCTTCACTTCTGAACCTCCTCTCAGGAGTGAAATATCCAAACATGTTCATCCTTGTTTTATAATCCGTGTAATATTGATCAATATTAACTTTGTCATCATCCCCGCTGTTCGGCTCCTCTGTGTCAGATGTACAGCTTCGTAAACAATGCCACGACTTTTTCTCTCGTCTCAGTTTCTCATTTGGGATCTTCATTGCCTGATCTTTCATTTCACACTGAGCAGTCGAGGGAATTAGATATGATTTTATGAATAGAACACAATAAGTGTGTGCTTTTTGGCAGGTGCTAGAGTGATTATGCAATTAAAATGACACAAATCCTTCATGAATATCGATGATGTCCGGGGCAACAAATAAAGAGAACCTCGTGCAGCGTATCATTTCAAGGTCCTCAATAATTTCTAAACAGAATTTTATCAATGTACAGAGTTTACTACTTGTATAACATGCTCATGTTATAGTTGGACACCTTATCTTTCAAATAATTGTTGTCTTGTAACAAAATAATCACGAAAAATAAACTCGTTTCACAGATAATTAATATCCTGAAGTTCTCTTCATGTCACCGTGATTTGCTTTTATTATAGCACTCCTGGCAATATACACTGCTCTTAATGATAACGTACAGCACTCAACGTTATCACTGCTGTCAAATAACAAAGTAAAAGCAAATGTATTTTCTGCTGTGAAAGAGTAGCCTGTATCAGCTGACAGAGTCCGTTCTTTCTCACTGGTGCGATTCCTTGCTGGTGGTAAGTAAGCTGGTAAGTAGTCAATGACATTTTTTCTGTACCGTTGAGTTGGTTCTCTACTTGCCTGTATTTAAGTGGCTATTTGTGACTGCCCCTGCCACTTACAGACCCTAAAGAAAATAAACATTGAAGACGTATAGTCCCTGGTTTCTTATCTTATGCTGTCACTACAGTAGCTGGTCGGTCATTATATGTACAAGCTAGTACACAGCGTTATTATTGTAAGGCACGAAGCCAAATATCTAATCGACACATATAAATGGTAAGGATTAGTAGGCCTACTGTAGGATCAAATATAACTATAGAAAAGTTGCTTATCGCAAAAACATATATCTTTTTAAATCCCGGGGAACATCCACTGTGAAGACATTGTTAACCCTCTCATTGCAGGGCAATCATAGATGTATATACTGGTCAAACTATAATAATAATAAAAATAGTAATAACAACAAACTTTATTTATAGAGGGTAGACCATTTAGTACATCGTACTAATTTGCAATGGGCCAGCTTTATACACATGCAATAGTACAATGAATGAAATATGTACAAAAACTAATGGTAAAATATAATACAGGATTATAATACAAACTATTATGCAATATTTAAAAAGACATACATAAACTTACACTGTAAAAAGCATCATGTCCATTTAAGAATATAATAAATGAATTATTTTTTATTTTAAATTTATTATTCATTTATTGCTATATATGTACATGATACATAATAATTAGATATAATTGTAAAGATAAAAAAAACTATTGCGATATTGTATAAATATTTTTCCCGCACCAAAATCGGAGATAAAATAACTACATAATTTATTATATATTGTTTCGATGTATTAAAAAAGACCAGAAAGCGTAGAATTCTAATTAGAAGTAGGGCCTACTACGAATAGAAGGCCTACAATAAAATATAAATTGTATTTTTTATTATACATCATATTATGATTATGATTGAATGTACAACACAAAACAAAATAGCGAAGAATGATTTGTGAGACTATGGCATGCGAGACGTGGAAGAGGTCACCATGGTTTGAGCGTATCAGCGAAAGCCGCCGTCCAAAATTCGAAACAGACATGGACTACGTTCCACACTATTGCCATGATTACTATTACAAATTTGCCAAGTATGTCCTGACGATGTCATAACGTGGAAGAGGGCAATCTGGTTCGAACATTGTAGTATTAAATACATGAAAACTGTATCTTAAGTTAGTTTAGTTAGTTAGTGAATGTGGTGCTATCAATCACCCCGTTTACTGAAGTCATCATTTTGTATTCGCTAAATATTAAATAATTTAGTATAAATGTAGGTATATGTACTCTACATCTGAAATTAAACTACTTAATTAGTACTTGTCTTTTTCAGAAGCCCATATAACTACACCTGAAGTGCAAAACACGGTAAATGTTTGACAGTTCTTGAGCTAAGGAGTAGTGGAGCACCCTTGAAATAGTTCAGATGATCCTTCACTTTAACACTTTTATGGTTAGGGCCTACAGCTTTTTAACTGCAAACATGTGTTAAACCAATGTCAGTTTGATGTTTGTCAAGCGTCGCAGACGCTTCACCAACATAAAACGGACATTGTGTTAAGGTTTATCTCTAGCTGATACAGCACAGGCTACATACATGTAGTCATCTGCTAATATTCGCTAAGCGTCACCCCAAATCCCAATGAAGGTAAAATGTTATGACAACTACAATCTTTTTATGTTAAGGCATGTACATTTACAAAAAAAACACATTTGGGAAGTTTTACGATCACATATGACTGTAATTCACTTGGCAGTTTTGGATGGTTTCACCAAAAATAAATGAATTGTCAAAAATATATATTAGGTCAAAGTACATTTATATCAAATAAACATAACGATACCTGAACCACCACAACTGGCTAAATGTTTTAGTTATGTTTATACGTTTTTACTACATGATTGTATGTAAAATAATATGCAATTATCTCTGTGTAAGCATAATAAGTGAAACATACTATTAGCGCCAATTACGTATCGGCACGACTATCATAACGTATCTTAAATGCGTCGTTTTCGTATAAAAATGTTACTGTGATTTGACATAAATTTTGAATTATTTTCATGTTATCACTTCTGGGTTGTAAAATGGTGTTCTATGTAAATAGATGTAAAGAATGTATGTAGTGTAAACAAATATTATATAATTATACATCTCATATTTTAGTTTTAGTGTCATTTATCTATTAACCCTCAATCAACAATATATTCAACAATATATGAATATTTACATTCCACTCAAACCTGACCTATACCTCGAGTTAACCTGTACGTGTCAAGTTATATGTATAGCCCATCAATCATAACGACCTTCATTTATATTAACTTTATTTCTGGGACACCAATAACTGATACGCCACTTTAGTGCATATATAGGTAAAATTGGACCATGATGACAATATGATTTAATCCATCAGGCATGGGCCATCCCAGGAAACACTGCTGCTGTGTCGCAAACGGTGGGATGACATTGGTCCAAGCTTTTAACTGATCCATTTTTTATATTAAACCAGCTGTTTGTATGATATCAATTTAGTCAAAACAGCGCTTGGACTGTTTCTTACAATTAGTGTACAATTAAGTGTGTCAAATGACGTCACCTGAAAATAAGTGTCATTAGTAACGTTATCAGGGTTATCAAAGATAGATAAGATCAGTGTACGGTGATAACGTGTGTAAACAGTCATCGATTAAGAGACTTTGATAAAGTTTGACATCAAATTCTGTGCGTAGCAAAATGGAAGCTCTGACGCAACGTCATCAGGGATCCCACCCAGCAAACCGATGCTGTTGAAACAATGTTGTTTTAATGTTGGGCCAGCGTCGTAGACGGTGGCCAAACAATAAAACAACACTGGTTTAACACCTCGTGTTTGTTGGACAGTAGCTAGAAGAGACCATTGATCTCCTTTATTGATGTACGAGAGCTGGTCCTTTTTATATAACCCTTTGATCGTCAGTATCAAATATGATACTATTTTTATTTTTCTATTAGAATATCCAATACCAATATTGACAGTAACTATGATGCCATTCGTGTTCAATCAGCAAGACGTTCAAATGCTTGCTAGCATAATTACACCAATAAGTAATTGCATCCACTTGAAGTTGTGGGTGGTGGGAACGTAACAACTTGAAGTGAAAAAACGCTACATTTCTTATGTTTTGACAATACAATATATTTGTTAAAAAATGATCATATGTAAAGAACAAATAAAATATCAATTATAAATTGTTTCAGTCTACTTTTTAAAAGTAGAGTTATATTTCATTGCTTCATCTTGAAAATGCTGATCACATTGCTTCAAATGAGTGATAATTGACGTCACACATAACACCACTGAGTTAACTTACGTTACATCCAATCATTGTACCTCACTACCTTACATTATTTTTTGCATTGTATTTTTCTATGTATTTAAATACTTTATTTTATTACTATGTATTATTACCTTTAATATTGACTATTGGTATGTACTATTGCATATTCCACGCCATGTATGGCCCGAGTTTAATAAACTATTGTCCAGTGTCTATTGTCTACAGATCCAACGCACATCTGTTGTCAAGGTCAGATCAGTGGTCTGACTGTCAGACCTGATACGGCAAGATGCATAACATATAACAACATACAACAAAACAGCACAACAAGGCACACAATTAACTGGAGAGACAAAAAAACAAAAACAAGAAGCTTATTAATATAACATTACATTTCGTAACTGAATAGCACAATATACAGAGGCCGTATTTCTTAAATGTTTTCTTTTTCACCGCTTAGAATAGCATGACTAACATACTCAGGTTTCTGAAATAATGAAGGTTTAAGGAGTATCTTTACTTTACAACACCTCTAGCCAGTATTATTCCCAAACGAATTACAATACACATTGATAAACAAACTCATTCATAGTTGTAGGGTAAACTCTTATTATTAACTTACAAAACCTTCTATGTACTTGTTCAATTACATTCCTCAAATAAAAACTCCAAACTGCGCATTAATTGATGGTAAAATTGGTACAACTAATTTATCCAAAAGACCATGCAAAGATATATATCCAAATTACCAACTTCTTGCACTTCCTTCTTTAAACAGTTTTATATTTAATGTTATATCCCAGTAAACACAAAACATTTGTATAACATTCATACAACGCTGGCCCCACGTCTTCGGCGTTGGTCCAACAGTGTATAAATGCTGTATACATGTGTTGCGGTCACTGGGATGAACAGTGTGTGTGATTTATTCACATCAAATTTAAGTCTGTATGTCTCTATTTATACAATGTTACTAATTGCGAAAACTTGACGGGTAATATAAGGCTATGTAAATACCACGTGCCTCAAAAATACAGATGAATGTGATTAGTATTATATTATTGTTACAAAAGTCTATATATACGCCTATTATTAAGTGGCTCTTTAAGTTCTCTAATGGAAATGCGAGACAGTTAGAATAATCTTGGTCTTACTAATTTCTGTAGGATCGGCCTCATAAAGTTCAGTAAATTTCGCTATCTAAGCAATATCCAGTTATTTTATCAGAATTTCAATATAAATTCAAATTTTCCATTATTAGCTAAGATTGTTATGGTTCGCATACTCAGGTTATTATCTTTGTTTGATCGAATCGACATGCATTCTGTCAAACTTTACTAATTGTTAGGCGCTGCTGAAAAAAAAATCTGAATAAATACAAATGAAAAATAAGAGAACGTAATAAAACGTAATTATCGCAGGTAAGGGTTTGTGTCATCAAGACTTTGTATTTATTTTTTGTTAAACAAAGCTACAGTCATCTGGTGACACCTGGTGATTACGATTACAAAGGTTATTATTAACCCTTCAACCGCCAAATTATTCAATCTGAATTTTCACCCACTTGAAATAAGTGAGTGAAAATTATTCAGATTTGAAAAAATGGAGGTTAACTGTTTTCAAATTTTGCTGATTGATGTCATATTTTATCTTTTAACAAGTTTAAAAGGTGGTACTTAATGTGCTAATAAAAAATGAAAACCCGAATATATGCGACACCGGCGGTTAAAGGGTTAATGTTTCTGGACGCCATCTAGTGACAACTGATTGGGAAACTAATTGTGTTACCGTCAGTAAGGACATCTAGTGATTGGAAAGCTGTGTATTTTTGACGCTGTTTTGTTTCTCCAGGAACCATCTCCCATAGTCTGGTGGCATATCTCAGAAAATATTGAGCATAGAATAGGCTTAGAGGTGATGACGTGGTAAAAACGAATTAAAGTGTTTTTTATGTTCATAGAATATACAAATAAATATGCAAATTATCCGCCATTACCAAAAATACACTTTCAACTGAAGTAATATCTCAACTTAGAATCTCAAACAAAATGTCCACACTAAAGTGTTTTCATGGTCAGCGACAGCATTCTATACACTGTTTGCACGATTTTGCGCTTATAAGCAGGACTCCCTCTGTGACGTGTTGTAATAGAAAAGAGTGTGACAGGACCCCCAACTAAATAGTTCAGCTTTTAGTCACTGTGTGGCGTGTTGCTATTGGGAAAGGTGTATTTTATCTATACTATAATAGAATAAAGGTTTTTAGGCTTCGCTCGTGGTTGAACGAACTCCCTGACCAATTCGCTATTTCCCGCCACACACTAATATTTTTTATCTCAGACAAAGCTTTGACATTCTGACATGGTTGTAACATAAACAAAAACTTCCTAGGAGATGTTTTTGTGCTGTAATCTGGCTTTTATTTAATGTTCATCACAATTTTCAGTTCATGGTTGTGGTTGACGACACTAACCCAATTCCGGTTCAATGCTGGTCCGCTGGCGCTGGCCAGCATCCATTCAGCAACGGCCAGTGCTTTATGCTGGCAGCAATGTGTGCTCAGAGGACACGCTGACACCGACCTAATGTCAGTTAAATGTTGAACCAGCGACGTTGGCGCTGGCCAACATCTATTCAACACTGTGCAGTGCATCGTGCTGGCTAGGTGCAGCGTGAATACATTGCACACTGTATGTCTTCCAAGATACATCGACCCAGTGCTGGCTCAATGTTGGGCTTAACACCGCACCAGTGCATCGCATGGAATGGCAAGTGCACTCATATAATAGAACGGTGAGCACGAGGCTTTGCCAACTCAGCTGATTGTGTTTAGTGTAGGTCCAAAACCAGAACTTATAGATCTGAAACTATTTGGTGAGCCTATTATTCAAACTCAAACAGCCACACTGCTTGGAATCCTTTTTGATCGAAGGTTTAGCTTCAAAGACCATATGAAAGACCTAATGACAAAGGTATACAGGCGACTGAACCTGTTGAAATTGCTCAAAGGGACAAACTGGGACGCCAGACCATATACCATCTTAAAAGCCTACAAGTGCTTTATACGCCCTGTCCTTGAATATGGTTCACTGATAAAGGAATCACAAGTGAAGAAAATGCAGATCTTTCAAAACAAGTACCTGAGACTAGCACTTGGTATAACCTACCTTGACAGAATAGATCTGCATGACCTCACTAATGTCCCTATGATCAAAACTAGGATGACGGCACTGGCGGTTAAAACATTTAGATCACATGAAAACACACAGTGTTTCAAGGATCTCGTGTTGAATCATGAGATCGTTCAAAAACGATCAGGCTCTAATACAATTCTGGATCTATTGCTGGCTGCAATCCAGGCTGACGCTTGAACACGGTTGAGGGTTGACGGGTAACGGTTGAGCTCCTGTTCCCACATAGAACAGGGGATCTGGGGGCGCCTTTCTGTGTGACATACCAAAAGCAGTGAGTTCTCTATCACACCACTGCATGAGACAAGAACACGGTTGACGGTTGACGGTTGACGGATATCGGTTGAACTCCTGTACTCCTGTTCCCACAGAGAACAGGGGCTCTGAAAGGAGCCGTTTTGTGAGACACATGAGGCAGTGGGCTCTCTATCATAGCACTGCAGTAGGCGGAGTCTGGTCTTAAGCAATGAGCTCTTTGTCATTACATTGCTAGCTTGGGTGATGGCACGGCGGACACGGATGGTTGGCTAACGATGACGGTTCATGATGGTGGTTTCGAACACACTGCTCAGAAAGCAAAGCACATCTCAAAAGGGTCAGTCCTTGCCCTTTACTCTGGTGGCTGGTCGCCCAAACGGTTGTTTCTTTATGGTTCAACAGCCCTGCCCTGGTTCCTTGTCTCCTGGACTTCTTGCCAATGCTTGTACAATCACCTACCTCACCAGGTGAAAAGAGAGAGGCACTATAAGGTTTATACCAGAACTAGTGCATAATCTCGCGTCAGCCCTCGCGCTGCGCGCTCCCCTAGCTAAAGGCTTTGCAAATGCTGAGATAATGCTAGCCTGCCGTCTTTTTACTCTGGTCCACATTTTGTGACGCTGACTTTACCTACCCCAGTATTGAGTAATCACCGTGTACGGTGTACGGTATTGCATATTCCGCTACAAAGACTCAAGACTCAGACTCAGATTCATTTATTAGGACATAACATAAAAACATAAAACATTTTAGATGTAAAACAATAATATTTACATGTATTACGACCAGAAAACACTTTTAGGTTGCTAGCATAGGGGTCACCCATGAAATTAACAAAGAAAACACGAAAAAAAATAATAATAATAATAATTAGGCAGAAAATGATCAAATAGAGTAAAAAACAACAAAACATTTTCAGTACAATATAGTATCAGCATATTATAGTACATCAAAACTTATGCAGACAAAGAACCACGGCTGGTTTGATGCTAGGCCGCTAGATCAAAGGCCTAGCATCAAATTCGCACTGGCAAAATGTCCTGCGGCTGCCAAAGGATTTATTAAGTGAACATTATGTGCGATGTAAGAACTATACCCAGCAGACACGCTTGTTTAACGCTAGTCCACCACGGCCCAATGCGGCCCCACTGCTGAAACCCCGTTTAGGACGCCGGCCCAACAACATAACATCGGTCCGCTACCCGCATCTCCTGGGCAATGCAGTCCTCGGCAAGCAAAAACCCCTACGACGCTGGCCCAACACCGAGCCGGCACAGGCCTAGAGGCCATGTTCAGATGGGGCCTACCAATGCTGCTAAAAGCTGAAGATGAAGTGAAAAACTCTCAGCCACAATACTAAACAAAGTCGGACAAGAAGTTAGGGAAGCATCGAAAACAAGAGGACCAACATTAAGCTAACGTTGATTTTATTATTGTAACCATAATAAAACAATAAAACCTGATCAGAAATCTGTATCTTCAACAATAGTTATCCACCCCGCATCATTTTCATTCATCAGATCCACTATCCTTCCACTAGCGTCAACTAGTGGCTCTGATTGATTACACTGTAGAACGTGTTCCATAGAAATAGTTATGAATTTTACCTGATTTTTTATCTGGCCAATAAAGCAATACCTAGCAAAGATGGTGTCCTTGACCTTCTAAACCACGTGTTCAGGCCAAGAAATGCACATGGTCAGGCATGTGATTATTTTTGTGAAATTAACAGCTTCTGTTAACAAGTTTAACTCTTTGACTGGCATCATTATTTTTGAAAATATCTGGAAAAATATGGACACAATGGATAGAATCCCTTGCTGCTCCGTCAGCATGCAATTAAAACATTTTGAACTTGGTCAAGCCATAGGGGCGTATTTTCGACGTCATATTTTCATATCCGACTTCACAATTGGAAAAGCTGTTGTACTCGAGTATTTACTTTATTACTATGGGCAATATAAATGATGTTTCGTATTGTATCAAGACATTATTTTGAACGTGAATCATAGCTAAGGCCTACGTCTTTTCAAATACTGACCACTACACCCCTGGACTTACCAGAATGCTGTAACATATTGTAATTATTACGAAGCTCATACAAAATAGGCCTACATGACAGGGCAGGCATTCGGCAAAAAATAGCACTAAATTAGAACTACAAAACGATTTTCCCAATACTAGAATAAAAAAGTAGACCTAGTGTCTGACGTTAGCCATATTATTGTATTGTTAAAATATACTGCTATTTTTACGCCTAGCCTTGGGCGAAGGCCTATTTCATGAATAAGTAACATGTCTAACATAAGGCCTATGTTGTTGTAAGGGGTCTTTTTTTTGTGCGTAATAGGTCTACTGTTCAACAGTGTCCAACGTGGTAATATTATTCTGTGATATTATTTGTCATTTGTGTGTAGGCTGTGGCCATACTTATAAAGTTACTATTATAATGTCAATTACATGTAGGTTCTTCACGTTCACTCGTGCTTAGTGCGCACCTGACATACCTGAAAGCACGTGGTGATCATGGTAATGCGTGATCGAAATTACGCCTTAAACTATGAACTCATAATTTTACCACTATAGACTTACTACTGGTCACTTTATGAATGAATGCTTACTTTAATGAATGACCGCGCTTTAAAGCGCGCTTGCCAGTCAAAAAGAGTGAAGAGAGGATGGGGTGGACCAGGGAAGGATTAGACCACATCATTACCGGTACCTCTAAAATGCTATATTTCGTGTCCAACTTGGCCTGACATCATGTGGATATTTATGCCTGACATTATGTGCTCCTGTCAGTACTGTCTGGTGAGATATAAGCCTACATTCTGTACATGTATCATGTGTATTGATTATCCTAGCATAGTTGTATTATATAAGTCAGAAGATACATTCTAAACACATGTTCAATGTTGATTTTATGTTGGGCCAGCGTCGTAGACAGTCGACATACATCAATCCACCATTGTTAATCTCACAGCGTAAACACGATAGGTCTACACCGGCCCAATGTTTTCCTAATGTTGGGCCTGCATCGCAAACAATGGACCAACGTTAAACCATTATTGAGTCACTGTATAGTGCTGACAGATACTGCACACCAGTAAGAACGATGAACCAGCGCTGTGTTCATGTTAAAACACAATCTGGGATGGAGGTGTCCCAACATTAAGCAAAGAGTGGTTGTTACCATCACTGTGCAAATCATGCTGGTATATTTCCCTTACACAAAAACAAGTTTACAATAACAAAAATAAAAGACACTGATTCAATTTTTATTTTATGCTGGGCGGACATTGCATCGGATGGACCAACTATAATACAACACAGGTTGATTGCATGTACTGGTCATAATAATACCAGGCATACGATGACAACCATAACTCATGTATAGGGGAGACATAATTATATAAACTTGTCCCTCATAGGTGCAAGGAAATCTCGAACTTGACATACTTTCAGGGTCAGGTGTAGGTCACGAGACACCTTTTTTTGATGCCCTATTAGAACGCAGCAATTACAGTCTACTAACAGTCTAGTAATCCGCTATAATGATAGGGCTACTAATCCTTGATAAGGGCTTACCAATCTATTTACGGTTTACTATTCAGTTTACTTTTACACTTCATAAACCCCTACAACCTAAACAGGGTAAAACATTTATTTAGGTTTTTTTTTCAGATGACTCCCATCTTTGTATCAAAGAGGATAGCCTACATTAAGGTACAAGTCCTCCAATTGTGATAGCTGTATTATTTAAGTGAACTATCCGGTGAAATTTTTGAGCTTATTCCACCCACTACAATTTTGAACTATCCGGTAAAATTGTTGAGCTTATTCTACATTTCACCCACTACAATATATATTCTATGTCATACGTTCCAGTCGACAGCGACCAATTTCGGGAGTCATCCAAAGGGCGGGCGACTTTTATTTTGTCTTGGGATAGATATTTGGTTGTCAGTAACCCGGTAAACACGACACGTTGAAACAATGATGTTTCATCATCGTTTCAACGAGTCGTGTTTGCTGGGAAGAGAGCAAAGATTCCTCTGTAAATTATGTTTTAGCCAACAGCACGAATAAGGGATAGTTTATCTCAATGAAAAAGTAATCATTCTCGATGTGCTACTTGACTACTAGCAAAGTTGATAACGTTCACAAGTGTTATATCGCCGAATGGCCTGACAACACGCTCCACAATTTTGCAGTGCAAGGTAAAAGGCAGTAACTGCATGTTTTTTCAAGTAAGCAGCTACTGCCTTTTGACTTTTCATAGCAGAATTGGTACTCGATTTGGACCATGTAGATCCAATGCTGGATAAGCCCAAAAGCCCAACATTCTACCATGGTTTGGGCATCATTTACAAAGGAAATTATCGTTTAACCCCTTTAACCGCCAAATTAATTAATTGTAATCTTCACCGGCCCATTTGAAGTTGTGTCTCGCTGACGCGATTCACAACTTCAAGTGGGTGAAAATTATTCAGGTTTGACAAAATGGAGGTCAAGATTTTGAAATCTTGCTAATAATTTTGATGTCACATTTCATCTGTAACATGTTCAAACATTCTCCACACATAGATGTCGCTCAGGTCACCCACCACTGCATAATCTCTGATAATCTCTGAGGTCAGAATGATGTTCAAATGTTAGTATTTAATGGGCTGAGAAAAAAAACTAATATAATCGGGATCGGTCGTTAAGGGGTTAGTATCTCCAGATTGATTGTCGTTAAGATACAATGGTTATTTATTTATACAAGGGTTGAAAACAATAACCATGTTGAGTGTCAGGGGCGGATCGGAAGGGTCGATGCCAGGGTACACCCTCCCCCCCCCCCCCCCCCCTGTTTCGACGCAATTAAAATTTTCAAGTTGGATGTAACCGAACATTTGCATCTCAGGCCATTTCGGATATAACGCCCCTCCCTATCTTAATAATAACGGAACCGTCGCTCTTCGCGTTTCTGCTTTATGAATATTTCAAATTAACAGCTCGCTGTTAATTATCATGCTCACCAGGGTAATTATTCAAACGGTCTGCAACGCTGGACCAGCATTGAAGCAACTTTCGTTCAACGTATATCACAATGTGGTATATCACAATGGGGATGGGCACTTCCACGCAATGCTATTTAGCTTTGCAGAGTGCGCAGTCAATGTTATAATATATTAATGATATAAAGAATGCATAATTCACCCTCACCAGGCAAGGAAAGATAATCCTTATCAAATAATGCGAAGTATCAAACTTTGAGTCTCTCGAGACAGATATGACACACGATATTAATAATAAGGTCAGTGACCTGTGGATCAGTGTGGAACAATTGTCTTGTGACGAAAAACTGAAATTCTCCAGTTGGATATAATGGCAGCTGTAACAAAACAAGACAAGTCCAATACTCAGGATGAAGAAAAGCCTGCAGGTGAGTGAGCATGTATAGTCGGCAGATCAATAAAATGAGTATCGGTAATGTGTACAAAGTGGGTAACTACACGTAGACACCCATCCAAATATCGTAATGAAACGACAACGTTGTATAATTATACTCCCTATTTTCTTATATATACATGTATATGAGGAGCTCTTTTTTTTAATAATAAAACATTTTCCAATGTTAGTAACCATTTTTTTTCCAATAATAAGAATTTATCTGCTTACGATTTCAATAATATGTTTCTACTAGCAAAAAATCATCTTCTGATATTACTAAAAGAATATCTAATCCCAGTGACTAGCCGGGCAATGTTTCATGTTGAATTTTGAATAAGAAACAAATTTTCAAGAAGTAAGCTGGAGTAGGCCCCTATCTCTCGCTTGGAAATCTGTTTTTTTTTATGGTAAATACTTATCATATTTTTTTCACATAATATTTGTATTAACCTCGTGTACTTCAGCACAGCTGACAATACGTTTGATGTTGTGTTCCAATTTTGAAATATGTCGCTGCATGTATACTTCCCAGCAAACACAAAACATTTGCATAACATTTATACAACGTGGCCCAACATTGTATAAATGCTATACAAATATTTTCTTTTTGCTGGATTTGCAGCAGTTTTTACTGTCACTGGATCTAAAGACGTCCAGATGTCTCCTCCTGGGGTAACTGTGATAACGGGAGCACATCCTGCGGACGGATCACTACTGCCTGGCATACGATACTTATCTGCTCTCACTCGTGTCAATATTCGACAAGCAATGCATCTCATTGAAGGTGGGTGAAACGTAATAAAAAAGTAAAGCTGAAGTGATTAAAAGTAATATTATGAAATGAATGCCTCAGAGGTAAAGGGACCCAGGTTCTCACCTTCTCATTTTCCTACCGAAGGCTTAACTCTTCAAGCCCCTACGATGCATTATAGCATCATTTTACATCCCTACAACAAGGGTTTTATAATGAATATTTCCATGAAACTGGTTTACTAATACATGGTAATTTTCTTTAATTTTTCACCTATATCAAGTCATCTTCATCCACCACAAGTCGAGAATTGCGACAGCAATTCACGGATTGTAGTGGATGAAGATGACAATGGTAAAGTCAGGCTTGATAGTGTTAAACTTTAAAATCAAGTGACACAATATACAATTACGTATAATTATAATACAATTATATATTTAGTTTTTAATTAAATGCTGTTACGTCAATAATTAGAAACATCTGGGAAGTTATGCATTGGTCTTTAATATTCATTTCTATTAGCAGGTATATAGTTATTGATGTCGTAATACCCATTTCTGGCAATTTAAACCCGTAATTGTTTGGTAATGATTGACGTGGCATAGACTGATCCATATAATGGGTGTTTTATAACAATTCAGCTGCCATATTCTCAGAGATAAGCTGTTCTATATTAACTCAATAAATAACTAATTGGATACTTATATTCACTCGATAACCGATGGCCTGACAGACCAAATTCTTATTAAACTCTCCATTGTAAAGCAGTAACGGGGTGGTACTGTATACAGCGAAT